>JAVGWX010000013.1:73855752-74255752 GCA_036924085.1 Ariolimax columbianus
AACTGGGCCCAAATAGTCGAACCTCCACAGGTATTTGAGAGCCTTTAAGAAGTCTACTGCAGCAAGCTTTGCCCAGAGAACTGGACTTCACAGGCGCAAGCCCCCCCCCCCCCCCCCCCACAAAATTTAAGTATTTTGAAGCTACTATATTGGATTTAGATTTTCTGAAAAGGATCAGTTGTTATTTGAACGACAACATGCGTGTGATTTGGATTATCATTTGTTCATTGATTAGGATCGAGCTAGATCTAATGTATCAAATCAAGTAAATTTTATAAACATATTCCGTACTCTAATGAAGTAGGAACATTAGCGATTATCAGGTCAGTCAATTTAGCTGGCTTCGTTCGTTCTCAATCTCCAGCTACCAAACCCGGAAGGGGCTTAAGTAGCAGAATGTAGTCCAGAGAATGGACTGCGATATTTGCACCTTTCGGTTCAATACATCTGACTTCAGCAAGCATTTTTTGAGTACCGGGTTAGCATTCCCTCTTCGATCCCTTCTCCTTAGCCAGTCTGCCCTGCTGCAGCCTATTATCCAGGATCACCGCGTGGAGGTGTAGAAGGGTCTTGGCAGCTCGGGTTCGCTGACCCTGACGCTGGCAGTCAGCTGTGAGTCGCTGACCACTGCAGCTCATGCGCTGCTCAACATCTCGATCCCTGTCAGTCAATTTTAGATAGAATAACTAAATTAGAGAACATTGCTCTATCATAGTAAATAGCTTTACTCAAATGTCTACATTCATTGTGTGTATTTTCTCAGGAGCACAGGGCAATGGGATTTTACGGACTGGGTAGCCACGGCTCAAAGGGTTAAGCAGCTGACATGCACCAGAGATGTTTATCCAACCACTTGTTGTTGTTGAATGTCCACAATGAGCACGTTTACTCTTCTGTATGCCCTGAAAAGGGCGGTACGTGGCAGGTTGTAGTAGCTTTCCTTACATCCTGAGTGTGCTGATGAAGGTAGACTGTGTTTGTTAAAACAACACATTAAAAAGTGACATTTAATTTATAAGGATCTGTTCACAATTAAGATAAGAATGTGTAGTCACCACAAGGAGAAAACAATTTAATGACACCACAACATGTTTTCCAGTAGTTCATATGTTTAATTCCATACAGCTACACAATCGGCTATTATTTTGTTGGACCCCGGAATTTTTTTCTACTTTTAACTTTATACTGCATTAAATACATACTCTGACGTATATAAAACTGCATTCAATGATTAGCCTATACGTTTCCTCACGTTTCCTCACGTTTCCATTTATGTACTCACAAGTAAACTAACTTCAGAAAAAGTTATGATTAAAATGATTTATTCTGTTTGAACTAATTAAAAATAGTAATAATATGAAAATCGTGATGCATGTCCTTGACCTATCATTATTATTACCCATGACTGACAGTTCAATGAGACAAGAACTACTGACAGACAATAGTAATCTTTTGGTGTGATGTTGAACCTGCAGCTAATTTGTGACGTTAATCAGTGTTGAAGCAATGAAGTTCAAGTGCACAGCTTAGCGCATTGGACTGAGGAAATGAATGCAATAAATCAATGTAACAAGGGTAGATGCAAGCACAAATATGCCATACACCAGTTTGAATGAATATGAATAAACACATAAAACTAAGAAAAAATTTGTCCTGGGAAAATTATGACCTAAAGTTATAACAAGCTTAGACTAGCTATTAGTCTATTAGTTTGGTGGTTCAGTAGTTCAGAAAGTAGCTTTCAATAATTCTGATGGGTTTATCTTTAACCTTTTGAGGACAACACAGACCGTTGATCGGGGCCCGACTTACGTTAGTGAAAAAGATGAGCAGGTCGATCCATCAACCCTGAGGATGCATGCTTCTGTATGGCTAACTAAAAATAGTATCAGCCAATCAAATGAACTCCTTCATTTATTGCGCATTCTAGCATTTAAATGGCAACCCCTTGAAAGTTTTCACAGGAGTTTGAGAACTATATTACATTTTTTGGCATGTTGTTATTCAGATCATTTGAAAATGAGATATTGAGTGATTCAGATTTGAATGTTTCTGTGCCAGATGTTACTGACAGTGATATAAATGACAGTGAAAATAGTGAGTAAACAGCAGTGTTCAAGAATATATATATATTTTTTCTATATTTATTCCTAGTTTATATGTTCTACGTTTTTTTCAAAAACATAAACCTTGTCCTCTTTTCTATTTCCTAGAAATGGCTCCGTCTTTTAGGCAGTAAAACCATTATTAAGCCCCATCTCCAAAGGGTTAAGCCATGCATGACCAGTGGTATAATTCAGTTCAACTGGATTTCCATCTGTAGAACTATCAGTTGACTATCTTTACAAAAATATCATTACAAAGTTTATTCACATTACTAGAGACCACCAGAAGGATGTTTAAAGTTGGGGAATAAAGGCCACTTGTCATTGCAAGCACCACACCTATGTCCCCTTGTTCAGAAAACCTGATATTTGAATACTAACCCCCCCCCCCCCCCCCCCCCCACCATTTTAATGACATAGTGGTGATGTGGTTTCAATTGCTTTCACAGAATTCAACAGCCAGGACAGCTTTTTACCTGGACATTATGTGTTTCAGAAAAACAAAATTAAAAGGCTGCAGCGAGAGATGGGAAGGATTTACACTTCAGTGTCGCAGAAGGGGATAGGAATTTGTGGATGCACTGCATTGCCTGTCATAAATAAGCTTTTATAGCTGCAAATATATAAACATAGATAAATGGATATAAATATATCTATATGTATTTAAAGTTTAAAATTAGTCAATCTATCTGTTATAAACCATTGCACCAATCTGAACCTATTTTGCATAGTTACCTTTTAGGCACTGGTTACATAACATTTGGACACCCCTGCGGAAGATGTGTCAAGCTAATTTAAAAAAAAATAATGTTATTGCCCATCACAATCCATGATGGTCACAACATCAGATGGTTTTGTCTTAATAATGTGATGTGCACTGTATTTAGATTATATAGAGGAAGAGAATGCGCTGGTCATCACTCTCTCAACATCTCACTCTCTTGTCCCGAGTTACCTTGGATCAGTGACAAGACTATTGGACGAGACGAGTGGAGGTAACCGTAGATGCAGGCACTAACGTCTTACCTTCCGTGAGACAATGGGTCGCTTGAAACTTGCAAGATTCGATCGTCCGTTGTTTCCGTTCATCACTATGAGAGGCGAGTACCCCAACCTCTTGACTACAGCGACGCCCTAGATGTGTCACGCTAATTTATAACTCGCAAATAGCTTTGTCAAATTCCATTCCAAATCTGTGTTGATTCATCCTCTATTTTGTACAACAAACTGATCCCTCAAATCATGACCTCCTTACAGCGATGGTATTCGTCCCCTGAAATTCGATGGTTCGGTTACGGAGTGCTGATTACTTCACTGTCTTTTCTGTGGTATATGTTTTCAGAGTGTGCACACTAAACATTGTGAATGTCGCCACTATTGTGTTTATCAGTTTTCTGGACTCATTCTACTGTATAACCCCTAAAAGTGTGATACAATATCAAGGATGGACATGCACTAATATTACATGCGATACTCATACATGTCCACTTGAACAGATCCTACACCAGACATATACAAATCTATACATCAGATAAATCAACGATGCACAAGGAACCCAAAATAAAACAAATACGTGCATAACAACATGCGTGCCTGTGAATGCATTTTTATTTATTTTGGGAGGGTGTGGGAAGTTAAGGGGGAATAATGGCAGGACACATAAGGGTATATCAAGTAACTATAATTCTTTAAACAGTTTCTTAAAATATTGCAGACTTACTGTGGATTTCTTGAAAAGTTTTAAAAAATAAACTAAATGGGTTACAAAACTCTGCAATGAAGATTTAACAGCAGATGACAAATAGGATTATACCAATATTTTTTAGAAAAAGATTATCATTAAATGTTTGCTAAAATGATCGAAGGAAGAAATGAAATTATAGGTTGACATATTTGGATATTTCTGACATTTGTAAATTAATTTCAATTAGTTTTAGGATTGGTGTTGAAAAAAGTTATTCTGAATATAATTTCTGACTGTAGTAACATTTATTAACAGTTGTGAGAATGCACTAAAAAACAGGCAGAAATCAAGTCACTATTAATTTACTAACATTTCCTGAAATGTTTTAGTTTTTATGATTGTGGCATTGTGCTGGTATATCCTACCAAGTTGGCATTAAGATGTTCCGTCCTACCAAGTTGGCATTAAGATGTTCCGTCCTACCAAGTTGGCATTAAGATGTTCCGTCCTACCAAGTTGGCATTAAGATGTTCCGTCCTACCAAGTTGGCATTAAGATGTTCCGTCCTACCAAGTTGGCATTAAGATGTTCCGTCCTACCAAGTTGGCATTAAGATGTTCCGTCCTACCAAGTTGGCATTAAGATGTTCCGTCCTACCAAGTTGGCATTAAGATGTTCCGTCCTACCAAGTTGGCATTAAGATGTTCCGTCCTACCAAGTTGGCATTAAGATGTTCCGTCCTACCAAGTTGGCATTAAGATGTTCCGTCCTACCAAGTTGGCATTAAGATGTTCCGTCCTACCAAGTTGGCATTAAGATGTTCCGTCCTACCAAGTTGGCATTAAGATGTTCCGTCCTACCAAGTTGGCATTAAGATGTTCCGTCCTACCAAGTTGGCATTAAGATGTTCCGTCCTACCAAGTTGGCATTAAGATGTTCCGTCCTACCAAGTTGGCATTAAGATGTTCCGTCCTACGAAGTTGGCATTAAGATGTTCCGTCCTGCCAAGTTGGCATTAAGATGTTCCGTCCTACCAAGTTGGCATTAAGATGTTCCGTCCTACCAAGTTGGCATTAAGATGTTCCGTCCTACCAAGTTGGCATTAAGATGTTCCGTCCTACCAAGTTGGCATTAAGATGTTCCGTCCTACCAAGTTGGCATTAAGATGTTCCGTCCTACCAAGTTGGCATTAAGATGTTCCGTCCTGCCAAGTTGGCATTAAGATGTTCCGTCCTACCAAGTTGGCATTAAGATGTTCCGTCCTACCAAGTTGGCATTAAGATGTTCCGTCCTACCAAGTTGGCATTAAGATGTTCCGTCCTACCAAGTTGGCATTAAGATGTTCCGTCCTACCAAGTTGGCATTAAGATGTTCCGTCCTACCAAGTTGGCATTAAGATGTTCCGTCCTACCAAGTTGGCATTAAGATGTTCCGTCCTACCAAGTTGGCATTAAGATGTTCCGTCCTACCAAGTTGGCATTAAGATGTTCCGTCCTACCAAGTTGGCATTAAGATGTTCCGTCCTACCAAGTTGGCATTAAGATGTTCCGTCCTACCAAGTTGGCATTAAGATGTTCCGTCCTACCAAGTTGGCATTAAGATGTTCCGTCCTACGAAGTTGGCATTAAGATGTTCCGTCCTGCCAAGTTGGCATTAAGATGTTCCGTCCTAACAAGATGACATTAAGATGTTCCGTCCTGCCAAGTTGGCATTAAAATGTTCAGTCCTACCAAGTTGGCATTAAGATGTTCCATCCTGCCAAGTTAGCATTAAGATGTTCCGTCCTGCCAAGTTGGCATTAAGATGTTCCGTCCTACCAAGTTAGCATTCAGATATTCCGTCCTACAAAGTTGTGCCATGCAAAAATATTATTGGTAACTTGGATATAAATTATAGAAAAATAAGATTTGAATGTAATCCTTAATTGCTTCAAGTTTCATTGCATTTTA
This sequence comes from Ariolimax columbianus, assembly GCA_036924085.1. Lineage (NCBI taxonomy): Eukaryota > Metazoa > Mollusca > Gastropoda > Stylommatophora > Arionidae > Ariolimax > Ariolimax columbianus. The sequence goes on from JAVGWX010000013.1 coordinate 73,861,491, forward strand.
AAGTCGGAAGTTAGAAACAGGTAGCTATAAAATTCTACTTAATGGTCAAATATTATTTCCTGGATTCTAACAATTTAGTTCTTAGTTATCAGGCATTACTAAAACCAGGTGTGTCACAAGGTGCAACTTAGCAGAATTGGGCATCGAGCTGGTTAATCCACCCTGTAAAATCTATAAGCCATAAGAAGAAAGCCCCACCACACGGTCAAAAAATCAGTCAAATGATAATTCAATTTATTCTATAGTTGTAAGCTGTGACGAGGCAGAGGCTGGATAATTCAAGCGGGTGACATATTAATTGTGGCATCTTTTTATGTATCACTTATGTATTACCAGGCCCTGAAAGAGGAGCACAGAATAGCAGCACTGTAACATGTCATAATAATAATGTTCGCCTAGACATCTGAGCCCGTTGGGACGGTCGAACGCCACCATGACCAGTCGAAATGGCGCACTGCCAGAATTCGTCTATAGCAGGAGGGGGAAGTTGCTATTGAAGCACCGTGTTTCGGAGACGGCCCCTCCTGTGTTATTTCTTCATAGTGCTCTCAATGATACAAACTGTTCAACTTCTCAAGACTCGGCCGATGAAGCCAAAAACCACCCGAAGAACATGACACACGTAGAACATATTAACCATGGTTACCATTCAAAACAAAGTCCCAAACAGAAAGAGGATTCACTGGACATACTTATGTCCCAAGGGAAAACAGGTGAAGTGAGCCAAGCAAGTACAGATCATTGAAAACTGCCATCTGAGCCTGTTGCAGACAACAGTAGGTAACTATAACAACAACAACTTATTGACTGACTTTGGTGCTATTCTTCAACCATGTGGAGTTAAGATCTTCTTTTCCTTTGGCTTAGAAATTCTAAAGGATGTGGTAGCTGGCCCAATGCCTAAAACTTTTATAGTTGCCCGTGACCACATGTCTGGCATCCCCATTCTTTGCTCCCCTTTCTCACGTCTGTAACACACAAAAGGTATCATAAAAACATATCTGGGAAAATGTTGTGGCAAGATAAAAGACAGTGAGCGGGAAATATTTCCTTAGTAGGAACTGAATTCCTGCTCCTTCGTCAGCATACCTTGATGCCCTCAAGCGAGCTCCTCTGAGTCCTTGGGCGTGAAGATGATGGGACAGCATTCTCTTTAGATGATGGGGTGGTAGAGTGATTTGAACTCATTCTGGCGCGTGGCTAATTAGAAAATACGATGAATACATGAAACCACCACAATGCCCACAGGTTAAGCTGTATTAGTTATATGAGCATGCACATTTAGTAACAACAGTTGGTTAACAGTTGAGCAGCACCTTACGTAGCATACAACAGAAGCCTGCATGGTTAGCAACCTGCCTACTGGCTCACTACACTACCAATACTAAAATATATAGCTAGTTGACAACCACAGGACAGTCGCTGGTCAACTAACAAAATCTATTACATTGTTTTGTTTTTTTCCATTGTAGGGATACAACAGAGGGACATATAGATCAGAGGAATAGCCTGCAGGCTAGTTTTTACTTCCCCACTTACCAGAGTTCAATGCTGTGTCCAGACTAAGAGACTAGTATGCGTAACTGCTGGTATTGGTAATATGTGACCAATTGTCTCTCCTTACAGAAGTTAGTTCTGGTAGTATATGGTCAAATGTCTCTCCTTACAGAAGTTAGTACTGATAGTATATGGTCAAATGTCCTTACATTAAGGGAGTTAGTACTGATAGTATATGGTCAAATGTCTCTTCTTACAATATGGGAGTTAGTACTGATAGTATATGGTCAAATGTCTCTTCTTACAATATGGGAGTTAGTACTGGTAGTATATGGTCAAATGTCCTTACAATATGGGAGTTAGTTCTGGTAGTATATGGTCAAATGTCTCTTCTTACAATATGGGAGTTAGTACTGATAGTATATGTCAAATGTCTCTTCTTACAATATGGGAGTTAGTTCTGGTAGTATATGGTCAAATGTCTCTCCATACAGAAGTTAGTACTGGTTGTATATGGTCAAATGTCCTTACATTAAGGGAGTTAGTACTGATAGTATATGGTCAAATGTCTCTCCTTACAATATGGGAGTTAGTTCTGGTAGTATATGGTCAAATGTCTCTCCTTACAATATGGGAGTTAGTTCTGGTAGTATATGGTCAACTGTCTCTCCATACAGAAGTTAGTACTGGTAGTATATGGTCAAATGTCTCTCCTTACATAAGTTAGTACTGGTAGTATATGGTCAAATGTCTCTCCTTACATAAGTTAGTACTGGTAGTATATGGTCAAATGTCTCTCCATACAGAAGTTAGTACTGGTAGTATATGGTCAAATGTCTCTCCTTACATAAGTTAGTACTGGTAGTATATGGTCAAATGTCTCTCCTTACAATATGGGAGTTAGTTCTGGTAGTATATGGTCAAATGTCTCTCCTTACAATATGGGAGTTAGTTCTGGTTGTATATGGTCAAATGTCTCTCCTTACAATATGGGAGTTAGTTCTGGTAGTATATGGTCAAATGTCTCTCCTTACAATATGGGAGTTAGTTCTGGTTGTATATGGTCAAATGTCTCTCCTTACAATATGGGAGTTAGTTCTGGTAGTATATGGTCAAATGTCTCTCCTTACAATATGGGAGTTAGTTCTGGTAGTATATGGTCAAATGTCTCTCCTTACAATATGGGAGTTAGTTCTGGTAGTATATGGTCAAATGTCTCTCCTTACAATATGGGAGTTAGTTCTGGTAGTATATGGTCAAATGTCTCTCCTTACAATATGGGAGTTAGTTCTGGTAGTATATGGTCAAATGTCTCTCCTTACAATATGGGAGTTAGTTCTGGTAGTATATGGTCAAATGTCTCTCCTTACAATATGGGAGTTAGTTCTGGTAGTATATGGTCAAATGTCTCTCCATACAGAAGTTAGTACTGGTAGTATATGGTCAAATGTCTCTCCATACAGAAGTTAGTACTGGTAGTATATGGTCAAATGTCTCTCCTTACATAAGTTAGTACTGGTAGTATATGGTCAAATGTCTCTCCTTACATAAGTTAGTACTGGTAGTATATGGTCAAATGTCTCTCCTTACATAAGTTAGTACTGGTAGTATATGGTCAAATGTCTCTCCATACAGAAGTTAGTACTGGTAGTATATGGTCAAATGTCTCTCCTTACATAAGTTAGTACTGGTAGTATATGGTCAAATGTCTCTCCTTACAATATGGGAGTTAGTTCTGGTAGTATATGGTCAAATGTCTCTCCTTACATAAGTTAGTACTGGTAGTATATGGTCAAATGTCTCTCCTTACATAAGTTAGTACTGGTAGTATATGGTCAAATGTCTCTCCATACAGAAGTTAGTACTGGTAGTATATGGTCAAATGTCTCTCCATTCAGAAGTTAGTACTGGTAGTATATGGTCAAATGTCTCTCCTTACATAAGTTAGTACTGGTAGTATATGGTCAAATGTCTCTCCATACAGAAGTTAGTACTGGTAGTATATGGTCAAATGTCTCTCCTTACAATATTGGAGTTAGTACTGGTAGTATGTGGTTAATGTCTTTTCTTACAATATGGAAATATTGATAATATATGGTCAGATGTCTCTCCATACAATATTGGAGTTAGTACTGGTAGTATGTGGTCAATGACTTTTCTTACAATATGGAAATATTGATAATATATGGTCAGATGTCTCTCCTTACAATATGGAAGTAAGTGTTGATGATAATTTCTCAAATATCTCTGCTTACTATAAGCAAGTCAGTATTGGTAAAATATAGACAAATGTCCTCTCATAAAGAATATTTACAAATCAATTAGTATAGATAACCAAATGTCAAATGTCTTGTCTTAAAATATAAACAAATAATTTGGTATTGGAATTACATGATCAAATATCTTAGAATATGGAAGAAAAGTTAGAATTTTGTAATATATTGTAACATGTCTTAGAATATGGAAGATAAGTTTGTGTTGGAATTACATGACCAAATGTCTTAGAATATAGACAAATAATTTGGTATTGGAAATACATGATTACATGTCTTAAAATATAGACAAATAATTTGGTTTTGGAAACAGTTCATCAAATGTCTTAGAATATAGACACATAATTTGGTATTGGAATTACATGACCAAATGTCTTAGAATATGGAAAACAAGTTAGAATTTGTTTATATAAGGTCAAGTGTCCTCTTATAGAGAGCAGCACGAAACATGGATTAGTATTGGTAGTAAGTGATCAAATCGTTCCTTACAATATGGAAAATAAGTTTATATTAGTAAAAGATGGCAATCTCCTCCCGCACAAGACATGAATAACAAATTAAGATTGTGCTAATAATATATTATCAAATATTTAGTACTGGTATGGGTAATAAGTGTTCAAGTATACTGTCTACAGGATTATATAAGTTAGTATTGGTACTGATAGCCAGATGCTTCCCTCACACAGCCCACTTGACGGCCAAGGCACCCTGTTTTCTCATACCTTATGCGAGTCAGCAGAGTTTTTGGTTGTCATGCTGCTTTGTTTATTGTTGGTGGTGCTGACAGCATCACTGTCTGTATGGTTCCTTGTGCTCTTGGCAGTTTCAATCTGAGAGACAGACAGGTCAAGTGAGGCATGCAAAGATGTATTGTTCATGAAGAAGGCTGGTCGGATTTAGTAAGACTAATCTTTAGGCCAGGATTGTGGAAGACTAGGGTTCTGGAGAAAGGTCTATAGGGGGTTCTGAGAGAGACAGTGACCAAAGAAAATTAGCGTTGATTTTTTAAAGACTTTAATCACAGTTATAGGCAGAGATCAAGCAACTCTATGTGTCTATATGCAATTCATAGATTCAATTTGTATTCATATTGCTTTGAACTATGTGATTTTTTAAAGTAGCTTTTCTGTTTAATGTAGTTGATAGCAAATTGAAACTTGGAAATGGATTAGCTCTGAGGGCTGGGTCAGCCCAGCCGAAGGACGAATTGGGATTTGGGTGGGCTAGGTCATCATCACTAGTTGGTGGATCAACAGAGCTCGGTGTGTGGCTTCAACCTCCCCGTGGATGGCCCTATCTATGCGACTGTACATCTCTGGCATTCAACAGCCAACTGAGAACTGGTATGAGGTGAATCCGACTGTTCAATTTAAACAAAGTATTGTGACAACCATCACCTGTTGATATTGTATACTGTGATTTCTGCCCAGCGCTCTGAATGTCAAAGGGAATAAATTAAATGAAGGACGGGTTAATGATGGGAATAACTGACTCTTTTGAGATAGCCAAAAATCGTCACAATCTAATGAATGACATGCGTGGATGAAAGTATGTGACTCTTCAAGGTCATGTTATTGAAATCAGTTCTACAAGGCCCTATTATTGGAATCAGTATATGATTCTTTGAGGCCCTGTTATTGGAACCAGTATGTACATTTAAAGGGGTTGCAGTTAAGTGGCTCATTGTTGTAAAAATGTGTGTTCAGGAGTGTAGATCTTGGGGGCAGTAGAAAATGGCTCACTGAATGTTTGCTGTTGAGATATGGCAGCAAATACCTCACGGTTTTTTTTTTTTGCTTAGATGTTTGCCTCACTAGTTTCTACTGGCGGAGGCGCGCCATTTTCCACCCCAGACCGTAGTCCATTGGGCAATATCAGGACGCATAAACCAGTACTTGGATGCATGTGTGCGTCTGTATGTAACCTATGCTAGGTTTGTGCGCCCTCAGAAGCTAGCCCAACCAAAGTGCAATGGAAGGGCGTCACTCTGAGGGCGCGTGTGAAAGTTGTGCAAGAGTGTGACTGTAGGACAGAGTCAAATGAAACAGAGTGAGGTAAGAAGAGAGAGCAGAGTTGCCCCCAGGGTGAGTCCACTTGCTCACCGTTGAGTTGTTGCTGCAAGCTGTTTAGACCCAGCGTGGACAATGAGATTTGTTTACACAACATCACCTACTCAAGCTGCTGATCCTCCCTCAACAGAATGGCCTGGACGTCAAAGTGGTTCCCAGGTTAAATTGAAAGGGACATTGCTTGTTTCCCAACATGTTATAAGAGGCAACTAGGAAAGGTTGTGTATTTGGCTAGTAACCTCTCAATGTCAAAACCATTGCTAGTGAAACTTTACTGCAATTAAATGGCTTCACATTCCCTAAGAGGCTTAAGATGCAGCAGTGAATGAATGAGCTGACGGCAGCTGGCGACTCACAGCTCAAATGTACCCGTTGCGCAAAGTCTACACCAACAGACGTTGCGCAAAGTCTACACCAACAGACGTTGCGCAAAGTCTACACCAACAGACATCAAAAAGTTGACCCCAAGAAAAATGGATTTACAGTGTAAGCCAACAGACATAGGAATTTAAGATGGATTGATGGTGTAATGAAACACTGCAGAGGCATGGATTGAAAATATCAATGACCCTACAGATGTCACACGAAAGAAAATTACACCTCTCTACCACAACATCTAACTACTACGAGGTGTGTTCAAATGAAACCGGACCAAACTGCTACAAGTGAACATACGATGGGCATGATTACGTTACTTCTGGTGTAAACTGCACATACCAACCATCAAGTTTGCAAAATTTCACGATCTTCCGGGTCAGTTTCCTCAGCTGGCTGTTGAAAACATTTGATACGGAATCCGTCCAGAGTTGATCAGGGACCAGTGATTCGGTTTCTAACAGCTGAAGGATGTCGACCATATGAGATTCATCTCAGAATGCAGGCAGTGTATGGTGACAAATGTGTGTCGAAGACAACAGTGAAGAACTGGACAACCATGTTTAAAGAAGGCTGTGAGTTAACGCAACAATATGCGCCTGACCTGGTCTCAGAAGATCTTTCTTTAACTCAAGTCCTTCTTTGTTCATGTATGCTGTTTTAGTCGAGAGTGGAATTCAGGATGAACTTTTCATCATCCTCTGGTTGATCAGTCCTGAGACTGGTTGTAAGGTTGTCTGAGACTGGTTGTAAGGTTGTCTGAGACTGGTTGTAAGGTTGTCTGAGACTGGTTGTAAGGTTGTCTGAGACTGGTTGTAAGGTTGTCTGAAACTGGTTGTAAGGTTGTCTGAGACTGGTTGTAAGGTTGTCTGAGACTGGTTGTAAGGTTGCCTGACAATGTCTCTCCATTTGACCCTATCCTCTGGTTGATCAGTCCTGAGACTGGTTGTAAGGTTGCCTGATAATGTCTCTCCATTTGACCCTATCCTCTGGTTGATCAGTTCTGACACTGGTTGTAAGGTTGTCTGAGACTGGTTGTAAGGTTGTCTGAGTATGTCTCTCCATTTGACCCTATCCTCTGGTTGATCAGTCCTGAGACTGGTTGTAAGGTTGCCTGATAATGTCTCTCCATTTGACCCTATCCTCTGGTTGATCAGTTCTGACACTGGTTGTAAGGTTGTCTGAGTATATCTATCCATTTAACCATATCCTCTGCAGTTCTCTTCATTTCACCATAAGTTGGTACTTGAATGTCCCTGCATGCCTGAGATGTAAAGGTGAATCTCAGTCGACCTCATCCTCTCTTTTCTCGAATCTTGCCCTCTTGTGTTTTCTGTAGAAGGCTTTCATGTCTCATATTGTGACCCAGCCAATCTTGCCCTCTTGTATCTTCTCTAGAAGACTTTCATGTCTCATATTGTGACCCAGCCAATCTTGCCCTCTAGTATCTTCTCTAGAAGGCTTTCATGTCTCATATTGTGACCCAGCCAATCTTGCCCTCTTGTATCTTCTCTAGAAGACTTTCATGTCTCATATTGTGACCCAGCCAATCTTGCCCTCCTGTATCTTCTCTAGAAGACTTTCATGTCTCATATTGTGACCCAGCCAATCTTGCCCTCTTGTATCTTCTCTAGAAGACTTTCATGCCTCATATTGTGACCCAGCCAACTCAATAAACTTGATTGTATCATATGCAATACTTCTCTTTGTGCACCCACATCAGCAACTAGAATGTCATTGTATCTTCTTTCTATCTGACTCGCTCTTTCAATTCTACGGTATCACCACATTTCAAACGCTTCCAAGCTTTTTTCATCCTTCTTCGCTAAAGTCCATGTTTCACCTCCATACAGTGCAATTGGCCATATATGATTGGCAATTATTCTTTTCCTCAGTAGTTCTATCCTGATATTCAGCACGTTAACCACTGAGTTAATTCAAATAAATACACTAGCCAAACGAGAGTGATGTAAAATTGGCTAAAAGGAATGGACATTACAGTGCAACTTACAACTACAAAAAATAAATATAATATTCCACCAAGCGTGACTATGTCAAAGATTGATCAGTTCAGTGTACCTTCTTTCATTAATTTTATAGAACAAAAAAAAAGAAAAAAATATCAACATGGAAGGCACAAAAATGAGGAAAAGTGTAATCAAAGACATTCTATGACTCAGAAATTATGTGTATTTTTGTTTTCGCCTTATTTCTCTAATCCCAAAGGCAGTGTGCGTTGCACTGTGGTTTTTATTTTGCGACTGTCGGCCCATTGCATCCGACTTCAGCATGCATTTTATGTAAGGGTTTGCTTCCCCGGGGTAACGGCCGGTGCTGTGGTGAGGATCGAACCCAGCACCTTCTGATTGTGAGCCGTACCACTTTACCACTAGGCCATGCCGTCCCCTGTATGTGTATTTAAAAATTGAAGGAAAAAAAAACCTTCCTAAAAAAATGAAGAAAATGTTTAGATGACATTAGAGCTGATTCTTGTTCTATTTGAGATCCTTATCATACATAGCTGTTAGAGGTGACTAACGAGAGTTGGGCATGCGGCTGGATATCTCGCCCTATAGAGACTATAAGTCTGACACACAAAAATCATGAGAAGACAATCAAGAAATGAAGCATAGGGCCACCACTGCATGGAGTTCCTCTCCCAACAGGAAGCATATGCCACAGTACTTGATAGGCTGTTAGTTCCTCTCCCAACAGGAAGCATATGCCACAGTACTTGATAGGCTGTTAGTTCCTCTCCCAACAGGAAGCATATGCCACAGTACTTGATGGGCTGTTAGTTCCTCTCCCAACAGGAAGCATATGCCACAGTACTTGATGGGCTGTTAGTTCCTCTCCCAACAGGAAGCATATGCCACAGTACTTGATAGGCTGTTAGTTCCTCTCCCAACAGGAAGCATATGCCACAGTACTTGACAGGCTGTTCCAGTGTTGGGTTTTGGTTGTAATATATTTGACAGGATCAGGTTGCTAGCCCCAAGCACAATCCTCTTTAGTCTCATTTTATGACATTCATCGAAGGTTACAGTGCTCCTTTTCTTTGCTCGGATTGTACTGGGGGCCAATTTCTTGAAAATGTGGAATCATTCATATATCTTGGGAGCAATACTGACAAGGTTGGAGGCACGGAAAGAGATATTAACATAAGAATCCAGAAGCAAGAGGTACCTTTATATCGCTTGGGACTTCGTGACAACACCGAATAGTTCCTACATAAAACTTTAAAACTACAATTTCTGATTTGTACTATCCCATGGTTTCGAGACACGGTATACAACCAAAGCCATGATGAAAAAAGGTTCAGCGTTTCATTATTGGATGTCTGAGCAGGATAGAGAGACTGAAATGGTCTGATAAAATCACTAATGCTGAACAGAACTGGACAATCGCCAGCAGAACATGACACCCAAAGGAGGCGCTGGTGCTTTAAGGGAGCCTACTAATAACACCACATGGCAGTCTGTGCTCTGAATACCCCACAGCAGGAGAGTGAAAGGCAGTCATTGACACTTGCTGAAATGAGTATTTGGATCTTGACAATTGGGGCTCAGGAAGGTCACAGGCTGCGTTAGAATGGATGCAAATGGTTGACAAATTTGGAGAGTATAAGTTGAAGGTTGTTGTTAGATTGATTCTATGCTCCTTTGGGGGGGATTACATGGTTGTTGTTAGATTGATTCTATGCTCCTTTGGGGGATTACATGGTTGTTGTTAGATTGATTCTATGCTCCTTTGGGGGATTACATGGTTGTTGTTAGATTGATTCTATGCTCCTTTGGGGGGGATTACATGGTTGTTGTTAGATTGATTCTATGCTCCTTTGGGGGATTACATGGTTGTTGTTAGATTGATTCTATGCTCCTTTGGGGGGATTACATGGTTGTTGTTAGATTGATTCTATGCTCCTTTGGGGGATTACATGGTTGTTGTTAGATTGATTCTATGCTCCTTTGGGGGGATTACATGGTTGTTGTTAGATTGATTCTATGCTCCTTTGGGGGATTACATGGTTGTTGTTAGATTGATTCTATGCTCCTTTGGGATCTGCACAAGTTAGATAACAGGTTACTTCAGTTCATCCCGTGACCTCTTGAGTTGTTGGGCCACCCCTGCTGAAACCTCCACAATATTATCTTCCCATCGTTTTCGCATGTCGTGTACTGTGTCCTGTAGTATCATATTCGCAAAGGCACTAGAACCTCGAGATGTGGCCATGCCAAGTTGGCTTTCGCCTTTTGATCGTTTTGGGGAAATTCCACTTGCATTGTCGATTCTTCTACATACTACAAAAATTTGTGATATGGCCTATGTAGGTGACATTTCAGAGTCTTCTAAAATTCATCTCCATGGCCTGGATTCTTCTCTGGAGGTCTGCTGTAATGATCCATGTTTCGCAGGCGTAGAGGAATATAGAAAGAACCAGTGAGCACATTAGCCTGAGCTTTACGGCGAGGGAAAGTTGGCTACTTTAGTTACAATATATCATAGCTCATGTGGCTTAATGAAGAACAAATAATCATTTATGTAGTAGAAAGGTTATATTAAGAAACATTGCAGCCTGTCACTCACATTGTAGGAGCCAACTAAGAAGTGTTGGGCCCAGATGCCCTTAATCCTGTAGACATAATAAGCCACGACACAGATGGTAGAAGAGATGCCACTAGACCGAGTCAGAATATATCATAGAATAGAACGCCATAACAGCTGGAGATATATTGGTAGAGCGAGTCAGAATATATCATAGAATAGAACACCAAAACAGCTGGAGATATATTGGTAGACCGAGTCAGAATATATCATAGAATAGAACGCCATAACAGCTGGAGATATATTGGTAGAGCGAGTCAGAATATATCATAGAATAGAACGCCATAACAGCTGGAGATATATTGGTAGAGTGAGTCAGAATATATCATAGAATAGAACGCCATAACAGCTGGAGATATATTGGTAGACCGAGTCAGAATATATCATAGAATAGAACGCCATAACAGCTGGAGATATATTGGTAGACCGAGTCAGAATATATCATAGAATAGAACGCCATAACAGCTGGAGATATATTGGTAGAGCGAGTCAGAATATATCATAGAATAGAACGCCATAACAGCTGGAGATATATTGGTAGAGCGAGTCAGAATATATCATAGAATAGAACGCCATAACAGCTGGAGATATATTGGTAGAGCGAGTCAGAATATATCATTATAGAATAGAACGCCATAACAGCTGGAGATATATTGGTAGAGCGAGTCAGAATATATCATAGAATAGAACGCCATAACAGCTGGAGATATATTGGTAGAGCGAGTCAGAATATGTCATAGAATAGAACGCCATAACAGCTGGAGATATATTGGTAGAGCGAGTCAGAATATATCATTATAGAATAAAACGCCATAACAGCTGGAGATATATTGGTAGAGCGAGTCAGAATATATCATAGAATAGTTGGTAGAGCGAGTCAGAATATATCATAGAATAGAACGCCATAACAGCTGGAGATATATTGGTAGAGCGAGTCAGAATATATCATAGAATAGAACGCCATAACAGCTGGAGATATATTGGTAGAGCGAGTCAGAATATATCATAGAATAGAACACCATAACAGCTGGAGATATATTGGTAGAGCGAGTCAGAATATATCATTATAGAATAGAACGCCATAACAGCTGGAGATATATTGGTAGACCGAGTCAGAATATATCATAGAATAGAACGCCATAACAGCTGGAGATATATTGGTAGAGCGAGTCAGAATATATTATAGAATAGAACACCCTAACAGCTGGAGATATATTGGTAGAGCGAGTCAGAATATATCATAGAATAGAACGCCATAACAGCTGGAGATATATTGGTAGAGCCGACCACAAACAGTTAAAAAAAAAAAAAATGTAAAGAAACTGTAAGCACTTTGCTTAATTATGTGCAAACTAAATTTGAAAGCACTTTTTTGTATGTATATTCAACAAATGTTGCTGTACCTAAACTAAAGATTGGTATAACGTTGATAACACATAGACAAGTATATGTGTGGTTTGCTGTAGGCATAAAACCAAAAAAACCAACTAAATCCAATTCCATCAGGAATAAAAGAAATGATAACATTCAAAATTTGATGGCCATATGCATGTCAGATATGGCATTTATTGATTTTTTTCGTTTTCAATCCTGTTTGGATTCTTGGCATTAGGATATGTAAGAATATGACTACTATCATGAAGTCAAAGTCTTATCTGCAGAAGGTTCATTTTGTGATTTGATTTCCTGCAGCTTACAAAACCCATGGGAAGATAAGTTGTGTATTGGATAGAAATTTTATTATTTTTTTAAATTTTGTTTGCCCAGACAGGTGCTAAGTCTTTTTAAATTTTAAACTTCCAAGTGTTCTTTTATGTGCACAGCATGTAAACAGGACATCAAAGTTTATCATCGATCTCCAATAGGACTAGGCACTTGATCTCACCTCCCTTCAGACCAGGGGTCACTTGCAATTTGCAGGATTCGAACGCCCTGTTTCGAGCTTCCATTTGTTTCTTAAGAGACGAGTGCCTTACCTATCTGATATAATGGCCCCCACTTTCACACCATCATTATTAGTTAGCTATTCTCATTGTGCTGTGCTTTGTTCCTGGTGAAGACCTTTGGAGCGTTACATAGGCTGTTCATTTGTTATATATCTGCCCATGCTGGACAGACTCATTTCGCTATACGTGTTTAACAAGATTTCATTTTACATCTACAACTGGTTGATACGTTGGTCTGCTGATTAACTTACGTGTATTTTGTCTCATGTGTAGAATCAAAAACATCGGGTGTTTCAACATGCAACATAGGAAAATATAAATAGTAACCATTACGGTTTATGCTGCAAGGAACAACATCTAGACAACCGCAGAAGGGTGCATACAGACACACACAAGTGGCATGCACAAAATCTACACCACGGCTAAAAGGAGTGAGTGCTGCTAGACGAGTCTCATATGCTTCTAACCCTCTTCACATGGAAATTGTTAAGTAAGCTTCAATAGCTGGTGAAGCAGATCAAGGTGATGCATTTGCTGCAGGCATGACAGATCAGAGAACAATATGCATAAATGGAGTAGGGTCTCAATTTTACGGCGGGTTACGCCCTCAAGTCTCAGTTGTAAAGTAAGTCATTGTAACATGAATCCATTTTATCACTATTTTACATGGGATAACTTACTTTTTTTAAACAGCGTTTTCTAATTAAATTGTTCAATTTTGCATTAGTATTTATTAAGTGTATTATGCTGAGATTTAATTTTAAACTATGCATAAACAGATACATATTTCAAACTTTAAGAGAGATGTCAGAAAGAAATGTCTTAGGTAGGATTTTGGTTTGGTATCTTTGAAACAATAAAGTAATGCTGGCTGATTTAATGCTCTCTTCAGTATTTTCTAATAAGGACATTAATGTCTGGATTTACTCTAGATCAATGCTCTGAGCTTGTACTGTCTATATATACTAATATATCCTCTCAAATGTGACTGATATGTGCTGTCAAATGTGACTGATAATATGTGCTGTCAAATGTGACTGATAATATATTCTCTCAAATGTGACTGATAATATGTGCTGTCAAATGTGACTGATAATATATCCTCTCAAATGTGACTGATAATATATCCTCTCAAATGTGACTGATAATATATCCTCTCAAATGTGACTGATAATATATCCTCTCAAATGTGACTGATAATATGTGCTGTCAAATGTGACTGATAATATGTGCTGTCAAATGTGACTGATAATATATCCTCTCAAATGTGACTGATAATATATCCTCTCAAATGTGACTGATAATATATCCTCTCAAATGTGGCTGATAATATATGGTGTCAAATGGTGTGACTGATAATATATGCTGTCAAATATGACTGATAATATGTGCTGTCAAATGGTGTGACTGATAATATATGGTGTCAAATGGTGTGACTGATAATATATAGTGTCAAATGATGTGACTGATAATATGTGCTGTCAAATGGTGTGACTGATAATATGTGGTGTCAAATGGTGTGACTGATAATATATGGTGTCAAATGGTGTGACTGATAATATATGGTGTCAAATGGTGTGACTGATAATATATGGTGTCAAATGATGTGACTGATAATATGTGCTGTCAAATGGTGTGACTGATAATATATGGTGTCAAATGGTGTGACTGATAATATATAGTGTCAAATGATGTGACTGATAATATGTGCTGTCAAATGGTGTGACTGATAATATGTGGTGTCAAATGGTGTGACTGATAATATATGGTGTCAAATGGTGTGACTGATAATATGTGCTGTCAAATGGTGTGACTGATAATATATGCTGTCAAATAATATACAAGCTCCTCTAATTCTTCCTTTTACACAAATGTTAGATCATTCTTAAAAGTGACTTGTCAATGCACCATCATGAAGTGAGACTACTCTGTTGACAGAGTCCAGTCACGGCCACTAATCTGACTTCAGCTATAGGATGGGGACCACTTCGACGGCACTACTGAGACATGGTATGGCAGGTTGGATATGGTGTAATCAATGACAAAGATATGTCAGTTTTGTGTTGGTAGCAGGTAAAAAAAAAAGTCGTCTTTGTTATAACCAATTTGCCTTTGCCGGGGAATAACATAATAATAATAAATTTTTTTAAACAGCATTTTAACGTTTCTTCGATCCATCTGAGGAATTTATAGAACCCAGAAATAAAGATCACTTGCTTCATCATTGTGCAAACTAAATTTGTGACTTTACTATGATAGAAAAAAGCAGCGGTGTTACCAGTGTTCGAACCATGTTTGCAAACTAAGCGCTCTAACAGGAACATTTTCTTGGATTGGCCATGTTTATCTTTTACAATAGGGCATAAGAGGTATCTCTTTTCTTTGCAGTCTATAGTTTCTAAATGATAGGTTGGTCAGTCCGTTACTCAACTCACACCAGTTGCCTCTTACAACATGCCAGGTAGGTTAGTTGTAACCAGTCTCTACTCTCCTTGCAGGCTCTGTTAATTCACTTGTATCTAAGAACAACACAAATCAGAATGTCTAGCTGGTCTAAATGAGGAAAATGGTAACTGATTCTTCAGATATTCTTATTTGTGATGTCCGTAGTTCCTGATGCAGTCATAATGTAGGTACCTGTTTTTGTCAGAGTGCAAGCAGACTAGTCATAATGTAGGTACCTGTTTTTGTCAGAGTGCAGGTGGACTAGTCATAATGTAGGTATCTGTTTTTGTCAGAGTGCAGGTGGACTAGTCATAATGTAGGTATCTGTTTTTGTCAGAGTGCAGGTGGACTAGTCATAATGTAGGTATCTGTTTTTGTCAGAGTGCAGGTGGACTAGTCATAATGTAGGTACCTGTTTTTGTCAGAGTGCAGGTGAGCTAGTCATTATGTAGGTACCTGTTTTTGTCAGAGTGCTCACATAAAATGGACACATCTCTGTCATTATTGCCATTTGATATTATCATTGTAAGAAACGATATTCAATCTGCTATTTCCATATGACATTGTAATAGTTCAAGAACTTTCTTTGAACCCACATGGTTACTCAACAATCCAGTTTTTTGGTAAATGTTGAATGACAAAGTGTGCAAGTTGGAGAGTCTTCTACATCTAGTTGGATTTGCGAACACTTGATATTCAGCTTTACTGCAGCCCTTCTAATTTTAAACTAAAAAAACAAAACACAAAAAATGCTAAGGGTTTCTAAAACTGAAATGGGTTGAAGCCTCAAAAGAACCCAGCAGCAGAAGGTAGAAAACACCAAATAAACGTGACAAATCACTACAGCTTATAAACCACAAAATAATGTAGAGATATGAGGTCTTCCATGCAAGATGGGACAGGCCACCATGAGTATATAAACTGTAAAAAAAATATATTCAAACAGCTAAACCTCTCTTCGCCATAATAAAATATCACTATGAGGTCGGCTTATTGAATTTGTTAGAATTGTATGACCATTTATACCCCCTTCCAAACTGGTCAATTAGCTGTAGAAAGAACGTCAGGGGCGCCATTATGGCGTAAGTCTCAATACTAGCTAATATTTAATCAGTGCCCAAATATGCCCATATTAGGAGGCACTAGTAGGTGATCTATTCAAATTATGTTAAAAATCTACCCAATCTATTACAGGATCCTTGCCGGTACTACGGAGTTCATTGCGCTGCGATTCTCCTAAAATATGGAGAAGAAAAGAGAACTTATGGGTTAAACGGGATCAAGACGCTGAGCAGCGCTTGAGCTGCAGTAGTCGACTGCTAGCGTCAAGGCCAGTGCCCAGAGCTGCCAAGACCCTTCTACACCTCCACGCAGTGATCCTGGATAACAGAGCAGACTGGCTAAGAGAGAAGGGGTCGAAGAGGAAAAGCTAACCCGGTACTCAAAAAATGCCTGCTGAAATCGGATGTGTCAGACCGAAAGGTGCAAATATCAGTTAACATTAAGCACGCTTTGTCCGATCCCTTCTAACCAACTCGGCCTACAAAAACGGTGTACTGAAAAAAAAAACGGAGTCACTCCCGACAGCCATTTTTTACTGCTGAATACGCCCTCCATATCTACACGATATTTTGCCGGTTAAAGTATCGTATGTTCGATTACAAATGGCTTTTGAACAGTTTTAATTTTGTATATGCCGTTTGGAGCAAGCCGACTTTTTGCAAAAGGGGAAGTAGGTTGTTGGGAAAGATCTTTATCGAGTAGGTCTGTTTATTTTGTTTGTTTAAATGAAAGAACTACGTTTGAATTGGAAACTAACAGTTGTGTCGATATTGTAAACACAGTATCGATACATTGTTGTGGTTTCCATGGTTTTCTATCGAAGCGACTAGGCTTAGTGGTCGAGTCCAAATTTTCCCCCGAGATTTTCATAAATTTTCAACTTCATCTTTTTGAATCTCAAAAACTAACAAACACACAACAACAACAACAACACCCACATGTTTGTTGTGCTATTGTGTGTCTTCACGCCAGAAAATCATATTTATTGACAAAAAAACATAACAATTAAAAATGTTCTAAGACGACTACCATAGCGAAGGTTAAGCTGTAAATTATGACACAATGCATTCCATTCTCTGACTATATTCTGCTACTTCAAGCCCATTCAGTGTTTGGTAGCGAAACATTGAGAATGAAGGAAGCCAAGCCAAGCCATATGGGTTAAACCATGTGCAATGACGTTGATTCTTCGACTAAACTAAAAAAAAACACAAACAAAAATTGGTGATCTACTCTTCGTGCATTAATGTACACCGTATGTTTCGATAATATTGTGCATGTCTGTTCGAAAGGGCTTCATACAATGCACGTGTTTGCATGACCATGTTACCTGGAATTTACATAATCATGCAGGTGTAAGCCAGCTGCCAGAAGGCTATCCAGAGTTTTGGTTTTTTTTTGTAGCAATTTTTTTCTCCTGCGGCTTACTAGGGGAAGGTAGGTTGCAGTTTGGGTAGGAATTACATTACCTTTAAAGTTTTGTCTGGACATTGGCGGGCAGTATATTCTTATATATTTTAACCTTTAGCACGCCAGCAGTTTTTTGAAACAATTTGACCTAATTAATTTTCTTAATTTCTCGCTATGGTAGTCGTCTTAGAAAATTTTAAATTTTAATGTTTGTTTGTCAATAAATATGATTTTCTGGCGTGTAGACACACAATAGCATAACGAACATGTTGGTGTTATTGTTGTTGTTGTGTGTTTGTTAGTTTTTGAGATTCAAAAAGATAAAGTTGAAAATTTTTGAAAATCTCTGAAAAAATTTGGACTCGACCACTAGGCCTAGTCGCTTCGATAGAAAACCATGGAAACCACAACAACGTATCGATACTGTGTTTACAATATCAACACAACTGTTAGTTTCCAATTCAAGCGTAGTTCTTTCATTTAAACAAACAAAATAAACAGATCTACGCGATAAAGATCTTTCCCAACAACCTACTTCCCCTTTCGCAAAAAGTCGGCTTGCTCCAAACGGAGTATACAAAATTAAAACTGTTCAAAAGCCATTTGTAATCGAACATACGATACTTTAACCGGCAAAATATCGTGTAGATATGGAGGGCGTATTCAGCAGTAGAAAATGGCTGTCGGGAGTGACTCCGTTCAAAAAAAAAAAAAAAAATTTCCCGTACACCGTTTTTGTAGGCCGAGTTGGTTAGAAGGGATCGGACATAGCGTGCGTAAGGTTAAACTGCCGAGGGTTCTTTTACGTTGACAAGGTGTATGCAGGATATCTTGAGTATTTTCGCCAATCTAAACATCCTCCCACCAATTGGTGTTTTCATTTCCTGAGGCAACACCTTTACCTCTCAGCTATAGCAACCCCCTATGACCGATCTTCATTGAAATGTTCTTAAAATCAAACTCCATTATTAAAACAGTTTTCAGATGGTGGCTTGCCCTTCAGGTACGGATAGACTCAAATAATATCAGACTACTGCGAGCACTTACCTTCGGAGAGTCAGAAGTCACAACAGGTGCACCGCTGTTGTTGCTCCCAACTGCCAAGGAGACCCTGCCCATCCTCTCTTCGAGTGTGCTCTGTTTTGTGGCAGCCGTATCTGCATTTGCTCTTCTAGCAGAGCCTGACTGGGTCTGCGCTGCACTAGCACTGCCAGAACCTGAAGGAGGTGCAAGAACCATTGTGGGACTGTAGTAAAAGTGAACAGCACAAATGGTCAATCGTAAAGTTAAAATGCTACTTTTCTCCTGCCACACACACACCCCCCACTCTGGCAGCTGGTGTGCCGTAACAAGTAGATTCAACATTTTAAAACACCATATAAATAAATAATGTGTACAAACATGTACAGAAACACTGGTATTCAATCAAGCAAATCAGTGACTGATGCCAGCTATCTTTTTGTTCTGCAAATTCATCTGGTCAGTATTAGGTGCTGTCCTGGTTTACCTTTCAGAACTCACATTTGACTATTAGTAGTAAGTTTGTGGGTGGTTTCCTTCATGCAGCTATGGGGTGTCCAGCCTCCAGACTTTTCCATGCTGACATTTGGTCTACTCATCAGTATCATAACTGCTTTCTGGTGACTTGCTACCGGGCATTTCCAACCATTGCCTCTCGGAGGTAGGTCAACATCAATGGACAACAAGCTGTGACGATGGTGACAGATCTGTCACAGAACTTATTATATAGGACTAGACAAAACGGCTAACAGATCTGTCATAGAACTTATTATATAGCACTGGACGGCTAACAGACCTGTCACAGAACTTATTATATAGGACTAGACAAGATGGCTAACAGATGTCACAGAACTTATTATATAGGACTGGACAGCTAACAGACCTGTCACAGAACTTATTATATAGGATTGGACAAGATGGCTAACAGATCTGTCACAGAACTTATTATATAGGACTGGACAAGATGGCTTAACAGACCTGTCACAGAACTTATTATATAGGACTGGACAAGATGGCTTAACAGATCTTTCACAGAACTTATTATATAGGACTGGACAAGATGGCTAACAGATCTGTCACAGAACTTATTATATAGGACTGGACAAGATGGCTAACAGATCTGTTACAGAACTTATTATATAGGACTGGACAAGATGGCTAACAAGTGTTGCTAGTTTGCTTTAGAGATGTTAATAACAAAACACCAGTAAGGATAAGAAAATGTCTCTTTTTTGGGACTACTATGAAAAGTGGATATATTAAATGCATCCAAAGTTTAATACAAATGATAAATCAATAATGCATAAAATAAATCACCAAAATTAATTTTAACAAGAAAATTACAAACAATTAGATTTTTATTAAAAATAGTTAACAGTGATGATCGATAAAAAAAATTTCAAATTTCCAACCATGAACAAGAAAGGGATTCATACGAGATAAATTTTGTTGTTGTTGTTGTCGTTCGCCTTATTTATCTATTCCCCAAAGCGGTGTGCGATGCACAGTGGTTTTTATTTTGCGTCTGTCGACCCAGTGCATCCGACTTCAGCATCCATTTTATGTAAGGGTCTGCTTCCTCCTGAATTTTCTAAGGGTTTGCTTCCCGGGGTAATGGCCGGTGCTGTGAGTCGTGTCACTTAACCACTAGCCCACGCCGTCCCCTTGAGAGAAATTTGAGACTGAGGGAAGTGATGGGAGCTTACTGCTGCCTCAAATTGTGCCCCCAACCCTGATGGTCACTGGCTGGTTTGCCAGATAATGAAATATCCCGAAACGGAAACAAATAACTAAGTACCATTGCCATTATTCTCTCCAGTCTGACTGTGGCGACGAGATTTCTGATTGCTTGAGCTGCTTGTAGCTGATTGGCTGCGGGTCACTTTGTTGGGAGACTGAGCCGAGGTGTTGTTCTCGTGTGGTCGTGTAGACAAACGTGTGTTCTGCAGAGATAAGTTGCTGCCGGACCTGTCACTTCCTTCCAGCTAAAAAACAAAACAAAATTCACACCAAAAAAAAATGAAAATCTTCATAAAAATGGTTAGCTTACCCCAATATAACCAAGAGGATTTGGTCTGTGGTTGAAGGTGAAGTGGCCCACAAAGATGAGACAAAATAGATAACCCTACAATTATCAGCCCAAAAGCAATAAATGTTTGAAAAAATGTATGCGTTGTGTCGTAGTTAAGTTTGATTGCGATATTTGCACCTTCCGGTCCCGAACACATCTGCTTTCAGCAGGCCTTTTTTTAGTACCGGGTTAGCCTTTCCTCTTCGACCGCCTGCTCTGTTGCAGCTGTTATCAAGGATCATTGTGTGGAGGTGTAGAAGGGTGTTGGTAGCTCTGGTTCGCTGGCCCTGACGCTAGCAGTCAGCTATGGCCGCTGACCTCTGCAGCTTATACGCTGCTCAGCGTCTTGATACCAGAAATTAAATTTTAAAATATGATAAAATAAACTCAAATTTCAGAATGTCTGCCATCTTAAACACCCTGGTGGTGGATGAATGATTTCAAATTTACAGTAATGCTAAACTTATTCAATCCGAAATATTGTTGGATAATGGACACATTAATTTTAACATTATCACCTTTCCTTGCAAGTCAAATTATATTATCAAATATCGCATACAATATATCAAAGTGTTTAGAATTAAAAGAAAAATGACATTTCACTTGGTTGGTTTGTATTATTATTATTATTATATATATATATATATCACATGTTTGTGTGACATGTTCACCACTATCATCATGTCTTTGCATAACGCTGCTCTAATAACAGCCGACCTGTAATACACTTGATCCTTGGCCAACTTTCCTGCCTCAGACAAGCCGATTTTCGTTCTTAAAATTTGTTCTCCATTCAATTTTGTGAAAAAGAACAAAATATTATGAATTTATGATAAAAAGCTGTGAAGTTATGACACTTTTAGTACACTATAGAAATACGTGGTATCCAGAGAAGTACAGGGGTTGTCGGGAATGGTAGTCAGTGGGTAAAGATGCACATCTTCAGGATCTTTATTTTTTGTCCTTTTGTTAGTGTTCTGCCATAAGTTTTTCATTTCTGTAGTGCCACTGCCATTCTTGTCCTCATTTACTTTTGGCAATTTCTTCTGTTGCTTATAGTCAAGTCGGATATTAAAAACATGTGACATCTTAACTTCTTGCTTCTCTACGATAACTTCACTGTACCTAGTTGAGTGTATTGGGGGATCATGAGCTGCAGTGGTCAGTGACCCATAGCTGACTGCTAGCGTTAGGGCCAGCGAACCATAGCTGCCAAGACCCTTCTACACCTCTACGTGGTGATCCTGGATAACAGGCTGCAGCAGGGCCGACTGGCTAAGGAGAAAGGATCGAAGAGGGAATGCTAACCCGGTACTCAAAAAATGCTTGCTGTAGTCGGATGTGTTGGACCGAAAGGTGCAAATATCGCAGCCAAGCTGTAAACTACGACACAACGCATTCCGTTCTCTGGACTACATTCTGCTACTAAAGCCCTTTCAGGGTTTGGTAGTGAGAGCTTGAGAACGAACGAGGAAGAAGAAGAGTGTATTGGCACTAAGGCATGTTAAGGCAGTTAGCAAGCTGCTGAATCGGTTGTACCTCATGAATCAGTTAACATTCATGAATGGAAGATTTAGTCTTGAAAACAATAAAATATTACCAAAATAATATTTAAAAAACAAATACACATAGTAAGAACAAGCAGCAGGCATACAGAATCAAATTTTGTTTGGACACAAATAAATACAATTCTGGCAAATAAAATTTGTTGCAGTTTGTTTAAACGATATAACATAAACCATTACACCGGGAATAAATAACAAAGTACGACACAACATCCAAATAGATGACACAGTTAGCCCCGGGTTTATAATAGATCATACAGGTAAAGTGAGTGAGCAAGTCCTGATAGCAGTGAATAAGGCAAATGCAATGTTAGGTATGATAAAAAGAAATATTAAACATAGGAGTAAGGAAGTGATTGTCAAACTGTATAAAGCATTACTTAGACCTAGATTGGAGTACCGTATACAGGTGTGGAGTCCATATTGTAGAGGAGATTTAAACATTCTGGAAAGGATACAAAGAAGAGCAAAAAAAGTGAGTGAGATTCCAGAATTACAGTTATGAGGAAAGACTCAGAAAAACTGGCCTACAGTTTCTAGAATAGAGAATAAATCGAGGTGACAATACAGTTTTACAAGATAATCACAGGAAACGTTAATACAACCACCTACAAGAACAAAAGGGCACAGATACAAAAGAGAGGTCCAGATTGGATATTAGGAAATATTGTTTTAGTCAGAGAGTGACAAATGCTTGGAATGCATTGCCCCTTGAAGTAGTGGAGGCAGGGACAGTTAATGCATTTAAGAATAGATTTGATGCGCATAGCTTTTAGAGCAGGGTAATGCAAATGTAACTGGTTGTATACAGACTCTGATGAGTCTCCTTCTTCTTCTTCAGTGTTCGCTCTCAATCTCCCAATACCAAGCCCTGAGAACGGAATGCGTTGTGCGCTAGTTTACAGCATGACTGTGATATTTGCACCTTTCGGTCCAACACATCCGGCTTCGGCAGGGATGAGTCTTCTAAACCAGTATAAAGACGTTAAGTTAACAAAGTTGGGTACTAGACACGCCGATAAAATAATAGTGTAGTAGAGCAACAGTCCACAAATTTGCCGTGGCCCAATATTCAATCCTTACTTAATGCCCCTGTCCGGGGAATCACGCCAGACATCATGTTCCCAATGTTAAGACCCGTGAATTGCCTTGTCCCTCAGCGTGTCATCCATTTTGCATGTTTCTGTTCTGGGTCTTGTGTTGCTCCACAGTCACATGCCTCATTGTACTCAGTAGTTGTTATATATTTGTACGAGAGAGGCAGGATAATGGTGATTTATGGCAGACTGTCTAGTTTGTCAAAACCTAAATTCTTATCTTTTTTACAGCAAGCTACATCTGTCACCCAGATAAGGACAATGGTGACATCTTTATGGTAGACTGTCTAGTTTGTCAAAACCTAAATTCTTATCTTTTTTACAGCAAGCTACATCTGTCACCCAGATAAGGACAATGGTGACATCTTTATGGTAGACTGTCTAGTTTGTCAAAACCTAAATTCTGATCTTTTTTACAGCAAGCTACATCTGTCACCCAGATAAGGGCAATGGTGACATCTTTATGGTAGACTGTCTAGTTTGTCAAAACCTAAATTCTGATCTTTTTTACAGCAAGCTACATCTGTCACCCAGATAAGGGCAATGGTGACATCTTTATGGTAGACTGTCTAGTTTGTCAAAACCTAAATTCTGATCTTTTTTACAGCAAGCTACATTCGTCACTCGGATTGACCATCATTCAAATCCAGATAGCCTTTTACATCATTTTCTTTTTTGTTCGTCTTTTCAGAGTGCTAATAATACTTGTCTAGATTTTAGCTGTCATTACATTGCTTCATTTTTGGGACAATTATCATCCAAACTTTTGATATCTACAGACTTTTCCGCCAAGAATTAATGAAAGCTAGTAAGTGAAAAAAAGCGACACTTACTAAATTACTTACGTCTGTTGTACGCCGACCCAGCAGAAGATAACACGCGTGGATGTCATCATACTTCTGGAGTTTCAGCGAGTCCTCAATATCCTTCCGGTTGTAGTTCATGTTGATCATAAGCTCTGGTGAGGACAACACACAGAGAGAGAACGATGCATTCAATTTTATACTCAAGTGGCGTCATAGCAAAAATATTAGTTCATTTATTATTTTGTAAATTTCAAGACAGTGGTTATTAAACATTTGTGTGCAAGCATCACACTTAGACATAACAAAATGTTACCGCAGTTATCTTCTTCAGCGTTGGCTCTGAAAAGGACGATGTGTCGTAGTTTACAGCCAGGCTGTGATATCTGCACATTTTGGCACAACACATGCAATTTGAGCCGGCCTTTTTTGGAACCGGATTCTGTTTCCCAAATGGCGACCCCTATTATCCTAGCCAGACTACACCAGAGTAGCCTGTTTCCAGGTAAGCTGCTTGGAGGAAGAATATGACCTTGGTTGGCATTGGTTCGCCGACCCTGATTCAAGCAGTCAGCTGTGAATCAATGGCTGCTGTCAGCTAATTAACTGTGCTGTATCTTCGCAGCTCCCCAATAGAAAATACAAAAGATCAATGTGAAAAGGGCTCCACAGATACAAAATGCTGTTGTAGATGGACTTAATTGAGCTAGGTTTCAGTCTTTTCTTTCTAATAAGCGGTGTGGAACTATTACCTTCCTCGCTACTTTGTCTTCCCTTACAGTAGTGCAGGTACCAATTTACCACTGGGTAGACTTTGTCACTAGAAGCAAGTACACTATCGACTCTAATACTCAGAAGCTTTAGACACATACAATATTAAACATCTCTTACATAATACTATAAGAGTGTTTTGTAAACGGACCATGTTCACATCGAACTTATCTTTTTTTGTTCTTTGCGTTTGCCTTATTTCTCTATTACCCAAGGCGGTGTGTGTTGCACTATGTTTTTATTTTTCACTTGTTGGCTCAGTGCATCCAGGAGTAGTAACGGGGTCTAAGATGAGAACAGTGAATGAACTGACAGCAGTCAGCGACACATAGCTGCCTTCCTGCATCTGGGTCAGCGAATCAGAGCAGATGAAGACCCTATTCTGCCTTCAAGCAGTTGTGTAGTCTGGCTAATAAAGCAAATTCGGTACCAAAAAAAAAAACCCAAAAAAACAAACCAAAAAACTACTGAAACCGAATATGTCTGGCCCAAAAGGCGCAGCTATTGCAGTAAACTACAAAACAACATCCTTTTGTTAGTTGTAAGATCAATTTTGATTTATCGGATGGTGAAAAAAGAAATAGTATCGATAACAGCTGTGCTGTACACTTAAAAGAGCACTATTTGCACAATGTTTGAGTTAGATGGTCAATATTGATTCAATGTTGTTCAATGAATATATTCATATATGAATTAACAACATGAGGACAAGTCAGTAAATAGATCACAAATGGGTATGTAAACAAAACCATTTATTATTACACTGACATTGTCCCTTACTTCTCAGCATAACTTTAACCAACATTGATACGCTTATCCCATCACTTTATCAGTGCAGGGACAGACCCATGAGGTCTCCAAGAATGGGATGAGGTCTCTAAGAATGGCATGAGGTCTCTAAGAATGGCATGAAGTCTAAGAATGTTATGAAGTCTAAGAATGGTATGAAGTCTAAGAATGGCATAAAGTCTAAGAATGGCATGAAGTCTAAGAATGGCATAAAGTCTAAGAATGGTATGAAGTCTAAGAATGGCCTGAAGTCTAAGAATGGTATGAAGTCTAAGAATAGCATAAAGTCTCTAAATATAGCATGAGGTCTCTAAGAATGGTATGAAGTCTCTAAGAATGGTATGAAGTCTCTAAGAATGGTATGAAGTCTCTAAGAATAGCATGAGGTCTCTAAGAAAGGTATGAAGTCTCTAAGAATGGTATAAAATCTCTAAGAATAGCATGAGGTCTCTAAGAATGGTATGAAGTCTCTAAGAATGGTATGAAGTCTAAGAATGGTATGAAGTCTAAGAATGGCATGAAGTCTAAGAATGGCATGAAGTCTAAGAATGGTATGAAGTCTCTAAGAATGGTATGAAGTCTCTAAGAATGGTATGAAGTCTAAGAATGGTATGAAGTCTCTAAGAATGGTATGAAGTCTCTAAGAATGGTATGAAGTCTCTAAGAATGGTATGAAGTCTCTAAGAATGGTATGAAGTCTAAGAATGGTATGAAGTCTCTAAGAATGGTATGAAGTCTCTAAGAATGGTATGAGGTCTCTAAGAATGGTATGAAGTCTCTAAGAATGGTATGAGGTCTCTAAGAATGGTATGAAGTCTCTAAGAATGGTATGAAGTCTCTAAGAATGGTATGAAGTCTCTAAGAATGGTATGAAGTCTCTAAGAATGGTATGAAGTCTCTAAGAATGGTATGAGGTCTCTAAGAATGGTATGAAGTCTCTAAGAATGGTATGAAGTCTCTAAGAATGGTATGAAGTCTCTAAGAATGGTATGAAGTCTCTAAGAATGGTATGAAGTCTCTAAGAATGGTATGAAGTCTAAGAATGGCATGAAGTCTCTAAGAATGGTATGAAGTCTCTAAGAATGGTATGAAGTCTCTAAGAATGGTATGAAGTCTAAGAATGGCATGAAGTCTCTAAGAATGGTATGAAGTCTCTAAGAATGGTATGAAGTCTAAGAATAGCATGAAGTCTCTAAGAATAGCATGAAGTCTCTAAGAATGGTATGAAGTCTCTAAGAATGGTATGAAGTCTCTAAGAATGGTATGAAGTCTAAGAATGGTATGAAGTCTCTAAGAATGGTATGAAGTCTCTAAGAATGGTATGAAGTCTCTAAGAATGGTATGAAGTCTCTAAGAATGGTATGAAGTCTCTAAGAATGGTATGAAGTCTCTAAGAATGGTATGAAGTCTAAGAATGGCATGAAGTCTAAGAATGGTATGAAGTCTAAGAATGGCATAAAGTCTAAGAATGGCATGAAGTCTAAGAATGGCATAAAGTCTAAGAATGGTATGAGGTCTCTAAGAATAGCATAAAGTCTCTAAATATAGCATGAGGTCTCTAAGAATGGTATGAAGTCTCTAAGAATGGTATGAAGTCTAAGAATGGTATGAAGTCTCTAAGAATAGCATGAGGTCTCTAAGAAAGGTATGAAGTCTCTAAGAATGGTATGAGGTCTCTAAGAATAGCATAAAGTCTCTAAATATAGCATGAAGTCTCTAAGAATGGTATGAAGTCTCTAAGAATAGCATGAGGTCTCTAAGAAAGGTATGAAGTCTCTAAGAATGGTATGAAATCTCTAAGAATAGCATGAGGTCTCTAAGAATGGTATGAAGTCTAAGAATGGTATGAAGTCTAAGAATGGTATGAAGTCTAAGAATGGTATGAAGTCTCTAAGAATGGTATGAAGTCTAAGAATGGTATGAAGTCTCTAAGAATGGCATGAAGTCTAAGAATGGCATGAAGTCTCTAAGAATGGCATGAAGTCTCTAAGAATGGTATGAAGTCTCTAAGAATGGCATGAAGTCTCTAAGAATGGTATGAAGTCTCTAAGAATGGCATGAAGTCTCTAAGAATGGCATGAAGTCTCTAAGAATGGCATGAAGTCTCTAAGAATGGCATGAAGTCTCTAAGAATGGTATGAAGTCTCTAAGTATGGCATGAAGTCTCTAAGAATGGTATGAAGTCTCTAAGAATGGTATGAAGTCTCTAAGAATGGTATGAAGTCTCTAAGAATGGCATGAAGTCTCTAAGAATGGCATGAAGTCTCTAAGAATGGCATGAAGTCTCTAAGAATGGCATGAAGTCTCTAAGAATGGTATGAAGTCTCTAAGAATGGTATGAAGTCTCTAAGAATGGCATGAAGTCTCTAAGAATGGTATGAAGTCTCTAAGAATGGTATGAGGTCTCTAAGAATGGTATGAAGTCTCTAAGAATGGCATGAAGTCTCTAAGAATGGCATGAAGTCTCTAAGAATGGTATGAAGTCTCTAAGAATGGCATGAAGTCTCTAAGAATGGCATGAAGTCTCTAAGAATGGTATGAAGTCTAAGAATAGCATGAAGTCTCTAAGAATAGCATGATATCTCCTCTAAGAATTGTATGGA
This sequence comes from Ariolimax columbianus, assembly GCA_036924085.1. Taxonomy (NCBI): domain Eukaryota; kingdom Metazoa; phylum Mollusca; class Gastropoda; order Stylommatophora; family Arionidae; genus Ariolimax; species Ariolimax columbianus. The sequence continues at coordinate 73,889,892 of JAVGWX010000013.1, forward strand.
GTCTAAGAATAGCATGAAGTCTCTAAGAATGGCATGAAGTCTAAAAATAGCATGAAGTCTCTAAGAATGGTATGAAGTCTCTAAGAATGGTATGAAGTCTAAGAATAGCATGAAGTCTCTAAGAATGGTATGAAGTCTCTAAGAATGGTATGAAGTCTCTAAGAATAGCATGAAGTCTCTAAGAATAGCATGAAGTCTCTAAGAATGGTATGAAGTCTCTAAGAATGGCATGAAGTCTCTAAGAATGGTATGAAGTCTCTAAGAATGGTATGAAGTCTCTAAGAATAGCATGAAGTCTCTAAGAATAGCATGAAGTCTCTAAGAATGGTATGAAGTCTCTAAGAATGGTATGAAGTCTCTAAGAATGGTATGAAGTCTCTAAGAATGGTATGAAGTCTCTAAGAATGGTATGAAGTCTAAGAATGGTATGAAGTCTCTAAGAATGGTATGAAGTCTCTAAGAATGGTATGAAGTCTCTAAGAATGGTATGAAGTCTCTAAGAATGGTATGAAGTCTAAGAATGGTATGAAGTCTCTAAGAATGGTATGAAGTCTAAGAATGGCATGAAGTCTCTAAGAATGGTATGAAGTCTAAGAATGGCATGAAGTCTCTAAGAATGGCATGAAGTCTCTAAGAATGGTATGAAGTCTCTAAGAATGGTATGAAGTCTAAGAATGGTATGAAGTCTCTAAGAATGGTATGAAGTCTAAGAATGGCATGAAGTCTCTAAGAATGGTATGAAGTCTAAGAATGGCATGAAGTCTCTAAGAATGGCATGAAGTCTCTAAGAATGGTATGAAGTCTCTAAGAATGGCATGAAGTCTCTAAGAATGGCATGAAGTCTCTAAGAATGGCATGAAGTCTCTAAGAATGGCATGAAGTCTAAGAATGGCATGAAGTCTAAGAATGGTATGAAGTCTCTAAGAATGGTATGAAGTCTAAGAATGGTATGAAGTCTCTAAGAATGGCATGAAGTCTCTAAGAATGGCATGAAGTCTCTAAGAATGGTATGAAGTCTCTAAGAATGGTATGAAGTCTAAGAATGGTATGAAGTCTCTAAGAATGGTATGAAGTCTAAGAATGGTATGAAGTCTCTAAGAATGGCATGAAGTCTCTAAGAATGGTATGATGTCTCTAAGAATAGCATGAAGTCTCTAAGAATAGCATGAAGTCTCTAAGAATGGCATGAAGTCTTTAAGAATGGTATGAAGTCTCTAAGAATGGTATGAAGTCTCTAAGAATGGTATGAAGTCTAAGAATGGTATGAAGTCTCTAAGAATGGTATGAAGTCTCTAAGAATAGCATGAAGTCTCTAAGAATGGCATGAAGTCTAAGAATGGTATGAAGTCTAAGAATGGTATGAAGTCTCTAAGAATGGTATGAAGTCTCTAAGAATAGCATGAAGTCTCTAAGAATAGCATGAAGTCTCTAAGAATGGTATGAAGTCTCTAAGAATGGCATGAAGTCTCTAAGAATGGTATGAGGTCTCTAAGAATAGCATGATATCTCTAAGAATGGTATGGAGTCTAAGAATAGCATGAAGTCTCTAAGAATGGTATGAAGTCTCTATAAATGGTATGAGGTCTCTAAGAATGGTATGAAGTCTCTAAGAATGGTATGAAGTCTAAGAATGGTATGAAGTCTCTAAGAATGGTATGAAGTCTCTAAGAATGGCATGGAGTCCATCATGCATGAACAAATGTCACATGAAGACAATTTCAGAGTGCTAAAGTTTGCACAACAATAAAGACTACAAAAGTACTTGATAAAGACATTTTGGTTACAAGTCTTTCTCTGACTTGACCTTGGTATAACTAGCTGTTAAAGTCAAGTATGTAGCTTGTCCTTTGCAGAACGTCTCTTCTTACAACCACCAACCTGTTTGGTGGTTGTCAGTTTATTAAAAGGTGTGCAGTATGATAGATTGTCATTACTTTCTGTACGCGGACAAGCGATTGTACTGAGAGAAAAAAACACTTGTCTGCCAAACTACATTTTTAAATTTATAATTTCCAAATGTAATATGTGGTTGACTTTAATATGTTCTCTATTTAGCTTACATTGTCTCGATATTTCTCCTCTTATGGGAATATAAAAATCTTTTATTGGATAGTTCTCTCAAACATTGTATAATATTTTACACCACATTGTGGGCCATTGCACAGGGCTTGATAAGTCGGAGGCCCGTAACTTCAACTATATTCCAGTAGTTCTTAAAGTTTTTGGTTAGGGACCACTTACGAAAGAGTTGAAGACAAAACTGAGGACAACCTTTGACCTCAGCCCACTATTTTATGCTAGTTAATTTGGTATGAAACAACTTGACTTGAATTTGAGAGCAATGACTAGATCAACCCAGGGATGACTTATGTGACTCTTGGAACACTTGCTACGACCCATCGTATTCAGCCACTTATCTTCAAGCATAGGGACACAACTGCAGCTGATCCTGTACTCAAGCCTGCAACAAAGCAGTGTGTGTGTTCCTGCAGCAATATGTTGCTCACAATGGAGTTACTAGCCGCATGCACAACCTTACTTTTATACCAGATGAAAATGTGCACACTCCACTAATGCTTCTCAAAATAGTGGTCCATGGACTGGTGCCGGCCGCAAAGGGTAAGAAACTAAACAAAATATTTCACAATTTTGTCACTTCGGTGTTGGCTTTGAACAATCAACAAAAAACATAATCGCCTCTTGATCAAAACATGACATTCGCCCTAATTTTCATATTAAAAACTGATGGAACTCTCAATATTTAAATCATTAAACTTCAAATCGTGAATCTCATGAAATTTCAATTAAATGATTATATATTGCATTCACTAATAACTGCATTAAATGGCAGAATTGACTAAGCACGCATTTAAACACATTTTTATACATATTTAAATTGATCGGATCGGGGGGACCCAATAATCAATAAATTGAGCAGCAACATCTGACGGTCCGTCACACTGAATAGTTTAGGAAGAACTGCACTTTACGAATATAAACCGCACTAGAGACAGAAAAACGTGTACAATTAAGTAAAAATTGCATCCCTTTTAGTATTTATTATGTGGGAGAGAAGCGGGGCAATATTTGTTTATGTTTGATTAAGTAACTAGATGTCTGCCTATACCAAGGACAAACTTCTAAAAATGTCTGCCACTTAACAGCTGATATTTTATTTGTCTATTATATAAAGCTGAAATGAAACTATAACCATTTCTGATCACTGTAAAAAAAAAGTAATCTTGGATTGAGTTGAGTGATTGTTATTGGGACCCTAATGGTTTAACAGTTTCATTCCCTCAGCCAGAATTTGACTCAAAAATGATATACTGTCACCATTTGTAAGACTTGGAATTCTGGTATTCAAACTGGCATGTAAGAAGGTGCAAGACTACCACAAACAGATACTAGTATGACATACGAAGAGTCAAAACGGCTTATCAAAGCCAGATACATGACCAAATGGGAAACCGAACATACTGGTTACACCAAAAACGATGCCTATTACCAGTTGAACCGAAGAGAGCAGGTCGTTGTCTTCAGACTTCGCACTGGCCACAATAGACTGAGGTACCACCTATTCAACAAATTGAAGATAGGGTGTACCGACGAATGCCCGTGCGGTACTGGTAAAATGACCGCTGAACATCTGCTGCAGAACTGCCCCACATACGAGGATCAGAGAGAGCAGATGTGGCCATCACCAGTGGAACTGCAAGAAAAGCTCTATGGCAGTGGTTACAGCCTCAGGATGACCGCCGCTTTTTTCGAAAAAATAATGGTTACTGTCTGACTGCGTACGAAGAAGAATAAGAAACTGGCATGTTGTTATGTCTGTTGCCAGGTAGCTGAAGGCTATCTATAGTAGGTATTTTAATCTTCCCGCGGCTTACTGGGCCTTGGGGAGGGTACAAATAATTGGATTTTTTAACTAGAATTTTTAAATTTTGTCCTGCTCTTTTCGATTTCTAGCGTGCTCGACACTGAACACAGAGAACAAAATTCTGCATACTGTGCTATCTCTAGTTGTCCCAACTACCACATCCTGCCACTGGACCAAGGTAGCTAAGGACAACAGTGCAGTTGATGATAGCACAATTCTTTCTAACTTGTAATCTAAGTTCAAGCCAAAGTGCTAGACCGTAGACGATTTGCAAAAATCTCTCTATCCTAATGATATCGCCAATGGAATGGAACTGAAGAACCTGTCGAAGACAGATGTGTTGAACCGAAAGGTGCAAATATCACAGTCAAGCTGTAAACTAGCGACAACGCATTCCGTTGTTCGAAATACATCCTACTATTTGCAAAGCATTATTCAGGGCTTGGAAGCGAGATTGAGACCGAACGCAGAAGAGGAACTAAACAAATTTTGTAACAACACGCATGGAGTGCAGTGGTACTATTCTTTAACCCCTTATAAGAAGCGCTAGTGTCCTCATATGAGCAATAAATTAACTATTGGAGGGGAAAAACTGGAATGGAAAAAAAAACCGGCCAGATATTCACTGAAGAATCTGTGAAACCCCCTTACAAATTATGGGCAACCATTAGTACATGATGTCATGTACAGTTTATATATTGTTATTCCAGACTCTATAATTGTATGTTCATCAATTATCTATCTATGCTACAAGGTCACATCTTTCACAATGTGATGTATATCAAATACACATCTAAACTCCCAAGAAAACACAAATACATGAAATGAGATATACGATGAGAACAACAACAAAACAACAGTTTGTCAAACAAAGAAGCAACTAGAAACAAACATTTGCTTAGACTACTTGGCTATAAACATTCACAACAAAAATAGGCAGCCAAGAAAAAAGAAAATGAGCTAGTATTTGAGAAATATGACCATTTTTTTAATTGAGTCAATGACTTTTGTCAATTTGTTTCTGTATCTGTGATGTTCTGTTGCTGATTGAAATAATGGATTTCAATCTCTAAAATTATCTTCCTTTAAATGATGTGTCCTAAGTCTGTTATTTGTCTTTTTACTATTACTCTTATGTTATTAGGCCTGTCGACTGAGTGTTACTGAAGTCCGAAAGAGGAGCAAATAATAATAACCTGCCAAAAAGAGGCAACTAAGGAGGGTTGAGCATAGGGCTGGCTATTTCATCCTGTAGAAACTTTAAGCCACAAAAACTTTAACATAGGAATTTATTTTAACATTACAATGTTGGCTATGAAAGCATTTATTCTCAAATTACAGTGGTTGCTATGGAAGCATTTATTCTCAAATTACAGTGGTTGCTATGGAAGCATTTATTCTCAAATTACAGTGGTTGCTATGGAAGCATTTATTCTCAAATTACAGTGGTTGCTATGGAAGAATTTATTCTCAAATTACAGTGGTTGCTATGGAAGCATTTATTCTCACATTACAGTGGTTGCTATGGAAGAATGTATTCTCCAAATGACACTGATTCTTATGGGATCATTTATTCTCAAATTACAGTGGTCGCTTTGGAAGAATACATTATGCATTAAGAAAAATCAAATTTTGGTGGTTGTTATAGATAATATTTTCAAATTTAACTGACGGCACCAGGGAGAAAGTTTTTCATTTGAAAAAAAATAATTTACGCATCATATACTCTAGAGCCTTCTTTCAAACCCAGAAGGCTATTCTTTACAGCAGGTTTCTGATCTGTGTCAAAGATTGCATGTGCAAAACCCATGAGCTGGAGAGTTTTGTCCTAGTGTGGTCAGACAACATTGATCAAATGAGCTGGAGAGTTTTGTCCTAGGGTGGTCAGACAACATTGATCAAATGAGCTGGAGAGTTTTGTCCTAAGGTGGTCAGACAACATTGATCAAATGAGCTGGAGAGTTTTGTCCTAGGGTGGTCAGACAACATTGATGAAATGAGCTGGAGAGTTTTGTGTCCTAGGGTGGTCAGACAACATTGATCAAATGAGCTGGAGAGTTTTGTGTCCTAGGGTGGTCAGACAACATTGATCAAATGAGCTGGAGAGTTTTGTCCTAGGGTGGTCAGACAACATTGATCAAATGAGCTGGAGAGTTTTGTGTCCTAGGGTGGTCAGACAACATTGATCAAATGAGCTGGAGAGTTTTGTCCTAGGGTGGTCAGACAACATTGATCAAATGAGCTGGAGAGTTTTGTGTCCTATGGTGGTCAGACAACATTGATCAAATGAGCTGGAGAGTTTTGTCCTAGGGTGGTCAGACAACATTGATCAAATGAGCTGGAGAGTTTTGTGTCCTAGGGTGGTCAGACAACATTGATCAAATGAGCTGGAGAGTTTTGTGTCCTAGGGTGGTCAGACAACATTGATCAAATGAGCTGGAGAGTTTTGTCCTAGGCTGGTCAGACAACATTGATCAAATGAGCTGGAGAGTTTTGTGTCCTAGGGTGGTCAGACAACATTGATCAAATAAGGTGGAGAGTTTTGTCCTAGGGTGGTCAGACAACATTGATCAAATGAGCTGGAGAGTTTTGTTCTAGGGTGGTCAGACAACATTGATCAAATGAGCTGGAGAGTTTTGTGTCCTAGGGTGGTCAGACAACATTGATCAAATGAGCTGGAGAGTTGTGTCCTATGGTGGTCAGACAACATTGATCAAATGAGTTGGAGAGTTTTGTCCTAGGGTGGTCAGACAACATTGATCAAATGAGCTGGAGAGTTGTGTCCTATGGTGGTCAGACAACATTGATAAAATGAGCTGGAGAGTTTTGTCCTAGGGTGGTCAGACAACATTGATCAAATGAGCTGGAGAGTTTTGTGTCCTAGGGTGGTCAGACAACATTGATCAAATAAGGTGGAGAGTTTTGTCCTAGGGTGGTCAGACAACATTGATCAAATGAGCTGGAGAGTTTTGTTCTAGGGTGGTCAGACAACATTGATCAAATGAGCTGGAGAGTTTTGTGTCCTAGGGTGGTCAGACAACATTGATCAAATGAGCTGGAGAGTTGTGTCCTATGGTGGTCAGACAACATTGATCAAATGAGTTGGAGAGTTTTGTCCTAGGGTGGTCAGACAACATTGATCAAATGAGCTGGAGAGTTGTGTCCTATGGTGGTCAGACAACATTGATCAAATGAGCTGGAGAGTTTTGTCCTAGGGTGGTCAGACAACATTGATCAAATGAGCTGGAGAGTTTTGTGTCCTAGGGTGGTCAGACAACATTGATCAAATGAGCTGGAGAGTTTTCTGTCCTAGGGTGGTCAGACAACATTGATCAAATGAGCTGGAGAGTTTTGTGTCCCAGGGTGGTCAGACAACATTGAACAAATGAGCTGGAGAGTTTTGTGTCCTAGGGTGGTCAGACAACATTGATCAAATGAGCTGGAGAGTTTTGTCCTAGGGTGGTCAGACAACATTGATCAAATGAGCTGGAGAGAGTTTTGTGTCCTAGAGTGGTCAGATAACATTGATCAAATGAGTTGGAGAGTTTTGTCCTAGGGTGGTCAGATAACATTGATCAAATGAGTTGGAGAGTTTTGTCCTAGGGTGGTCAGATAACATTGATCAAATGAGCTGGAGAGTTTTGTCCTAGGGTGGTCAGACAACATTGATCAAATGAGTTGGAGAGTTTTGTCCTAGGGTGGTCAGATAACATTGATCAAATGAGCTGGAGAGTTTTGTCCTAGGGTGGTCAGACAACACTGATCAAATGAGCTGGAGAGTTTTGTGTCCTAGGGTGGTCAGACAACATTGATCAAATGAGCTGGAGAGTTTTGTGTCCTAGGGTGGTCAGACAACATTGATCAAATAAGCTGGAGAGTTTTGTGTCATAGGGTGGTCAGACAACATTGATCAAATGAGCTGGAGAGTTTTGTCCTAGGGTGGTCAGACAACATTGATCAAATGAGCTGGAGAGTTTTGTCCTAGGGTGGTCAGACAACATTGATCAAATGAGCTGGAGAGTTTTGTGTCCTAGGGTGGTCAGACAACATTGATCAAATGAGTTGAAGAGTTTTGTCCTAGGGTGGTCAGACAACATTGATCAAATGAGCTGAAGAGTTTTGTGTCCTAGGGTGGTCAGACAACATTGATCAAATGAGCTGGAGAGTTTTGTCCTAGGGTGGTCAGACAACATTGATCAAATGAGCTGGAGAGTTTTGTCCTAGGGTGGTCAGACAACATTGATCAAATGAGCTGGAGAGTTTTGTCCTAGGGTGGTCAGACAACATTGATCAAATGAGCTGGAGAGTTTTGTGTCCTAGGGTTGTCAGACAACATTGATCAAACTTCCCTAGTTGCTATGGAATTAGAAGCTGAAGATGCAGCTCAGTGAATGAGCTGACAGCAGCTAGCGACTCATAGCTGGTTGCTTGCCTCAGGGTCAACGAACCAGAGCTGACCAATGCGCTATTCCACAGCAAAGCAGAGGCCCTGAAAACAGACTACACTACTGTAGTCTGACTAAGAGAATAGGAATCTCAGTGGGAAGGAAAACCAGGTACCCAAAAATAAAAAAAAGACACCTGAAATTGGAAGTGTTGCGCCGAAAGAAGCAGACGTCACTGCAAACTTTAACGCAATGTCTTTTCCATGACGAAAGTCAAAGAATAATAAAAATAAGAGCTTTAAATTTAATTAGTTGCTATGGATAAACAATTGATTATTTGATAGCTGTTTGCTATTTATTAGACAAGATGGCTAACAGATCTGTCACAGAACTTATTATATAGGACTGGACAAGATGGCTTAACAGATCTGTCACAGAACTTATTATATAGGACTGGACAAGATGGCTAACAGATCTGTTACAGAACTTATTATATAGGACTGGACAGCTAACAGATCTGTCACAGAACTTATTATATAGGACTGGACAAGATGGCTAACAGATCTGTTACAGAACTTATTATACAGGACTGGACAAGATGGCTAACAGATCTGTCACAGAACTTATTATATAGGACTGGACAAGATGGCTAACAGATCTGTTACAGAACTTATTATATAGGACTGGACAAGATGGCTAACAGATCTGTTACAGAACTTATTATATAGGACTGGACAAGATGGCTAACAGATCTGTTACAGAACTTATTATATAGGACTGGACAAGATGGCTAACAGATCTGTCACAGAACTTATTATATAGGACTGGACAAGATGGCTAACAGATCTGTTACAGAACTTATTATATAGGACTGGACAAGATGGCTAACAGATCTGTCACAGAACTTATTATATAGGACTGGACAAGATGGCTAACAGATCTGTTACAGAACTTATTATATAGGACTGGACAGCTAACAGATCTGTTACAGAACTTATTATATAGGACTGGACTGTTCCTATTTTCTTCTTAGATCTTGAGATCTTTTCAAGCTGCTCATCTTCTACCCTTTGGATATGTTGGAGTTCTTTTGTATATACCTGCAATCGAGTATGCAGACAAACAGGTGACTGACCTGTTATGTCTTTGCATGAGGAACCACGTCCTTCTGACCTTTGCGCTGGCCACTATTGAGTAGCAATTTTGTTACCGTAGAACTTTTGCTTGCATATCGGTTAACAGCCTGCTCTTTCCAGTTATAAACTGCAAATGTTTATTTTTTTCATACACAGCAACACACAGGAGAAAATCATCTATCTCCGTTAGGACTAAGTGCTCAATCTCACATCTCTTGAGACCAGGGGACACTTGAAACTTGGATTCGAATACCCACAGTTAATTACCATCTGGCTATAGTTAAGTCATTATTTTATATTATAACAAGCATGATGTGTATAACTGCCCAGGAAAACCCCATTATCTACAGCTATTTTTAGCCTACCAGGTCTAATCAGTATATATCAGTAGCTTATATGATGTAATAGGTTGGCAGAGGGCATCAGGACTATTATTAGAGTTTTGGAATATTTTTCTTCAGATTATCTGTCCGGATTGTTACATGGATAAGATTACTTAATTTGGATTGTTTCATGGATAAGATTACTTAATTCGGATTGTTTCATGGATTACATGGATTCAGATGGTAGCAAGTATAAGGTTAATTTAATTTGGATTTTATCATGGATAAGATTACTTGCATTCGGATTGTTGCATGACTAAGATTAATTTAATTCAGATTGTTGCATGGATAAGGTGCTCATCTTGTACATGGGATGCAAATATCTTATTTCACTTTTCTTGCGGGTTAAAGTTTCAACGTGGTAGGGCGGCCAGCCTCATGTCCAACACTCCTCAGTCGTGCCGATGTGCCTAGCATGGTGCAGTATTAATATTCTTCGCTCTCCTTTTGTGCCTCAGTACCAAACGTTGATAAAATTCCACGATTATTTGAAAGTACTGCATTCCACGTTGCAGGCAGGCTGGCGCAGTGCCTGCATCTTGTTACCTGTATCAGACTTTACATGAAGTAGTGACATCCATTGACGCTGGCCCTGTATTGACGAATCCGTCAATGTTCTGTTTCTAAGAATCTACATCACTGCACTTCGGGCATAAACATAGGTGCTCAGTCTCTATCAACAAATGGCGGAGGGTATGGATGTTGATGCTCCCCTTAGCTCGCTGGTTGTACTCTTTCATGCTTGGTCCTCTCATGCGCCATACTCTGCTCGAACCTCGTTTAATCTCAAAACTTTGCAGCCTGTGGATTGCTGCTTTATCTATTGCGGTGTCCTCATCTAACAGGTGATCATTGATTGATTTCAAAATGTCACTTCTATCCATCACTGATGTGCCCATGATGGGAGCTTGTGAAGCCATGAAGTCAGCTCTTTCATTGCCCTTAACCCCAGCATGATCAGGACAGTAGATCCATGTCAACCCCTGGAGGTTTGAAGCCTTAACAGTTGCTATCCACTCATACCTAAGCCATCCCTTCATAAGTACGGCTTGCGCGTCTGTCACGATGACTGCTCTTGTTATAGAAGTTTCAGATATCCATCTCAGCGCTGAGGTGACTGATTCCGTCTCCATTCTCAAACTGGAGTTTGTTGACATGTATGCCCTACTGCACTCAGCAACGACCTGTCCTCTCACTTTAGCCAAGAAGCCCAAAGTGCCAAAGTTAATGGCTGCTACCATCCGTATGGCATTGGTTGTCCAGTTTATTGCCGCTATTTTGTGAATTGTTAGGCATTGTCAGGTGTTCTTTGTCTCTGATGGAGACCTTTGTGTTCGTCATGTGGGTTCATCTGATTCATCTATTGCGGTGTCCTCATACAACAGACGATTGCTGATTGCCCATGATGGGAGCTTGTGAATCCAAGACGTCAGCTCTGTCATTGCCCTGAATCCCAGCATGACCAGAACAGTAGATCCATAGCAACCCCTGGAGGTTTGAGGCCTCAACAGATGCTATCCACTTGTATCTCAGCCAACTGTACCTTCTGACGTACACATTGCGCGTCCATCACGATGACTGGTCTCAGACAGCCATTTTAACGCTGAGATCATTGCTTCCATCTCAATTTTCAAACTGAATGTTATTGCCTTGTATGCCCCACTTTACTCAGCAACTACCTCTCACTCCAGTCGAGAAGCCCCAGCCTGATATCCTGCTCGCTGCACAGCACAGATGGTACTAGAACTCTGCATTGTGGTTTTGCTGTTTGGTTTACGATTAATTGTTGTAGTTTCTGCCATGCCACTGTTTATCTTCATGTCCTACCATAGCCAGATGGAGTAGTAGTTCTGTGTTTATCCTGAAAAGGACGTTGTGTTGTGGTTTACAGCGAAGAGCTACATCAGTGGCTTTTGGCCCAATACATCTGGTTTGAATTGACTTTGTTGTGTTGCGAGTTTGGCTTCCCACTGCGACCCCTATACTCTTAGCCAGACTACACTAGTGCTGTCTGTTTACAGGGCTGCCACTCGGAGGCGAAATAGGTTCTTGGTCAGGTCTGGTTTACTAACCCAGACGCAAGCAGCCACACATGAGTAACTGGCTGCTGTAGCTTCGTTATCCATGCAGGTGGAGTTGAGACAGATGAAATGGCATTTAAGCTATGGTCATCAGCGAAAATCAATTTACAGAGAGTTATGGCTATGGTTGAATGGTCACAATGAGATGCTGAACAGTGCATGACCTGCAGTGGTGAGCGACCCATACCTGACTGCTAGCGTCAGGACCAACGAACCAGAGCTGCCGAGACCCTTCTACACCTCTACGTGGTGATCCTGGATAACAGGCTGCAACAGGGCAGGCTGGCTAAGGAGAAGGGATTGAAGAGGGAAGGCTAACATGGAACTCAAAAATGGCTGCTGAAATCGAATGTGTCAAAATATCGCAGTCAAGCTGTAAACTATGAAACAACGCAATCCGTTCTCCAGGCAACATACTGCTACTCGCAAAGCCATCTTCAGGACTTGGTAGCGGCCTCGTCCCAATGAGTATGTTTACTTTTTTGTGCGCCCTGAACAGGGTGTTAGTTGGCGTACTGCAGTAGCCTGTCTCACATCCTGACGAAAGTAGGCTTCCTGGGCATCCAGGCTGATGTGTTATGCTTAGCTTCATCTGCATGTCAGCTCAGTACTACAGGGATGATGTCAATCCCCACCTCGCTAGCCAAACTGTCATGAAATAGTCTGTTTCCAGGGAGAACTGCATGGAGATAAGGCCGGGACTTGGTCAGTATATAACCAATGAGATACAAATGAAAGATCACTTATACAGGATAACAGATCTAACAGTAAACAATACAATGTACTAGAAAGTAAATAAGCGTGTTGTAACAAAGAATGGCATGGCTTATGTAGTACTGGCACAAATACAAAACACACAAGCATGCACAAAAGTGGTTATGCTCACAAATTACATGAGGTTATCAATGGCAAAAATGTCAGATAGTACATGGTACTTGGTGTACAACAGAGCACTGATAACGATGGTGTTTCCATAAACAGTTTTATAACAAATGTGTTTTCATGTCATGTGTGTCTTAGTGCTGTTTACAATCAAGAATTGATCCATTGGGATCTCCTATAACAAATGTGTTTTCATGTCATGTGTGTCTTAGTGCTGTTTACAATCAAGAATTGATCCATTGGGATCTCCTATAACAAATGTGTTTTCATGTCATGTGTGTCTTAGTGCTGTTTACAATCAAGAATTGATCCATTGGGATCTCCTGTAACAAATCAATCCAGAATGTGAATTGATTTATAGGGATCTCTAATAAAAAAAACAATCAAATCAATCCAGAACATGAATTGATCCATAGGGATCTACTATAACAAAACAATCACTCAAATCAATCCAGAAAGTTTCTTCTGATAACCTATTACTTGAAAACAATTATGTTGGTCATTTCGCTCTAGTAAAAAGGTAGCTGACAGATTTGTAGCTCGATCAGGCTGTACATTTAAACCAACCCACTGTCACTTATGAATATTTTAATAAATGCGCATTTCTTATACGAGACGTGTTCGCATGAAACTGTACCTAACTACACCAAGTGAACATACGTACGATGCGCATGATAAGGTCACTTCTGATGTAAACAGCACATACCAAGTGTCAAGTTTGCAAAATTTCATTATTCTCAGACTCATAGTATCCTCAGCAGACCGTTGAAAACATGGTGGGTGTGATACAAAATCCGTCCAGAGTTGATCAGCGAGCGGTGATTTGGTTTTTAACAGCTGAAGGATATCGACCAGTTGACATTCATCGCAGTATGCAGGCAGTGCATGGTGACAAAAAGTGTGGTGAACGTAAACTCCGGCAATGTTCCACCCGAAATGCTGCATCAATTTTGGCGAAACAATATGCCGGAAGCGAACAGCTTGGTGGAGTGATGTGGTAAGGGTGACTATACTGTCTAAAACATCGAGGTTCTCTCGAGGGCTAACATGCCCAGCATACATGCACTGCTAGAAAAAGCACGACTAGGATGGGCCGGACACCTCGTCCGTATGTCAGACGAGCTGCTCCCAAAGAAGCTTCTCTACGGCGAGCTGAGAGAGGGCGCCCAAAGAAACGTTTTAAAGACGGACTGAAGGACTCACTAAAAAGTTGCCAGATAGACATCGACACCTGGGAATGTCTTGCGCAAAACAGATCTGACCGGAGAAGCGCAGTCAAATCGGGTGTAGCTGCCGGTAAAGATGATCGGGTGTAGCTGCCGGTAAAGATGACCGTGTTGTGAAAGCTCAGAACAGACGAGAGACGCGGAAATCCCGAGCAGCGGGAACACCATCCCCTTCTACAAACCTCATTGCCCGATATGTAGCAGATGTTTTCGTGCTCGCATTGGCCTGTTCAGCCACATGCGCACCCACACCCAACAGGGAAATCTGTGACAAGGATGATGTCGGCAGTCCTCATCGACAACGATGGACAGCTATTACTGTCTAAAAAGGAAGCTTACAGGGGTTGGTTGACCTCCAAAAAGCAAGATGACTACATCGTCTACCAGACAGCAAGATGAAACGCCAAAAGGGTAATAAAACGCCGGAGAAGAATCTTGGAAATGTCAAATTCGTCCTAGGGACTTTTCCAAAAGTGTCAAGGCGATGCGATTTAGAGAAGAGTGCTTCAGTCCTACTACAGCCATCTACAGCCTACTACAAGTATGGCTTTCCTATATTTAATGAGCTCAGCAGAAGGGATACTTTCAAGAACTTTTCAACCCTACAACTTCCACAGGCATTCAGTTTTTCTACCATGCAACCCAGATCATACCGAACCCGACATAATGATTCAAGAAACAGAGAGAGTTATAAAGAATAGTCCTAAGAATAAGTCACCAGGCAAGAATGGCATAACAACGGAGGTGATTCATGCATGTGGGGTAACAGGGTTGCTCTGGCTATATAGACTCTTCACAAAGGCATGGAAAGCAGACGTGTACCAGATGACTGGCAGCAAGCTATGATCGTACAAAGGTATATCGCTACTTAGCCATACTGGTAAAATGTATGCTAAAATCCTGGAACATAGAATACGACCTATTGTTGAACCTCAACTATCCAGAGCTCAGTTTGGATTCCGCCGAGGTATGAGCTGCATGGATGCCTTGGTCACCTTAAGGCAAATAAGCGAAAGATTAATAGAATACAACGAAAATATATGTGTTGCTTTTATTGATAAGAAGAAAGCGTTTGATAAGGAAGACAGGATTCAACTTTGGAAGATTATGGTGTACAAGGTCAGCTTCTTGATAATGTCAGAGCACTGTATCGTTCGAGTACAAACGTCGTTAGAACGACTGATGGTGTCACAGATGCTTTTGAAATCACTACCGGCGTGAGACAAGGGCGTGTGATTTCTCCTGTTGTTTAACATCTACATGGACAAAATTGCATCAGAGACTGGTCAAATTGAGACATATGAAACAGAACAGAACTCAATACACGAATTACTCTTTGCAGATGATCAATGCTTGCTGTACGACTATGAAAACAAACTGCAAAAGCACATGAACGCGCTTGCGACATCCTGTGCTAAATACAATTTGCGAATTAGCGAGAACAAAACAGAAACTATGATGATCAGTAGAACTCCTGGGCCACTCCAGATATGTCTAGATGATATTGCTCTTCAACAGGTCCATGAGTTCAAGTATTTGGGCAGTATTTTTTCGGCAGACGATAGGATCGACAACGAAATTGAGACTAGGTGTCAGAAAGCATGTGTGGTAACGTATCAGCTGTCCCTAGTGCTTAGACACCCGAGCATTAGTTTGGCAACAAAGCAATAGCTGATAAACAGTATATTTATGCCAATTCTGTGCTACCAGTGCCAAACATGGCCTCTGTCAAGGGCGCGCAAGAGCAGAATTTCGACTTGTGAAATGAATTATTTGAAGAAAGTCATCAGTGTTACCAGAAGAGACAGAATGTGGAACGATGACATTCAAAGTATGACCGGTACTACGTCTTGTGTCGAATACATTTCCAGGCAGAAAATAAGTTGGTTTGGTCATCTCATGAGAATGTACCCTCATCAACTTCCACTGATGGCTTACAATGCTGATAGATCTGGCTACAGGGCAAGGGGGCGGCCTCGAGGTAGGTGGATAGATGACAGAGTGATTGTGCAGAGACAAGTCCTCACATTGACCGGCGCAACGCACTTGGCGCAGGATAGACGACTTAAGCTCCACACGACGTTGACCGGCACAAGTGGAAAGAAAACTAACTAATATGCACCTGACTTGGTCTCGGAAGATCTTTCGTTAACTCGCGTTGTCCTTTAAACATAATTGTCCAGTTCTTCACTGTTGTCTTCGACACACTTTTTTCACCATACACTGCTTGCATTTCGTGATGAATGTCAATTGGTCAACATCCTTCAGCTGTTAGAAACCGAATCACAGCTCGCTGATCAACTCTGGACGGATTCCGTATCACACCCGCCATGTTTTCAGCGGTCTGCCGAAGAAACTATGAGCCAGAGGATAATGAAATTTTGCAAACTTGACAGTTGGTATGTGCTGTTTACACTAGAAGTGACATCATGCGCGCATCCTACGTATGTTTACTTGTTGCAGGTTGGCCAGGTTTCATTTGAACGCCTCGTATTTTCTGACAATAGTTACTAGGTCAGACCTACATTTCTGCTCATGTCTTCATAGTGCCTATCCTTGAGGGGAAATCCACATTGTAGATAAGAGGCATGCATTCTTTCATGTAAGACTTTCCTTCATGTGCCTGGCTTTTGGTTAGTCTTCTATACAGGCCTTAGTCTGGGGTTTTGGTTAGTCTTCTAAACAGGTCTTAGTCTGGGGTTTTGGTTAGTCTTCTAAACAGGTCTTAGTCTGGGGTTTTAGTTAGTCTTCTAAACAGGTCTTAATCTGATGTATGGGTTTTGGTTAGTATTCTATACAGGTCTTAGTCTAGGGTTTTGGTTAGTCTTCTATACAGGTCTTGGTCTCATGTATGGGTTTTGGTTAGTCTTCTATACAGGTCTTAGTCTGGGGTTTTGGTTAGTCTTCTATACAGGTCTTGGTCTCATGTATGGATTTTGGTTAGTCTTCTATACAGGTCTTAGTCTGATGTATGGGTTTTGGTTAGTCTTCTATACAGGTCTTGGTCTCATGTATGGGTTTTAGTTAGTATGGTAAATCAGTTTAGGTTAGTCTGGCAAACACAGGTTTTTGTTAGTCTGATGGATGGATATTGGTATTAATTTGTTGTGGACTTTGTTGTACAAACAAGTTTTGGTTAGTCTACTGTAGTTTTCCTCCTGTTCAGACAGGTTTTAGAAGAAATGGTGACAGGTAAAAGAAATGAAAGCCAATATTCCTGCTTACAGATGCCCTGGCCGTAGTCACAGCACTAAAAAGCCAGAAAAATACTGAACTTAATGATTTAAGAGCAGTACTCTGTCAACTATGCCAGCAGTCCGCACCAAAAAGAGTAGTGGTACAGTGGGTTCCATCCCACTGTAACATCCAAGGCAACGAGGAGGCAGACAGACTGGCAAAAGAAGGTGCAAGACTACCACAACCAGATCCTAGTGTGACCTACGAGGAGTCAAAAAGGCTTATTAGAGCTAGATACATGACCAAATGGGAAACATACTGGCTACACCAAAAACAATGCCTATTACCAGTTGAAAAGAAGAGAGCAGGTCGTTGTCTTCAGACTTCGCACTGGCCACAATAGACTGAGGTACCACCTATTCAATAAACTGAAGATAGGTGGCACTGACGAATGCTCGTGTGGTACCGGGAAAATGACCGCTGAACATTTGCCGCAAAACTGCCCGACATACGAGGATCAGAGAAAGCAGATGTGGCCATCACCAGTGACAACACTAGACAAGCTCTATGGCAGTGTCGACAGCCTCAGGATGGCTGATGCTTTTTTAGGAAAAATAAAGGTTGACGTCTGATAGTGTACGACGAAGAAGAAGACAGGTTTTAGCTAGTCTCCTGGGTTCAGGCAGGTTTTGGTTAGTCTCCTGTAGTTTTTGTCCTGTGTTCAGACAGGTTTTAGTCAGTCTCCTGTATGGATTTTGGTTGGTCTAGTATATGGGTTATAGTTAGTACTATGTATGGTTTTTTTAGTCTATTGTAGCGCTTTCCCATGCATCCAGATAAGGTTAGTCTGGTGTACAAGACTTGGTTAGTAGAGCGTACTGTTTTCATTGTCTCAAATGGACATGTACAATATAAGCTGATATAAAAAGAAAATATATTTAGCCACAAAAAAAAGAGCATTTCTTGAACAACAAAGCATTTTGCTGGATATTTATCCTAGTCGAGGTCAGAACCTTCTCACACAAAATATGTCCACAAATTTAAGCTGCTTGTCATTGTCTTGGTCTAACATTAAACTCACGCTGTTAGATATTACCCAAACATTTATTTCCTCCCTTTACGGGGTTTGTTGTGCTTTGAAAACTGTATTAGCAACCAAGCGAAGCTTGCAGAAGGGATGTCACACATTGTATGGAGGCATTGAGTTTATGAAAAAGTTTCTACTGATCAGACCAATAAAAATGGAACAAATCAAGACACGCAGAACATGAATCAACTACAACACCGACTGATTTAGGCTCGTGTCTGGTGTATCTTGGGTAAACAATAAGTGCATTCTCCTTAGCTTTATGAAGCACAGTCTATTCATGCAGTCTTACAGCAGATGCTGCCATCAGCGATGAAGTGTTAGGCTTCACTGAAGTAGGACTCTTGACTTTTATTAATAGATGAGACAAACAGTCCTATTGCTACATGCATAGCCTTCCCAAACAGTAGTCAGATACACATTTACAGCTGGGTAGACTGGAGAGCCTCAAGACCTGGTTGAAGGTCGAAGATGCAGCACAGTAATTGAGCGGACAGCAGATAGTTATCAGAGCTGATAAAGTGACAGCCCTGGAAACAAACTGTGCTAGTGTAGTCTGGCCGATAGAATAGGGATCACAGTGGGAAGACACACAAGCCGATACACAAGAAAGCTTTGAATGTGTCGGGTCAATAGAGATCACAGTGGGAAGACACACAAGCCGATACAGAAGAAAGCTTTGAATGTGTCGGGTCAATAGGGATCACAGTGGGAAGACACACAAGCCGATACAGAAGAAAGCTTTGAAAGTGTCAGGTCAATAGGGATCACAGTGGGAAGACACACAAGCCGATTCAGAAGAAAGCTTTGAATGTGTCAGGTCAATAGGTATCACAGTGGGAAGACACACAAGCCGATACAGAAGAAAGCTTTGAATGTGTCGGGTCAATAGGGATCACAGTGGGAAGACACACAAGCCGATACACAAGAAAGCTTTGAATGTGTCGGGTCAATAGGGATCACAGTGGGAAGACACACAAGCCGATACACAAGAAAGCTTTGAATGTGTCGGGTCAATAGGGATCACAGTGGGAAGACACACAAGCCGATACAGAAGAAAGCTTTGAATGTGTCGGGTCAATAGGGATCACAGTGGGAAGACACACAAGCCGATACACAAGAAAGCTTTGAATGTGTCGGGTCAATAGGGATCACAGTGGGAAGACACACAAGCCGATACAGAAGAAAGCTTTGAATGTGTCGGGTCAATAGGGATCACAGTGGGAAGACACACAAGCCGATACAGAAGAAAGCTTTGAATGTGTCGGGTCAATAGGGATCACAGTGGGAAGACACACAAGCCGATACAGAAGAAAGCTTTGAATGTGTCGGGTCAATAGGGATCACAGTGGGAAGACACACAAGCCGATACACAAGAAAGCTTTGAATGTGTCGGGTCAATAGGGATCACAGTGGGAAGACACACAAGCCGATACAGAAGAAAGCTTTGAATGTGTCGGGTCAATAGGGATCACAGTGGGAAGACACACAAGCCGATACACAAGAAAGCTTTGAATGTGTCGGGTCAATAGGGATCACAGTGGGAAGACACACAAGCCGATACAGAAGAAAGCTTTGAATGTGTCGGGTCAATAGGGATCACAGTGGGAAGACACACAAGCAAGCTTTGAATGTGTCGGGTCAATAGGGATCACAGTGGGAAGATACACAAGCCGATACACAAGAAAGCTTTGAATGTGTCGGGTCAATAGGGATCACAGTGGGAAGACACACAAGCCGATACAGAAGACAGCTTTGAATGTGTCAGGTCAATAGGGATCACAGTGGGAAGACACACAAGCCGATACAGAAGACAGCTTTGAATGTGTCAGGTCAATAGGGATCATAGTGGGAAGACACACAAGCCGATACAGAAGACAGCTTTGAATGTGTCAGGTCAATAGGGATCATAGTGGGAAGACACACAAGCCGATACAGAAGACAGCTTTGAATGTGTCAGGTCAATAGGGATCATAGTGGGAAGACACACAAGCCGATACAGAAGACAGCTTTGAATGTGTCAGGTCAATAGGGATCATAGTGGGAAGACACACAAGCCGATACAGAAGACAGCTTTGAATGTGTCAGGTCAATAGGGATCATAGTGGGAAGACACACAAGCCGATACAGAAGAAAGATTTGAATGTGTCAGGCCAATAGGGACAGATATTACAGCTTTATTGTAAACTATGACTCTTCCTTATACAAGTTGTCAACTTTTTGTGATTTGGGCTAATTACTTTTCTTGACAAAGTTGTCAGCTTTTTGTGAGGTAGGCTGATTACTTTTCTTGACACCGTTGTCAGCTTTTTGGAGGTGGGCTGATCGCTTCTCTTAATATAAGTACCTTCTTTTTTTATTAGTTAAGGTAGTGCCATTGTCTATCCAGGTATGTCCTAGGAGGCAACTAGGGTAAATTTGTGGATAAGCTAGCAACCTCACCATGTAGAAAACATTGCTACTAAAATTGCATTGCAAACAAATGGATTCAGGATTCCTTTATAGCTGGTTATGGTAAATCAAATGCAATGTTGAATAGTTCCGTAATAGGTATTATTGCTAGGGGTAAAGAGTTAAACTTCATTGGAAGAGGTCTCGGCTCCTGTGATTTGAGTACTTCATTCTCTTCCGCTTGCTGCCTTGTATTAGAAGGTCAAGGCAGTCCTGGTGGCAGATAATATTGTGGATGAAATGTTAGAGAGTAACCAGTTTGACTGCCTTGCCTCCTTTAACAGGTTCATTTACCCACTTATTGCTAGGTTGGTTATTGATTCAGCTCCCTGTGGACTCCTGCCCTTTACCTCAATGACATATAGTGGTATCTGCAAGTGTTTAGTTCCGTACAAAGTGCTCCATTTGTCTGGTCTTGGATGAACGATTATATACCCAACCAAAATAGATTTAGTAATAAATATATGCTGACTATCCTCTCTATAAAAATAGTTGATATTATCGCCATGAGACCGCCCCCTCCCAATACGAGCTTACATTAATATAACTTTAGTTTTCAAATTTAAATAACGAATAGCATTTAGTCGTCCTTAACTCTTTCTCTCTGATCAACGCTGTTAGCATTGTCCGTTTCACACGCTATGCCAGATTATCATTCTTAGCGTATGCAAATATAATATATAAATACGACCGTTTTGTTTTGTTTTTTGTTTTTTTGCGTTCGCCTTATTTCTCTAATCCCCAAGGCGGTGTGCATTGCACTGTGGTTTTTATTTTGCGCCTGTCGGCCAGTGCATCCGACTTCAGCATGCATTTTATGTAAGGGTCTGCTTCCTCCTGCATTTTCTAAGGGTTTACTTCCCCGGGGTAACGGCCGGTGCTGTGATGGGGATCGAACCCAGCACCTTCGAATCGTGAGCCATGCCACTTAACCACGCCGTTCCCATACGACCGTTTAATCTAGTCCATGTTTTTTTAAACTGTCCTGGATATTTCCACATGAGTTAGACAGCCATTTGGTTTCAAATCTGAATCAGAAAGGATGTCGTGTGTGTTTATTTCAAAGTGATTCTATCTTTGATCAGCTTTTTTAGTGATACTATCTTTGATCAGTTTTTTTAGTGATACTATCTTTGATCAGCTTTTTTAGTGATACTATCTTTCATCAGCTTTTGTTTTTGTTATCTGAGATACAGATTGTCATTTATCTTTTTTTTTCAAGCCACCGACAAGAATATCTGCTTCTAAAGCAATGAAGTTTCTAGATGTGTTGTTTCAAAACATGGATTAAATTTATGATTCAACCTTTACAAGTTAAATTTAATTGACTGTAAATCGACTTGATAAATAAAAAATTTGCTGTAAATATTCTGTTTCTTCTAAAACAGCATGCAATGTTTTGTATGTATAGCATGGTTGCTACTACTAACCAAATAATTATCTATTATTTTTCTCTGTCCACTATGCCCCCTTCATTTTTATTTTATAATATGTACATGTCCATAACGAGAATGAACACATTATTAGGTTCAAGCATGCACGCTCTACTGTTTAAATCTCAGCACACAATAAAACTCTGGGGCACAGCGTGCTCAAATATTCCGGAGCGAAAGAGTTAAAACAGATTATTTTGTTGCATTCACTAGAAAACTGAAATCATCTAGGATAATTATTTCTATTGTTGCTGAAATGCTCTTTGTGACCAGCAAATCCTGCACAAAGTGATACATCTGTAGGAAAAGTTAAGCAAAGGAATGTTGTATAACAGTTACCTATCCGGACTGCATCTAGTTCATCTTTTGATGGCTCTTTGTGTGGCTTTAATTCTCTATCTTCATAACCCATATTCATCCAGCGGTCTTTCATTATTGTCTGATCAATAGAACAAAGAGTTTCAATAGAACAAAGGGTTTCAATAGAACAAAGGGTTTCTCAGAAGCGTAATTATATTTCTGACCCTTGACAGACTAATCTGCGGGCACCAAATTGCTGATAAAAAAAGGGAGAATAAAGAAAAGGTCAGGGGGTGAGCAATGCAAACAACAGCAACAAATTATATACTTTTACCTGATAAACGAGGACATTTTGTGCACCGAAAAAATGCTTTTTTTTTTTTTTTTTAAGAAAGCACTTTTTCTGATGCAGTGGTAAAATGTGCATTTTATTTACCTCAATGGCCAAAGGTTATGCGCCATCACATGCAGCATGCAAATGGCTCATCTCGAATCGCTTACACACAACACAGACTGTATCTAACATGTTACAACGACGACACCCTGTGGCAGACTAGCTATGCAACGAAAGATGAAGAAATTAACATATACACACGCACACACAAAAACACCAATTTCAAACAAATATTTGCGTTGAAAAAAGACGAAGCGAGAGGTTCCAAAAGCTGTGCGACAGCAGGCATCATTACCTATTCTTGCTGAATCAGTTAAGTCTGGCTGTGGCTCTATAAATGGTTTTAGTTCATCGTCCTCATAACCTACATTCATCCACTTGTCCTTCATTATGTTCTGCAGCCACGATACGAGACGGAAGAAGGAGCATGATAACACAGGATATGATAATGTCTAATACAAGTTTTCTCCGAGTCATACTTTGCATCCATCATTAACAAAATGTATCTTATCTTTGCAAGTCATGTGTTCAGGATACTGCTGAGTTTGTATCAGGAATAAGCATTCAAACCAGTAACAAATCTCCACTTTAGAATATGCCTTCATTTATTATGGCAACAAGAAAGAACAGGGGGGCATACCAACGACAACCTCGATTATGAGAATGTGGAGAGAAAGACTGGTTTGTTGGGGTCTATGGGTATGTCAAGGACAAGAATAGCACCACTGCCCCACAGAGAGCATGTCATGTCGAGGCGACTAACTGGGTGACATGGCATAACACCGGCCATGGTTAGCTGGTTTGTTACGAGCAGCATAGATGACGTGTGTCTGAGTCTATTTAGATGGAATCGCACATCAGTTAACCACCCTCCATAGTGGAGTAATAAGCTGCTCGAGCCTAGCCCACTAAGCAGGAAATCATCCTCTTGGCTTATGCTCCTGTAGAAGTACAAGTCGGCTAAGACTAAGACAGAGAGAGACCTCTTTAATAAGGGCAGGCAAGTCAGACTCTCAATTCTTTCTTCAGATGGTACAGAGGGGCTGACCAAGGCATGGGTGGATATCAGTTGTAGAGGCCTCAAACCTGCAGGGGCTAGTGTGGATTTACTGTCCTGATCATGCTGGGGTTCCGAGCAACAAGAGAGCTGACTCTGCAAGAACCTAATATGAGCACTTGGGATATTGGAGAAAGGCAAGATTTTGAAGTCTGTCAATGACGGCCTGTAGGATGATGACACTGCAATAGATTAATCATTAATACAGACTGCAGAACTGTGAAATCAAACGAGTGTCAAGCAGAGTGGAGCGCACGAGAGGATGAAATAAGAGTATGTACAACCAAAGGAGTGTGTACAACCAACAAGCTAAAGGAGCCACTAGTATCCACACCTTCCCTATTTGCTGAGAGAGAATAAGCACCTATGTGTAATCGATGAAGTTTGATCCTTACGAACAGAACAGAACACAAAACTGAATATGAAACAATAATCGAAACTATGAAGTGACAAATTGACTGAAAGATGTTTGTCTTGGATACAGATGGTGAAGAGCTTATAAATGTATGTACTGGTCATGGTCATACAGATGGTGAAGAGCTTATAAATGTATGTACTGGTCATACAGATGGTGAAGAGCTTATAAATGTATGTACTGGTCATACAGATGGTGAAGAGCTTATAAATGTATGTACTGGTCATGGTCATACAGATGGTGAAGAGCTTATAAATGTATGTACTGGTCATACAGATGGTGAAGAGCTTATAAATATATGTACTGGTCATGGTCATACAGATGGTGAAGAGCTTATAAATGTATTTACTAGGAATGGTAATACAGATGGTGAAGAGCTTATAAATGTATGTACTAGGAATGGTCATACAGATGGTGAAGAGCTTATAAATGTATGTACTAGGAATGGTCATACAGATGGTGAAGAGCTTATAAATGTATGTACTAGGAATGGTCATACAGATGGTGAAGAGCTTATTAATGTATGTACTGGTCATACAGATGGTGAAGAGCTTATAAATGTATGTACTGGTCATGGTCATACAGATGGTGAAGAGCTTATAAATGTATGTACTAGGAATGGTCATACAGATGGTGAAGAGCTTATAAATGTATGTACTAGGAATGGTCATACAGATGGTGAAGAGCTTATTAATGTATGTACTAGGAATGGTCATACAGATGGTGAAGAGCTTATTAATGTATGTACTGGTCATGGTCATACAAATGGTGAAGAGCTTATAAATGTATGTACTAGGAATGGTCATACAGATGGTGAAGAGCTTATAAATGTATGTACTGGTCATACAGATGGTGAAGAGCTTATAAATGTATGTACTGTTCATACAAAATGTATGAACAAGTTCTCTTCTATGCCCAACTCTTGTCGAAGGGTTGCATTCTTCTTTTTTTCGGTCCACGATAATCTGAGGACCTTTCTAAAACATTTTGACTCGAATGTTGAGCAAATGTCCATGTTTCACTGCCGTATGTTGCCACGGAAAGAACAACTTCTCAAAATTTGTACTTTTTGTTGGTTTGCTAGTGTTCTGCGATAGTTTCCTCAGGTTGTGTTTCTAATACAGCATGTAATTATTCTGCTACTGCCAACAAGAAAGCTAAAAATCGCCCACTAGAGGGCGGTAGTGCCCAGGTTGAAGAGCGCTGGTCTAAATAATATCATGGATGAAAAGTCAGCAAACAGGAAAATCAATATTGGTCACAAATTTACAAAAACTTTCAGGAATGACAAGTCATGAAACAACAAAGACAATAAAGCTACTGAAGACATCTGCAGTGTCAAAACATCCATGACGCTACAATATGTGGAACAAAGAACTTAAGACATGGAACATGAAAGAATTGAATAACTAGGTGGAATGATGAATTTAAACACACTATATTCTTTTTAAAAAAAAAAAAAAAAAAAAAACGAAAGAAAAGTCTACAACACATGGCTAATGTCCAAGATGCAAGACGATTTTATTTCTTACCAGATAGCTAGATGATCTACCAATATCGAACAAGAATCTTGGAAAAAATGTGACAAACTAGCATCCATATGCCAAAATCATGCTAGAGATGTTTATAAAATGACAGTATAGACAAACTAAGTAGAGATGGGCTGATAAATGATCTTTAGACTCAAAACATGACATTGCAGACTCAAGGATGAGTCCATGACCCCACGGAATGAGTCTCAGTGACACAGCCACGTGCAATTAAGGAGCATCCAAGAAAACACCAGAACATATTCTGCAGGACTGCCCCACTTATACAGACCAAAGAGACAGTTTGGCATGGGGGGGAAGCAACCATGCTCGAAAAGCTGTGAGAGACCGGCGAAAACCTGAAAAACCAGTCTCCATCGTAAACCTCATCAGGCTAGAAGCATAGCATCAGATGATCGAAGAAGTTAGATATGTTTATACAAATACCAGAACAATAAGGTTACTCCCCCTAATTAGACTAGTGAGATATTCCTGACACTAGTGCCAGCATTACCATTTGTCAAGTCCTGTGTGTGTGTGTGTGTGTTCAGGTAATCTGAAATACATTATATTCAGCTCTTGTGATGTGGGCTCACCAGTTCACTTCATCACTGTCCT
The DNA here is from genome assembly GCA_036924085.1 of Ariolimax columbianus. NCBI lineage: Eukaryota > Metazoa > Mollusca > Gastropoda > Stylommatophora > Arionidae > Ariolimax > Ariolimax columbianus. The sequence goes on from JAVGWX010000013.1 coordinate 73,916,329, forward strand.
GTTCCACAACTGTTAATTGTGACACCCATTTACAAATGGATAGAATATAGCTTTCACTTCTATTCCCTGTGGACCACTAGGGCTGACACGAATAGAACCATTACACCACCAATCATTGCACTGATCATATTCCAATTGGAGGCCACCAGGATCTTTTATAGTGCTGAGGAATAAAGGCTGCTTGCCTTTATAAACCAAACATTTATCTATGCTTTATCTAACATATGCTTTACTAATGTTTTGAACAAGTCTTCGTGGTCAGATGACGACATCTAAACCCCTCAGCCAGTCTTTCCTCCAATATATGTCATAAAAGGTGACTAAGTATGGTGGTGTATGGGACTAGTAAAATAATTTGCTACAGGAAACACCATAGCAAGAGACTTCCTATAAGGAGATGTCTACAGTGATGTCTCTATGCGTCTTCAGAAGCAGACATGATGCAGATGAGTAAACGGGAACTGCCTCCCTCAAGTCCGTTACCTTGAGGTGGTAAGAGATCTTGTGTGTCTCAATGACTTCAGAAGATAAGCCAGCTGAAACAAAAACTACCAGAGAGGTCGCCCACACTGGACTGGTCATGGGGGAGAGAATATAATAAAAATGGACAACTCACAGAGAGTATACTAGGATAAAATGATCACTCAAATCTATAGAAACAAAGTCAGTTCTGGAAACACTGACAACAAAAGCATACAGTCTCGGGAAATGAAGGGACTCGGGAAAGGAGGAAAATGATGCAACTGAGTAAAAGCCGTAAGGAAGTTCCTTCCTTCGGACTAGCAAGAAAGAAAAAGTAAACATAAAACACACAGAGAAGAATAATGTGAGGGAGCTATGATTAAATGGTTATATCTGGAGAGAGACATAAAGAGTAGCCTAGATATGTGAGAGGGAGCTATGATTAAATGGTTATATCTGGAGAGAGACATAAAGAGTAGCCTAAAGATGTGAGAGGGAGCTATGATTAAATGGTTATATCTGGAGAGAGACATAAAGAGTAGCCTAGATATGTGAGAGGGAGCTATGATTAAATGGTTATATCTGGAGAGAGACATAAAGAGTAGCCTAGATATGTGAGAGGGAGCTATGATTAAATGGTTATATCTGGAGAGAGACATAAAGAGTAGCCCAGAGATGTGAGAGTGAGCTATGATTAAATGGTTATATCTGGAGAGAGGCATAAAGAGTAGCCTAGATATGTGAGAGGGAGCTATGATTAAATGGTTATATCTGGAGAGAGGCATAAAGAGTAGCCTAGAGATGTGAGAGTGAACTTCAATTAAATGGTTATATCTGGAGATCTAGAGAGAGTCATAAACAGTAGCCTAGGACATTGTTTATGCTGGTTAGATGTGGTCAATGCACCAAGAGGAGTGATCGGCTTTGATGGATTGAAATGGAGACTGCATTGTGCCGTAAGTGACACGAGCTCTAACCACACGGATGCTCAAGTGTGTTAGTAGATGTGGATAACATGTCAAAGGAACTCCACAACTCTTCAACACAATCACTGCACAACGTTCACACCTGTCAGGCTGAAACAAATTTTCTCAGTATAACTTAACGTCTTTATACTGGTTTAGAAGACTCTGCAGAGTCTGTATACAACCAGTTTTATTTATATTTCCTTGCTCTAAAGGCTATGAGCATCTAATCTATTCTTAAATGCATTAATTGTCCTTGCCTCCACTACTTCCTGTGGCAATGCATTCCAAGCATTCACCACTCTCCGACTAAAATAATATTCCCTAATATCTAATCTGGACCTTTCTTTAGTTAATTTGTATCTATACCCTCTTGTTCTTGTGGGTGGTTGTATTTTGAAAAACTTGTTATAGTCTATTTTATCCACTTCTTTGATTATCTTTTAAACCTGTATTGTCACCTCTAATTCTTCTCTTTTCTAGACACTGCAGGCCAGTTTTTCTGAGTCTTTCCTCATAACTGTAATTCTAGAATCCCCCCTCTATCAGCTATTTGTGCCTGTGTAAGGTCACATGACTGGCTTGCAGTCACATTTCATTTTTGTTTGCTTCCTTTTCTTCCGAGCTTTTGGAAAATGTTCTATTTGCTATTTTGTTGGTGTTATTATATTGTGTCTAGAACTGAATTCCAAACTCAAAAATACAGTTCTGCACTCTGCTAGTTTTTGGCCTGTGCCGGTGGTGACGGAGCAGAGTGTACAATACAACGAATGGGCAAGTCTTCTACCATGGATGGGTTAGAGAGCACTTAGATGCCCAGTGTGGTAGTAGTCTGTTCTCACCTTTACCCCAGACTGAACCTTCAAGCAAACCAATTGGGTATAGATAGTAGACAAAAAAGATACTCAAAAGCTTTGTTTCATGTCTGTTTGAGCTCCATTTTCCCTCCTTTTAAAACAAAAAATATTGGGGGCTCATATGTCATTTTTTGTAAACCAAGCTTTTCTGCCTCTAGAAAGAATCAATGAAATGTAAATTTAAATTACTAAAGGATTTTCCCAAAGAATGAACAGTAATTGCTCTACTTCTGGCTTATCAGACCATAATGTTTTGTTTGTCGCTTTCTAGCTACCATTTAAAATAATTTATGAATACAATTGTTTTTCTGGTACGTTAAGTTTTGATAGAATCAGCGTTCATGTTTCCATCAATAGAGACCGACAGTTACGCAATGTGCCATTCAGGTTGTAGACAGCAATAAAAATACATTGCTGAAATCATGTCATGAAAATTTACCACCACAATTATGCAAGTTTAACTGGCATTCATTTTGTACGCCTTTGCAATAAACAAAAAAAAGCTGCATAGGATAGAAAGAGCTAAATCATTTTGAGAAATGCTGCCAAAATAATATTTGTCTTAATATACTTTTTTATATTCAATATTCAAGACACTTACTTAAATATGTATTTTCTATTAAAAAACCACTTACTTCTAAGCTGGCCCGTTTTATTGGATTTAAAACCAGAAATTTCTTTAAAAGGTTTTCACAATCCGTTGACATGTAGAAAGGTATTCTGTATTTGCCTCGTAGAACCCTCTCTCGTAATTCCTAGCAGAAAGAAGGAGATATGTAAACATGACTAAATCTTGACGTTTTATTTTAAATATTCAAAATGGACATAAACAAGGTGTATGTGCAACTAATTTAAGTTCAAATATTTCCATAAAACGTAAGTGACTTTAAACACACAACTATACTGTCCATCAAATCCGGCCCACGTCTTCACCTTCATGAGAAGTGGAAACAGCAAAGTAGGGGAATTATGATTCGGTGCGACTATGTTGTTGTGGTAGGCTGATGTTTTACTATTTAGTTTAAGAGATTATGTCTGCATAGTCAGATTGCTTTAATAATGGTTGAATATTTGGCATACACACAGCTTTACACACAGCTGTACAGTTATTTCTGTCACGTTCATGTTTCCGAACGTGGTGAATTTTCAGACTTGTCACATTTTGCACAATGAAAATATGACTATGATGGCCGAGAAATGACATTATTTGATTAGACCAATGATCACGTACCTGAATCACACATGGACATGCAACTCGAGTCTGTTTTCTACTTAACTGAGACCCAGACGAAAGAGACTGAGGTTAATGCTATTGAGTGATTAACACAAAAATTCATCTCATGGTCCGAGTACCAAAAGAAAATTGTGCGTCATATTTTTCCCGCCACGTTTGTTTCTGTTTCTAAGAATCAACGTCACTGCGCTCTGGGCATAACCATAGGTGCTTACTCTTTCTCAGCAAATAGTGCAGGGTCTGGATGCTGGTGGTCTCTAACTCGCTGGTTGTACTCTCCTGCTCCATCCTCTCACGCGCTCAAACCTCCGTTGATGTTTAAACTTTGCAGTCTGAAGATTAATGCTTCATCAATTTCAGTGTCCTCATCCAACAGACGGTCGCTGATTGATTTCAAAATGTCACTCTTATCCATCACTAACGTGCCCATGATGGGAGCTTGTGAAGCCAAGATGTCAGCTCTTCCGTTGCCCTGAACCCCAGGACAGTAGATCCATGTCAACCCCTGGAGGTTAGAGGCCTCAACAGCTGCTATCCACTCATAACTAAGCCATCCCTTCTGAAGTACGGCTTGCGCGTCTGTCATGATGACTGCCCTTGTTATAGAAGTCTCAGATATCCATCTCGGCGCTGAAGTCACTGCTTCCATCTACATTCTCAAATGGATGTTATTGACGTTTATGCCCCACTATCTAGTTAGATAGATAGATGCCCTACTGTTCGCGGCAAAGACCTGTCCTGTCACTCTATCCGTGAAGCCCCAGCTTGATACTCTATCATTCTATCACCAGGGTGGAGCCATTCTTCCCCCTTGGCTATCGTCTCAGCTGGTGTGACTTGTCTGATTGTTTTCTCTGCTTGTGCCATCCATGACGCCCCTCTCTCTTGATGGCACATTTAATACTTCATATTAATATATATTTTTATTATGAATACTTCATGTATTAAGATTGTAATTTTTTGCTCAATATTAATTGTTTAATATTAATTTACTTTGTTCATAAAAAAATTTATGACATATGGAGTTGCTGAACTGGCTTTGAACACAAATTGGCGAAATTAGGTCGAACTGGAAAGAGAAGTTTAGATTGTAAAAGATAGCAGGATCCTGTGTGCAAGAATGAAATACTATGATCTCTCCCTTCTTTTCCATTTTCCACCTTACGGAACATAGGGGCACTACTGTAAATAACTCCTCACAGGAAGCCTGAACACAAAGTACATTATGTGCTCTTGCAGGGGAGGTTTCTGTAGCAATATGATTTACATGATTATGTTGCTAGCAACATGCACGACCCTTTAAATGGTCTTTTATGACATGCATTTGAGGTGCCATGGTTCCTTCTTCTTCTTCTGCGTTCGTTCTCAATGTCCCGCTACCAAGCTCTGAACAGAGCTACGCAAGTAGCAGAATGTAGTCCGGAGAACGGAATGCGTTGTGTCGCTAGTTTACAGCTTGGCTACGATATTTGCACCTTTCGGTCCGACACATCCGTCTTCAGCAGGGCCGTGGTTCCATTCTTCAAACCACAGTAAGAGACCCTGGAATCCCCACTGGTTGTAACATCGTTCTGTCATCCATGAATATTATTATCTAAACATTTTCACAGAAGATGTGAACAGAGAAAAAGATCAAAGAGTTTCTGTTGTTGCTGGAAAATGGTTCACTCGAACAGACTTCATTGATGAAAGTGGCAATGATGGAGCACAAACTACGGAGCTCCTGTGGCGACTCAGACATTACCCCTCTACATCTTGAGGTGCCCATTTACAGCTGGGTCAACTGAATAAGCACCCATACCATGAAAAGCCCACATGACCAGTCTATTATACTGTACAGGCTGTGATTCGAACCTGTCACGTTGAAATTGCAAAGCATGATCACAGCTCCTAAATCTCCCTTTGAATTTATTTATTTTTCTTCTGACTTTCTTTATTTCATTTATTTCAAATCAGAACAAAAATGTTTCCATCCTGTATGCAAATGAAATATAGAGAAAATAAGAACTCACTTTGAGGTTTTGGCCATCAAATGGAAGGGATCCACTGACCAGGGTATACAATATAACACCTAAACTCCATACATCTACTTCTGGGCCGTCATATTTTTTACCTGAAAACAACGCAATGTAAATAAGAGGGCAAATCAGTAATTAGGTTACAAATATCTATTGTTATTTTTTAAAATTTAGTGAGAAATGAACTTGAAAACCATTTATTATTGCATTTGCATTGTCCTGTATTTCTCAACATAATTTCCCACAAACATTGATACACTTATCTCAGTGCAAGAACAGACCATTTAGGATCATTTTGTATTCATCAGTCAGTTGTGTATATATATGTAGATTCCGTGGCGAAGTGGTTAAACCGTCGGCCTCGTGATCAGGGGGTGCGGATTCGACTCCGGACTCCGCGTCTTTTTCACGGGTGTTTGATGCGGAGTCCCCTGCATCTCGTAGTCCCCGCCTAGTCGTCTTGTCCTTGACTTGCCACTGGGGCCGGGCGGCTCGAGACGAGAGAGTGAGGATAAAAAGTAGCGTAATTAATCCTTACTAAAAATAGCACTAACAAAATAAATTATGCCATCATCGTCTACGATGGACAGCGGCCTTTGCTTTAGATATATGAATTGATGAACCTACCCTGAAAGAGCTCGGGTGCTGCGTATGGAGGACTACCACAAAACGTGTCCAACTTGTTGCCTGGGACAAACTCGTTGCTAAAACCATAGTCTGCTATTTTGATGTTCATATCGCTGTCTAAGAGTAAATTTTCAGCCTATAGAGAGAAAACAAATTGAAGAGTTCACCAATGGTGTTTCCCTCACTTGGGTTGGCTGATTTACATTTATGGTCTACATATGTGAAGAACAACAAAAGGGGATAACACATGTTCTTTCTGTGCGAACACAACCACATTTGATATGAAATTTATCACAGAAGTTTTGTTGTTGTTCTACTCCTTCTGAATTCATTCTCAATGTTCCGCTACTAAGCCCTGCAGGTAGCAGGATGTAGTCCGGATAACGGAATGTGACGTGTCGCTAGTATACAGCTTGACTGTGATATTTGTACCTTTTGGTCCAACATATCCACCTTCGGCAAACAAATCTTATGTATTGATGTTCATATAAGATAATTCTAGTCTGATCAACCATTGGATCTTGCTGAAGTCAGATGTGTTGGACTGAAAGGTGCAAATATAGCAGTCAAGCTGTAAACTATGACACAACGCATTCCGTTCTCTGGACTACATTCTACTACTTCAGCGCTTTCAGGGTTTGGTAGCGGGAGATTGAGAATGAACGAAGCCAAGCCAACCATTGGTTGATATCCCGTTTAGTTTATCCCACTCAAGGTCTGGTAGCCCAGTTTCAGTGAAAATTAGGACAGGGGTCGGATGCAACCTGCTGACCATAAGTTGCACCTGCCTGTTCTTAAGCTTTTGAGATGTGGGGTGACTTCCTCATCCTAACTGTAAGCTAGGTATATCCATCCATGATGTTTGTCCACATGCGATGAAGACCACTGTCTTTGTTCAGTCGTGTGGACAGAATACTCTGAAATAAGTGACTTGCGTGGTGATTTGAATTAAAGTGAGTAAGAAATAACTGAAGATAGCACAGGATAGAGATTTTTCCTCAGGGTTTACTCCCGGAGCCTTTCACATAAACAATAAACAGGTATCCCACAAGGTAGAGGAGGGGATGATATCTATCATTGTGTGTCGTGCTTTTCCCATAACCGCAAGAGGTCGCTGCACATCACTAAGTGTGTGAGTCGTGTGGTGGGCGTATCTCCCCGTGTTCTAGTCAATTATAGTCGTATCTAAATTTCAGACACACCAAAGCTGACACTGTCTGCAAAGGGCGCCAATCTCGCGAAGTTCAGCCATTTGAACTAGACCATGAAAATACGACACAGGTATAAGCACAGTGCTAATTCATATAGCTGATGTACAGGCTAGGATAATCGGAAGGAAGAAAACAAAAAATCTACGAATTAACGAGTTCAAATGGGAATGGAAAACGACACGTTTCCATGAACAGAAGTGTAAGTCATACACTAGTGCGAATTCCAGGTAAATCCGTGACCTGCTGGCATCCATAATGAACTAAAGCACCAAAGCAATGTAGATCCGCAGCCCCTAGAGCACCATCTTTTATATCCATCTTTCATACTTTGTCACTTTGCTGTGAAAGACCAATACTCCAAGCACTCAGACACAACTACAAACTGAAACCACACATAACAGCATGCATACCTTGAGGTCTCTGTGGACTATGTGTTTCTGGTGGCAGTACTGTACAGAGGACACAATCTATGGAAAGACAATGATAAAACAGGTTAATGTTCTGCAATTGAAGCATGTCAATTAACGTTAATGGACAAACTCACACCATGTGGAAACATTCAAAGTATGTCACAAAAGGAGGTTAAAGTTAGCATTCTCATCATGTACAACAATTGCCACATAAACTACCACCAGAAGAGCTCGGATACAGGCTTCCTGTAAGGACAGCTGTAGGGGTATCTCAATGCTTCACATGTAGCACAAAGAGATTAAATTAAATAAATGGACAAACTAATTAAGGGCTGGATTTTCTATCCAGCAATTTTATTTCTTTCCGTTCCTCCTTATGGCTAGAGCCAGAACGTGACCTTACTGTCAAGTGCAGCTGACATCAGGAAGTATTTTTTTTAAATGAGTTTACTTCCCATAGTGACCCTACCTTGCTGAATTCAGAAATATGCCTGTATGGACTTAAAGCTGTGTCAATTAACCACTTTGCTACGCTGCCCCATTTAAATATTATAATCTTTGTTCGTCTTCAATGACTAACAAAAGGCAGCAGTCAGGTCAAGACTATACACTCCCGTACAGTTTTTCATTGAAGGACATTGGTTGCTGCCCTGAGCTAGTCCTTTCACTGCAGAACTGCAGTAGGTGTTCCGCTGCCACGGAGAGGGGGAGGGGGTCACAGATATAGAGATACACAGTGCCAATCTTGAATTTATTATAAAGACGACATCCCAGCCTGTTCTGCTAGTGACCCCCTGTTGTAGGTTGAGGACAGGCGCACTTTCTATGTGACCAGGATGATCTCATTATGTCCAGCCCAATTTAAGCATAATAAAAATGAAGAAAACGCATGCCACATTCAATGTAACAAGAAACTAGAACAATCCTAAGCAACAACTAACCTGTCTGAACTTGGCCCTTGCCTCTTTCTCTTTCATGCGGCCATGAGCTACCAAGTAATCAAACACTTCACCTGAAATGGATGTCACAAATATTTTAATGCTTTGCTGTCAGAGTCAGCTACACAGCGGAGGCATGGACAATTAATGCAAGGAAATGTAAATGAAACTGGTTGTATACAGATTGCAGAATCTTCTAGACCAGTATAAAGACGTTAAGTTTGGGAAGGAAGACATGTTAGTCAGGGTCATGCAAATATACTGAGACAAGACACTGACTTTGGCTTCCTCGTAGCCCTTCCTGAAAACGGGCTGTTTTCATGGCAGCCTGGCTAACAAGATGAGGTATTAACGTGATCCCCACAGTAGTGAGCGACACACAGATGAAGCAAAGCATAGCACAACTGCCTGGAGGACTTTTACTTTGTGTATGACAAGGACAAGAATAGAATCGGTGCCTCATTGAGAGCATGTCGTAAGAGGAAACTAATTGTGTGACATGGCATAACATCGACCATGGTTAGGTGGTTTGTTAAGAGCAGCATAGACGGCGCCTAACAGGCTCCGGGTATTATTATTATTCTGCGTTCGTTCTCAGACTCTCGTTATCAAGCCCTGAACAAGGCTTTGCAAGTAGCAGGATGTAGTCCAGAATGCATTGTGTTGCTAATTTACAGCTTGACTGCGATGTTTGCATCTTTCGATTTGACATATCCGTCTTCGATAGCAGGCATTTTTAGTACCGGGTTAGCCTTCCCGCTTCAATCTCTTCTTCTTAGCCAGCCTGTTATCCAGGATCACGTCATGGAGGTGTAGAAGGGTCTTGGCAGCTCTGGTTCACTGGCCCTGGTGCTAGCAGTCAGCTCTGGTTCACTGGCCCTGGTGCTAGCAGTCAGCTCTGGTTCACTGGCCCTGGTGCTAGCAGTCAGCTCTGGTTCACTGGCCCTGGTGCTAGCAGTCAGCTCTGGTTCACTGACCCTGGTGCTAGCAGTCAGCTCTAGGTCATCGACCCTGGTGCTAGCAGTCAGCTATGGGTCGTCGACCCTGGTGCTAGCAGTCAGCTATGGGTCGTCGACCCTGATGCTAGCAGTCAGCTCATGATCTTGATCCCGGCTGTTGGTCTACTTTGTTCTAGTGGTTAATAAGTCTATTAAGATGTACTCGCACATCAGTTAACCACTCTCTGCGGCACTTATCCCAACATAAGCTGCTTGAGTCTAGCTCGCTAAGCAGGAAATCCTTCTCCTGGCTATATCCAGCTCACGCCAGAGCTGGGACCTGCACGAGGGAATCTATCCCTGTAAAAATACAGGTCGACTAAGACTAAATAAACTTTATCAATTAATTTGTTATGGTTATTTTATGATGAAAATACAAACATGTTTCCTGTTCCAACAATGTTGAATAAAAATTGTGAACAAAGACAACGGCCTGATCCGTCACGATGTGAGACAGAATATCAGATCAGTACACTATTGGTTCCTTATGTGTTAACATCCCCCACGCATGTAATCATCCCTTCTTCTATGATTTGCTAGTTCAGCACTGCTGTTATTGGTTGTCCCTGATGAAGGCATATTGGTCGTAAGGTAGGTTTCGTTTGTGTGTTCGTCTTGGTGTGGTATATGACCATATCCATTTATAAATTTTGAATTAATTTAATTTTAATCAACTTAATTATTTTTCATTTATTTTTTCTCTCACATAAAAAAAAAGCCACATTGACTTTTTCCTGATCCAGCTACAATTTTGCATATAAAAAAAAGGCATGATTAGTTGTGACCCCCCTGACAGCTACAGTTTAAGGTTTGAAATTGACGCTGTGTAGCCTTACAAATACAAATATGCAAATTACACCGTAACCAAGTTGCAAGACAATTGATAACAAGGTTGCATGCATGTATAATAAGAAACTTGTTCCTCATGTCAGAAGTCACATGACACTCGAACAAATCACTCGTTATATCCATGTCATCCTTCCTACGCTATGTTGTATCACCGAGTCAATAATCCTGATTAAAATGTTACCAGACATGCATGTCTAACAAGGACCTGCATGTCTGCCATTGTGGGTAATTCTACAGATAAATCTTGTAAGGTCTTGATAGTTATGTAGGATTTATAAGGTATCCGCCTTGTACACAAATAATGACTGGTTTTTGTTGTTGTGTATGTGGTTTATTTTCTTGTAAATATCTTGACAAACTTCTCTGGGTTTCACTATTTGCTGCTCTTTCAGAGAGACGAGCAGTTTATTCTGTGATTCTTTCAGAGAGATGAATGGTTCATTTTCTTGGTATCAAACTTGACATGATTCTCAATGATTGAACACTTTCATATCTTTCCGAAAGGTCATTTCTCACAATTATCCACAAACATAATAAACAAGATAAGTGATTTATATAACAAAACAACACAATTATCACCAAACATAATAAACAAGATTAGTGATTTATATAACAACACAATAATAAAAGTTTACCTCCACTTGCATATTCCATGACAAGATAAAGAGTCTTCTCTGTTTCAATGACCTCAAAAAGTTTTACTGTTATAAAAAAGGATGGAAAGACAAAGGCAACAATGACATTGTTCCTAAGTTCAAACTTTATATATTTTCTTACTTATCTTCTTCTTTTCGCTTATCCTGTTATGTGTTTCAGCGTCAGGTCATTAAGAGATCTCTAGAACAAGTCCGACTGTGTGCCTCATGCACAGCGGCATTCATCTTGCCAGATATTTCTGTAAGCCACCTTTTCCGTGGTCTGCTTTTCTAATCTTTATTTCTTCCATATCTTCATAGTTCATCTTCATCGTTGTTTGCGCCACAGATATTTATAGTGAAAATCCTAACTTTAGCTGTCATTATAAGACCACATGTCGTTTTCAAAATAAATAAAAATCCACTGTCGCCAGGTCAGCTCCACCATTGCCCTTCTAAAACAGACGACCATACATTCCGCCCAGAAAACAAATATTTTGATGAATTTGAAGCCTGAAATTGGCCGTTAAAGAGGGTTCTCATCTTACTTATTGAACAGATAAAACTATGCACATCACTGGTGTAGTTGAAAATCACTCGTATTTTTTTTGGTGACTTTCGCCTTATTTCTCTATTCACCAAGGCGGTGTGCGGTGAACTATGTTTTTATTTTGCGCCTGTCGGCCCAGTGCATCCGACTTTTACATGCATTTTATGTAAGGGTCTGCTTCCTCCTGCATTTTCTAACGGTTTGCTTCCCCATGGTAACGACGGGTGCTGCCACTTAACCACTAGCCCACGCCGTCCCCTAATCACTCGCACTGAGTTCTATTGTGTTTAGAATCAGCATCATTGTTCTCTGGGCAGACACATAGGTGCTCAGTCTCTCTCACTCTCTCAGCAAATGGTGAAGATGGTTCATGTAGCTTGTTGGTTGTAAACGTAGAGAGTTAATTTAATCCGTGGTGTTTTTTGGGGGGAGGATTACAGTGGCTCTTCTTACATTCGAGGCGTACTTAGAAGATGGGCAGTGTTCCTCATGGCTGTAGTGTAGTGCAAAGCTCCTCAGTAAGAACACCCGTATTGGGGATTTGTACAGCATTGCAATGAGGCAATCTTATCATTGGGTGTGTCTTTTATTCTACAAGTTCTTTGCAGCTTTTTCAAGTCTAATTATGTCAGTAGGTCGCAAGAGGAGAGACAAAAGGAAACTCCAAGTAGATTGTAATTAACACAGCAATTGGACGTCCCCTGGAAATGAATTTTCAGTCAGTCAATCCTTTCACTACCAAAGCAAATTGAATTATAAAGCAGCCCTACTGATGATCTGCCCAAATCTTTTGGAAACATACACTATGGATGACATGTTGAGGGGAAATAACAAGGCGATTCATGTGGCTGAACATTGGAAATGTAATGTTTGATGTGGGAAAGTAAGTAATTAGGCCGTACACAGATTCTGCCACTAGAAATATTGTTCTCAGTTTTGTTTAAAAAAATGTTTGGTGCTTCAAACCAAACACATTTTAAAATAATAAAATATTGTAAGTATACAGCATACGAAAACAAAACTATGGCAAAGAGAGGATACTGGATATTGCCATGTCATAGCACCAAGAGACAACAACAAAGTTGTTAACCGGTATAACGGACAGGAAGTAGTGGAGATCAATAGTGCCATATCTTGGAAACATGGCAAGTACGTAAGAGTACCACAGCAAGACTGCAGACCTGCATCAGCAAATGTCTCTGTGGGTTACTTGAATCAAATAGTCAACAAAGACCTCAACAAATAAAGTAGCTATAGGGACTTGACTTAGTTGCTACCATTATACAAAAAAGGTGTAGTCATTTTGTTGTGTTTTTGATGTTGGAACTACAGAATTTGGTAGCCAATCCCATGTTCAACACTTCTTAACCACCTCTTATGGCATACCTGGCAAGTTACAGTGTTTTCTTTGCACTCATCCCCTTTTGGACCCCTCATAGATGGAGAGTAAAAGAAATTGCAGCTTTAAGGGACCCATTCTCAGAAAAATACCTAATAACATACTGTAAACTAACGACACTTGCTTTCCGTTCTCCGGACTACATCCTGCTACTTGCAAAGCCCTGTTCAGGGGTTGGTAGCGGTAGAGAAAGAGAAGAACGTGGAGGTCAAAGAATAACTAGTGAAGAACAGTGGTAGAGGAATCCAGAGCAACTGTGTGGAGCAGCACAGGATGGCCTAAAGTTGGAATCAGCGGAGGGTGGATGTTGCATCCGTATGTTCTAAGAACTAGAACCGACTCATATATACCCGCATCATGGCAAATGAAAGTATCCATTGTAATAAATTATACAACTTTAACAGGCCATAACAAAAAATCCTATCACGGCCATCCCTTGAATGCCTTAAAAGATACACCCTAATTTGCGGTGATGTGTGCTAAATTGTAAAACGTTACTACAAATGATTTAACAAAAGAGATGACAAAATCCAGGTGCACAATTCAGAAAATATGCAGATATGGCAGAAGGAAAATATACAAAACAATATCACTTACCTATGTTTGGATGGTCAAGCAGTTTCATGATTCTGACTTCACGAAAAAGCTGGACAGAAACAAAAAAATATTTCAATATTTTGAAATTCTGTAGGATACAGTACTGCACTATTGCAACTGGCTCAAGTAACTCATCCAATTTCTTCTAGCCAAACACTAGAAACCAAGAACTGCTTGTCTGTGGTGTGCACATCCTCCCAGAAGAGACTACTGTATCCCCACAAGACCTGCCCTACTACGAACCCCAAGTAGGAAGTTCTTCTTCTTGTTTGTCAATGTCCACAATGAGTAGGTTACTCTCTTGTGCGCCCTGAAAAGGACGTTAAGTGGTGGGTTTCAGTAGCTTTACTCACACCCCGAGCGTGCTGATGAAGGTGGACCGGGGTCCTCCAGGTGGTTGTGCTATTATTGGCTTCATCGGCGTGTCGCTCACTATGAAGAGGGTCACGTCGATCCCTCATCTCGTTAGCCAGGCTGCCATGAAAACAACCTGTTTCAAGGGAGGGATATTAGGAAGCCGAGGTGAGGGTCTTGGCCAGTATGATTTGCCTGACCCTGACTAACATGTCTGATCAGCATATTTTGCCTGACAGGTCTTCCTTCCCCAAGTATATCATGAAACATTCAATTTTTTCTGGACAAACATTATAAACCAAGAACTGCTTGTCTGTGGTGTGCACATCCTCCCAGAAGAGACTGTAGTATCACCACAAGAACTGCCATACTATGAACCCCAAGAAAAGTGTAGGAAGTTGTTACAGCCCCAAATGACATCATCAGATGATCACAGACTGTTTCATCAGACAAAGGTCAAAGATTCAGCAAGAACTGGTTCATGAACATGCATCCTTTAAGTGAAAAACAATTTCTTTTTTTTCTTCGTTCATTCTTAAACATCTGCTAACAAGCCATGTAAAGGGCTTTGCAAGTAGCAGGATGTAGTCAGGTGAACGGAATGTGTTGTGTCATAGTTTACAGCTTCACTGCTGTATTTGCACTTTTTGGTCCGACACATCCGACTTCAGCAGGGATTTTTTTTATTACAGGGTTAAGCCTTCCCTCTTCGATCCCTTCTCCTTAGCCAGTCTGCTCTATTGCAGCATATTATCCAGGATCACAGTGTGGAGGTGTAGAAGGGTCTTAGCAGCTCTGGTTCGCTGGCCCTGACACTAGCAGCCAGCTATAAAGTCACTGACTATTGCAACTCATGCGCTGCTCGGCGTCTTGATCCCCAAAAATAATTGATCAAGTTAGTATAGTAGAGTTTGTGGAACCATTGTCGCAACAGCTTTGCGACAGGATACTTTTTATCGTAATAAATTAGCACCATTGTGGTGAGTTTGCTGAGAATCTTAGTCTTTAACTACAGCCAGGTGGGTCCAGGTTCACCTTCTTCAGTATGCTACGGTATATAAATAGAGCCACCACAACATGCTACCAGAGAAAATCTGTCAAGAATGAACAAGTCAGCACATATAGATTCCAACAACAACATTCAAACATGTATATAAGACTGAAAATATTCTATACAAATCTTAACATTTTTGTTTTACCATTGGCCAAAAGAAATTCAACTGGGGCATTCGTTCACCGGTTTTAGCTAAAGAAACAAGACCACTTCCTTCTGTCATGAAAACAACACGATGGCTATATTTACTTTAAACAATTTTTTTCTCTGTTTCCCATGGATTTGGAAGATTATTCCATTAACGGCTGCCATGAAGTTAAGTTTTTGTAACTGATTTTTCTGAGGTAGGTCTGTTTAGTTTGTTTATGTAGCTGTTATAAATACGTTTGTAGTGGAAAGTAATAAGTAATAGATATGTCGATCTGGTTTGGAACACTATCAGTGCCTTGTGTCAATTTCATGGATTTACTGGTGTACCCAAAAATGATTACGTCTAAATGTTTGTGACGTAATTTTAAAAATTTGGAAACTAGAAGGTTAAGAACTATATTCGAGGTAGCTTCAAAAAGTTCCAGGAATAGTCGACTCGTGTTTGAATGAAAGATGATTTTGTGGAGAATACATATTTATAAGTTGGTAGTGACCTTGACTTGACGAAATGACATGGCAGATGTAGCCTTCATATATACTCTCGAACAGGAAGTTACAGAATTTTGCTTGTGTGTTGCGCTCGCTGAATCGTCGGTGTTGAAAATGTTCTTGATTGAACAACGTACAAATGTCAAATTCTGTGTTGTTATTGAGAAGTCATGTTATGTTGGAAGTTTTTTTAAAGTTCCAGGGCATTGTCTACCGTGATTTCATCCCTGAAGGAGGCCAATGTACGCTGATATCCTCTGTCGGTTAAGAGATGCAAACAGAAGAAAATGACCAGAGAAATGGAGAACAAACAGTTGGGTTATGCTGCACGACAATGCCCCAGACATCGATCCCTAATGGTGAAGAGTACCTCGCAAAGCACACTGTCATTACTTTGGAACATCCTCCATATTCTCCCGACCTGGCACCGTCTGATTTATTCTTGTTCCCTCGACTGAAATTGGCATTTAAAGGACAGCGATTCAAGGATGCTGAGGACGTTATTACCAATGCGACAAGACAGCTGAGAGAGGTGTCAAAGAATGGGTTCCACGAATGTTCCCAGCAGCTGTATGCACGTTAACAAAAGTGTGTAGTTGCTGAAGGGAACTACTTTGAAGGAAATGTAGTGTAGATAATTCTATTGTAACATATTTCTATACAATCCACTAATCCCTGGAACTTTTTGAAGCTACCTCATATATTTATTCCAATTTCTGAGGTTCAACAGGAGGATTTCTAGTGGTGAGGAATAAAGGCTACTTGCCCTTACAGTTACCACACACTGTACACACCAGGTTTTTTAAATATTAATTTTACATTTATTATAAAACAACCTATGCAATGCCCCGGTTTTGAAAGCGTGTCCTTGTGGTAAGAAGACGAACATCCAAACCACTTTATATAAATATAAAAGAACTCGACAACAACCAATACAGTTGGAGAGATTTGACTTAGTTTAGATTATTTTTAAAAAATGGTGTAAAAGTAAATTTTTTTTAATGGGGATGGTAACTACAGTAGTTAGCAAATACCCAACCCTCGTAAGTTGTCTCTTATGATATGCCTGGCATGTTACAGAGCCATTAATACCCCCCCCCCCCCCCCCCCCATTAGCGCTCAAGACACATCAATGTATATTGCATTCACAAAGAAAAAGTACCTTTTGCAAACTGGATGGGTTTAGCTGTGTCTTGTCTATTATTTTAATAGCCACCTATATTGAAATAAACAGAACAGCATGATGAGTCACAGGTAATACACAATTGGGGGACTATTGTTTTTGATTAATTAGCATATAAGCCTGTTTACGACAGGCAAAGTTGTACCTTCAAATAATCATACAGCAACTCCCCTGGATCCCTTGCTGGAGATAAAAGACCACATCTGCTTGCCCTAATACACATGGCATGGGGTTGACAGCCTCATCATGAAAAACTGTCAGGCTACTTGAAAGAGGAAAGACCACATCTGCTGTGTCCTAAAACACATGGCATGGGGTTGACAAATAAACCGTTTCAATAGCACATTCAGGTTTTGGTGCTGGGTCACGCATGGGTGTCAGCTGTAGTGGTGGCCCCATGCTTCAATGTGAGTGAACAAGGACAAATCCTGAAACACTTTGTACAGGACATGCACCCTTCTATCTATGATGTATGAAACTAGTGCATACTGCTGGCAACCTCATTATGTAAAACAAAGTGTTCATAAACAGCAGCTGAAGAAGAACATAAATGCTTAGATACAAGCTTACGGCTAGATGTTGAAATGAAGTGTCAGCCCTCATACTCCTACTGGAGTAAACCATGAAGGGTTACAATACAATATCAATACATGTAGTGAGACAGCATGGTCTAGGGGTCAAATGTCAATTTCACAATCCAAACAAACTGAGTTCAAATCCTGCCAGGGATCAAGATGCTGAGCAGCGCACGCATAAGCTGCAGTGGTCAGTGACCCATAGCTGACTGTTAGCGTCAAGGCCAGCGAACCATAGCTGCCAAGACCCTTCTATACCTCCACGCGGTGATCCTGGATAACAGGCTGCAGCAGGGCAGACTGGCTAAGGAGAAGGGATCGAAGAGGGAATGCTAACCCGGTACTCAAAAAATGCTTGCTGAAGTCGGATGTGTTGTACCGAAAGGTGCAAAATATAGCAGCCAAGCTGTAAACTACGACACAACGCATTCCATTCTCTGAACTACATTCTGCTACTTAAGACCTTTCAGGGTTTGGTAGTGGGACATTGAGAACGAACGAAGAAGAAGAAATCCTGCCATGTCCAGCTTGGCAGACACTGGGTATTTTCTCTGTGCGAACGCTCCTTCACGTATTGAATGTAATGGCAACCTACTGTACTGCACACATCGTAAGAAGCAACGTTCTGCAAATGGCATGCCCCTTCCTTGAGATACCATTACTTATGATCAATTCAGTTACATAACAAGAAACACCGCCAAATATATAGACCTCTTGAATGCATACAACCAATACAGATGAAAGAAAAAAATGGAGATAGATAATTCCCACCACCAGATTGATTCAATAACCTGATATGTTCAGACACCTAAATCTGCAAGGATGGCAACATAAGACAGTCTATAAGAGACCAGGGGATAGACTGTAACCAGGCAAAGAGAAAGACAGCGGGTGGAAGTCTGGTGTGATTTCTGGCAAACCTCTACACCCTAGGGCAGAGGAGTGACTAAGTAAGTGCTCCTATGCTCATACCCCAGCGATCCCTTCTGTACATTCCGAAGTAATGAATTTGAAGAAAGGACAGAGTCAGGCTTTGAAGCAATGTAAGAGAGTCAGGCTTTGAAGCAATATAAGAGAGTCAGGCTTTGAAGAAGGGATTGAAAGCCTGTCTTTAAAGCAAGGATTGAGAGTCAGACTTTGAAGCAAGCATTAAGAGTCAGGCTTTGAAGCAAGCATTAAGAGCCAGTCTTTGAAGCCTGAGACTTTGAAGCAAGGATTGAGAGTCAGGCTTTGAAGCAAGCATTAAGAGCCAGTCTTTGAAGCCTGAGACTTTGAAGCAGGGATTGACAGTAAGACTTTGAAGCCAGGATTGAGAGTCATACACAATGGCTGAGTGGATTAATGAAGTCCCTGAATCAAAGTTCAGTTTTCTGGCACATTTAACACCAATACTAGACCTGGTAGCCAAGTCATATGAGAAACCCAATAATGGATATTGAGTTTGAGTAATACAAAGCTGGAAGGTTATATTGAATATTTATTCCAGTTAGGTCATATTCATCTAGTCTCCATCTCGCTCCTTACAAAGCACAGGACCACCACTGCAGCCTCAATGAAAACACTTTATGTTTTTGCAATAGTGATTTCTGCAGCAATATGAGGTTGCACACCTATTTAGTCACCTGACACTTGCTCGGAAGGGTGAAGTGATCCTATCCATTGCCCCTGGCATCCAAATCATATACTAAAACACTCCATTGGTTTTTCTGGTGAATGAACACCAATACTTAAGATATAAGACTACTGATATGAGAATCCCAAAGGAGCCATAATGAGACACAATGTGTAATACAAGAGCCATAATGTCTCTCATAAGTAAGCCTAGCTCACCTACAAGAGTGGTGGACCCTGTTTTCCTCTGTAATTTAGTTGAGTCTTGAGTTTCAGCCCCTAGCAGACTAGGTACAGGTGAAACCATTCTCTCATTGCCAGTTGGGGCAGCGATGAGCCCACTCTCCCATTGAAGTGGTACTAGAGCCAGTGATACCGGGTGATAGGGTACACCCGAGACCAAAGTATTACACAGCTTATGCTCTGGATGAATAAGTACACCATCAAATAAACCACGATGTGGTGTACGCAGAAAACATCATGCGAAAGATAAAAAAAAGATATTCACATTAGGAGGGAATGAGATTCCAGAGCTAAGATACAGTCTTGCTGTCAAACAGCGCTAAGGGCACAGTGAAGCTCAGAACCTTTTCCTGAACATTAAGAAAGCTAAGATAATGTTCACTGACAAAACAGGACTGCAAACCCAGATGACAATGTAGAGAGAGTGAACAACGCGCTTAGCAAGAAGGCTAATCTGGGAAAACACCCCTCACACAATAAAATCCATCTTGCTATAAAACATAAATCAACATATCTAATGAGCTGACTTTGAAAGACAAAGGCTATACAAAAGGGCCCTTGTTGTGGACCAGCCAGAGCCGAAAGGATTTGACGACCTCCTGTCTATAGACAAGGAAGACCTCCAGTAA
The DNA here is from genome assembly GCA_036924085.1 of Ariolimax columbianus. Lineage (NCBI taxonomy): Eukaryota > Metazoa > Mollusca > Gastropoda > Stylommatophora > Arionidae > Ariolimax > Ariolimax columbianus. Next base: position 73,936,367 of record JAVGWX010000013.1, read on the forward strand.
CCACCTGGAATATGAGAACCGTTAGAGAGGATTAGAGAATTTGACTGGGTTGCACCCTCTCTGACAGATTTCCCACGTATTCAGGTGTCAGACATGGATGTGTTCTTGCCCCGGACCTATTCTGCCTGGCGGCCAACTGGCTGCTTGACTGCCGCAGCGCATACCAGTAGAGAATAACTATTAATCAGTCAATCTTCTCTGATCTTGTTTACGCGAACGACAGTGTCCTGTTCGGCACAGACAGCGAAACGCCCTAACTTGGCATGTCTATATCCTGGGCCAAGACCAAAGTTCAGACCCTCATTTTCGACACAGCACCTGAGGACAGTGAATGCCAAGGTCACCAACAAATTCATCTATCTCGATAGCATGATATAATCCGATGGGTGCAGCGGTCCCGATATGTCAAGGCAGATCTGACAAGCTGCATCTGCTATGCACGACATCTGACCTGTGTAGAGTAATGGAAAGATCTCCCTTGGAACAAAAATCTGCATCTACCAGCCCTACTTTGCGGCTCCGAAACCTGCACATTGTGCTCAAACATGACATGTCGATACTGGGGGCCTACCAGATGCTCAACCAGCGGCTTATCCTGGACATCCGAGGGCATGACTACAGTGACAACATGGAGGTATCTGCTAGAACAGATATTTTAAAGTTTCTTTGTTCGGTCAAGTTGTACGACTGGACAAGGAAACCCCGACCCACAAGATACTACACAAGTCGTTGTTCTACCCCCAGTCGGCTGGAGGCCATCCCCTCACAGTATGGCTCCAGCAGATACCAACCTTCACCTCCACTCGGGACAAGGCCAGGAACCACGCCACTGCAGTGGGTCATGGATGTGGTCGACCGGCACAACAGGCCTTAGATACCTAAGCGAACATTTATTATTAGAGAGGAGACAATATAACAGCATTCTCTGGCTCCGTGAAATAAGATGAGCACAAGCAGGTATGGTAAAGCTAATATCAACTGGAACAATGATATATTTGAGGTCACACGATGAAGGGGTAGTACTTGTGCTAACACCAGAAGTCCAAGGTCCTCTTATTAAGTGGCATGCAGCTGGATCAGGACTGATTATAGTATCCTTTAGGACCACAAATGAAAAAATAAAACTAAGCATCCCAGAATATTATTTTCCAACAACTAACGAACAAAAAATCCAATTTAAGAAAGTTTCTACATCAAACTACATTATGTATTTTGTGTGACACAAGAGATATAATGGTGACTAATGCAAAATAGAAAGATAAAAGGATACAAAGAGACTTTGGGCAAAAATAGTCTTGGAGCAATGAATGAAAATGGTGAGATTTTTGTGCAGGAAATCAGAGGGTCATTGGAGGAAGCATGTTCCCACACAAGATGACTTATGTGGCTAAACGGGTACCCCCCAAACCATGTAATGCAGAACCAGATTGACCCCATCTGTATAAATAGGAAATTTAGACGATCAACACAAGATGTCATGGTCTACAGAGAAGCTGATGAGACCCAAATCTAGCAGTGACCAAAGTTCAGCTTAAACTATGAAAGAACTCAAACCAACAAACCTCTCTGTAATGTACGAAACCTCAAAGGAGATGACAAAAATGAGTTCAGCATGATGACATAGCAACAAATTTCAAGCACTGGAACAACACAACATAGAGGTTGGCATTGATGACAAATGGGAACAACTACAAAAGGTTAAGAAAGCAAACTGTGAGCAAGTTTTGGGTAAAAAGAAATGACCTGACAAAGAATGGATAACGGCTAAAACGCTCACCACGAATGAAACACCAAAAGAGTAGCATTACTTATTACCATAAATACTAAACAGATATAAACAAAGAATTCCCTACAATAACAAGAGGGCATAGCTATAAATTAACTAAAGAAATATCCAGATTAGATATTAGGAAATATTTTTTAGTCAGAGAGTGGTGAATGCTTGGAATGCATTACTACGGGAAGTAATGGAGGCAGGGACAGTTAATGCATTTAAGAATAAATTGGACGCACATAGCTTTTAGAGCATGGAAATGTAAATGAAACTGGTTGTAAACAGACTCTGCAGAGTCTTCTAAACCATTATAAAGACGTTAAGTTAGGTTAAGTAAGAGCATAAGTTACATGAGAATACCTACATAGATAATCTGGCTACAGAAGTCGAAGAGGCTGCAGCTAGGAAAAACTTGAAAGGTTACTAACAAAGCAGAACAATAAAAGCCAAATGAGAAGGATAACAAATCTTGAAAAACAAAGAAAAGATGAGCGGAATACTCTGAAGAGCTCCTTAACACACAACAATTTGACCTGCTGAAGACGACCACAAAATTAACTGAAGAAAGTAAAGAGATATCAAGGAAGCAATTAGGCTTCAAAAGAAAGGAAGAGCTGCATTGTCTGATGGAAGACCATCTGAAGCTAGCAGACATTGAAGCATCCACACCAATATGCTTTAATTTGATTGGAAATATACGGAATACAGAAAATATTTCAAAAGAATGGACAGAAGGTTATCTGCTACCAAAGAAATGTGATCTACAAGAATGTACAAATGAGAGAGGAATAATGCACTTAGTACCAGACAGCTGTCGAAGACGGATGTATCAGACCGAAAGGTGCAAATATTGCAGTCAAGTTGTAAACTAGCAACACAGTGCATTCCGTTCTCTGGGCTACATCCTACTGCTTGCAAAGCCCTGTTCAGAGCTTGGTAGAGGGAGATTGAGAACGAACGAAGAAGAAGCACCGGAGAAAGTATTAATCAAGAGTTATACTTGAAAGACAAAAATAAAAGGAGTTGGTACCAAGTTAAAAAGATGAACAGGCAGATTTCAGACAAAACAGATCATTTGCAGACTAGATAGTCTTGATGTACATAACTGAAGACATCAGAATGGAATATAAGTCGGTACATTAACTTTGTATGGGGAAAATGTTCGGATTGCATACCAATCTAAATATCTTCAAAGTGAAGTGGAAACAGGGTGAATGACCAAACTCAACATTAAGAGATTATATGGCTTTACCGATGAATCCCAGAGAAAGATTCTGGGCCTACGGTGGTTTGTCAAGGTTACAAACAAAAGTTTATGGGAGTGAACATCAAAACAATAACAGGTGGAGCTGGATGGGCAATGCACTGTTAAAGCCCCAAATCAGTATCACCATGCAATCTGTTATGGAACCCACAGGAAAAAAAAGAGGCAAAGGAAGATCAAAGATTGCATTTGAGAAAAGACATAGAGACTCATACAAGGAAAAAGAAAAAGCCGAAAAGAACTGTAGAAAATAGCACATGACTGGTCTGTTTGTAGAAGGTTGGTTGTTGGGCTATGGATCCCAAGGTGATAAGGACAAGGAAAAGATGTACTGGACTTGAACTCACATGAGAAGAACTCGTGGGAAGGCCATAGAGCAGCTGGCAAAGAAAAGTGGATTAGGAGGACAATAGAGTGTCATAGATGGAACTCGAGAAGATGATCCAAAAAATAAACACAGAAAATAAGTACAAACAAGGGGAAACAGACAGATTGGCTGGGGTTTCTTGAGAGCTTCAATTGGTTTGTTTCTTGAGAGTTTTCATTGTTTGTTTCTTTCATTGGTTTTTTTTTCTTGAGAGCTTCCATTGTTTTGTTTCTTGAGAGCTATCATAGGTTTGTTTCTTAGATAAAAGCTACAGCAAACCCTGATTGTGCATATAAAAATACTATTGCAGTATTTTCTCCATTGCTTTGGTTTGTCAAAGTGTTTATAGAACAGAATAAAGGTTGCTTGTCAAGTTAAAGTGTGCAGGCTAGGATTTTTACTAACACAAAAAAAAATAAAACCACAAGGCCTCACTCACTGGGTTCTGACCCTACGTCTCTAGATTAACAGGCAAGCAACCTAGTTGCTCATCTACACACTCTTCGTGTTAATGTTAAACTATATATTTCCTATAACTGAAGAAACAATATCCAGGACTCATGAGAACACAATATAACATTTGTGTCCCAGGTATTACATGCAAGGATTAAACACTTCTGTTAAATGCATGGTATATAGCTGTGAGGTGTGGATGCAGATAGACGCAGTGTTGTCCAACGAGAGATGGAGCGAAGAACATTGAAGATATCCATTTGAAACGAAATCAGACGTCAAACCTCCTCCTCTGATATCATAGATGTTATGCTGTTACGAAAACACAGATGGGCCGGCCATGTGGTACGCATTCCGAATAACAGATGGATACGCAGACTGGTGTCTTGGTGGCCATACAACTTTAGATGCCTTCGCTGGCGACCGAGGCTGAGAGATGGCATAATTGAGGCCCTGAGCCCATCATGGTACACAAAGACAAAAGAGTGAAATGAATTTGGCTACCTGGCATCAGACACTGGTGCCTGATTGAATGCCAGGATTAAGAGATATTGAGTGAAATGCATACACCACAGGACATACAGCCACTTCTCGGATGAGACTTACCTCTCTACCTGTAGGTACATGTTTGGCCAACTTGACCTTAGCAAAGTTACCCTTGCCTATGGTCTTGATGAGCCTGTACTTTCCTATGTGCGGTTCATCATTACCTCTTGCCCTAGAAGATGATATCCTTGATGATGAGAGGGATGAACTATTTTCATCATTGCCCTGGGGAGGAGTATTACAGAGATGGCATTATGTTGTGCAATACATTTGTAAAAAACCCGAATAAAAACATGCTTGAAATAGAACTGCCATCTCATTATCCTGAGAATATGAATAGTGTGCTCCTTTATTCCTGTATCACATACATCCCAACAGCACTTGGTATGGTCACCAGAGGTGGGCTATAGTAGATCTCATGTCCTAATTCAGCTGCCGTGGCAAATTTCTAACCTGGATGAAACAGCTCCACGAGGGCCTGTACATGTGTACTTGACAGCGGCAAGACCTCTATATCATTCAAGGTCAACAATGGTGTGAAACAGGGATGTATATTTACCCCGACCCTATTTAGCATGTTTTCAGATATACTGACGGGCGACTTCAAAGATGCCCATTATGGCATACCAATAAAGTTCCGCATGGATGGTGGTCTATTCAATTCACGCAGACTGAATGCAAAGGCCAAGGTGGTGTGCAACACGATATGCACTCTTGTTTAAGGATGACTGTGCTCTGCTGCCGGTGACAACTTTGACTACACCATTAACACAAATAAAACTGAGGTCGGTGACAACTTTGACTAGACCATTAACACAAAGAAAACTGAGGTCGGTGACAACTTTGACTAGACCATTAACACAAAGAAAACTGAGGTCGGTGACAACTTTGACTAGACCATTAACACAAAGAAAACTGAGGTCGGTGACAACTTTGACTAGACCATTAACACAAAGAAAACTGAGGTCGGTGACAACTTTGACTAGACCATTAACACAAAGAAAACTGAGGTCGGTGACAACTTTGACTACACCATTAACACAAAGAAAACTGAGGTCGGTGACAACTTTGACTAGACCATTAACACAAAGAAAACTGAGGTCGGTGACAACTTTGACTACACCATTAACACAAAGAAAACTGAGGTCGGTGACAACTTTGACTACACCATTAACACAAAGAAAACTGAGGTCGGTGACATCTTTGACTACACCATTAACACAAAGAAAACTGAGGTCGATGACAATTTTGACTACACCATTAACACAAAGAAAACTGAGGTTGTGTACCAATCAGTACCAGGCACAACATATAATAGGCCAGTGGTTACAGTGAGGGGACAAAAATTACAAGCAGTTACAAAATGTTGTCTAGCTCGGAAGCACTGTCGAGATCTGTGACTTTTGCTGATGAGCTGGCTAATAGAATAGCAAAGGCCAGCAATGCACTCAACAGTGTGGGAACGTCGAGACATCAGAAAAACGACTAAGCTGGCCGGACCACATCACAGATAATGAAGTGCTATCTAGAACCTACGTGAACTTTTGCAACAAAAGAAACAACTGAGAGCTGCTGGCCATCTTGTTCGAATGTAAAGCAAAAGACTTCCAAAGAGGCTCGTGTATAATGAACTGAGTGAAGGAGAACGATCACAGGGAAGTCCAAAAAACGGTATCAATGGCAGAAAGTGCTGTCCAATAGACATTAACGCCTGGGAATATCTGGTTCAATATCGTTCAACCTGGAAAAGCGAAGTCACAAATGGCGTTGAATTCGGCGAGGGTCTCTGTTTCAGGTAGTCCACATTAGACGGGCAATTAGAAAATCTAGAGCAGAGGGAATACCTGAGACAGCTGCGGAATATTTGTATAAGTTGTGTCATGGAACTTTCTGCACTTGTATTGGTTTCATCAGTCAAGCGTACTCACATACTCAAGGATGCTGTATGATATAGGATGATGATGCCGGTCCTCATCGAAGACGGTGGACAAATGATTATCATTACATAACGGGTATTGTTTTGATAGATTGATTAGAAACTCAATGAGAGCGGAGATTGAGGGTACACAGTGTAGGAACCAGAAGTAGTACTAGATGAAAATCTCCTCATTGGATTGTCTAAGTGCCGGAAGATATGGGTGAATTGTTCTCGAAAATCTGAATTCTAAATGTGCAAACGTAATACTGACCTATTTCTGCTGTTCCTTATTTGTGTTTATGCTTTAGATCAGCGCTCTTCAACTTGTGTGCTACCCCCCACAGTGGGCAATTTTAGCTTTCAGCTGGGCGGTAGCAAAATAATCACATGCTGTATTAAAAACATCCAAAATACACAGACACTGTGGTTGATCGTGGAATTTTCTTCAATTTAGATTTTAGTTGGCTGGAAGGAAAATGTACTCACGAAAGTGGGCACAGGTATGACAAGGTCGAAGAACAGTGTTTTAGATGCTGTGTAACAACTACGGCAGTTTAACCATCTAGGATTTTATTTTTTGTGTCCCTTAAAAGGTGGCATATACCAGATGGGGGAAATTTAGTGTGTGAAAGTAACATTTCTAGGCACCATGGCAACCTGGATTTGTCATGCCCTGAGCTATAGTATAAGTGGATAGTGGACAGAGACGCTTTGACATGGATAAATGGCTGCCTCGTGGAGGATGGCACTACAATTGAGGATTACATAGTTTTGAAATCATACGTGAGTCCAGCAGAGAGGAGCGCCCGAGAGGACTGAACAGGAGTATGTACAACAAGCAAGCTATGGGAACCATGAGTATCTATACTCTGTTCACCATTTGTTGAGGTCTGCCCAGAGTGCAGTGACAAAAATTCTTAACATGGCAGAGATATTTGAAACACAGATCAAGTAACCTTTTGAATCACTGAGTGTGTAACACCCTCTTAATTTCCTTCTGTTCTCTAGAAAATTATCTTTTTGTATTTGTTCATGTATCATATTTGGGTATCTATAGATTCTTTTCAAATCTAGAAAGTTTTTGGCCTGTGACAACGACAGGGAGTGATATGCCATGAAGTCGAGAGCTTCCTATCCTCGTCTTACGACATTGTAGCATTGGCCCAAATTGTGTGTCACAGAGACCTCATAGAAGCAACCCAGGTATGAGAAAGTTTGAGAAGCGGGGAAAAAAATTGGGGGGGGGGGGGGGGAAATGGGCAGTCATAGTGAAGATTGACGAAAAACGATGAGATCCCACGCACAAGCTGTGTGCATAAAAGCGTCCACTGTCAAGGGAGGTGAAGTCAGCGACCAGTCATAGCGAAGATTGACGAAAAACGATGAGATCCCACGCACAAGCTGTGTGCATAAAAGCGTCCACTGCCAAGGGAGGTGAAGTCAGCGACCAGTCATAGCGAAGATTGACGAAAAACGATGAGATCCCACGTACAAGCTGTGTGCATAAAAGCGTCCCATGTCAAGGGAGGTGAAGTCAGCGACCAGTCATAGTGAAGATTGACGAAAAACAATGACATCATAGTGAAGATTGACGAAAAACAATGACATCCCATGTACAAGCTGTGTGCATAAAAGAACCCTTTAGCAATTGAAAATCTACAAGAGTAGTCTTTTAGCTGCTGTCCGGGCAAAATTATAAAAGCAATTAAATTTCTACCCAATATTCTTCTTCTTCGTACGCTTACCCAATATTCAATCTACCTTTCCACAGGAATGGTACGGTAACGCAGCAGAAAGTTAACAAAATAATGAACTTGCTCCGGATAGCCTTACATTACCTGGCAGCAGGCACAACTTGCCTGTTTGAATAATAGGCTTCAAAGCAATATATATAAATTATGGTTGAGAGGATAGAGCCCCAAATAGGAACAAAATGGCCAACAAATAAAACTATGAACTTTCAACTGCCAGGGGTTATTTTACGAATACACTGTGAACACAGGAACATCACAGTGTTTTTCATCAATCTCTATTATAACTAGATACTGTTCTCCCCTTCCTTAAGAACATAGGATGTTTTAAACTTGCAGGATTCGAACTCCCACCATTCGTACTTTTGTTTCTTGGGAGGCAAGTGCCTTTATCTCGCATCTGATTTTTTAGAATCATTAATGTTCATATCCACATAATGGTTAATCAAATTTTAAAATGATTTGAGAAAATAAACGGCTCCTGATGAGAATGATATACCGGACAGCAAATATATCCAATGAGTATATGATGGGGAGTACCAAAAACAAACCTTAACTTGGCAATAAATTTGTAATAATAATAATAACAATAAAGGATTGTACATTAGAAAAAAATAGATTTTCAAAATAACAAGAATACAACCAAATAGAATTGAAGAATGGACAGTACAGTAAGGTGTTCTGCAGCAAACTATTTCGTTCTATAATAGAATTGAAGAATGGACAGTACAGTAAGGTGTTCTGCAGCAAACTATTTTGTTCTATAATAGAATGGAAGAATGGACAGTACAGTAAGGTGTTCTGCAGCAAACTATTTCGTTCTATAATCTGATTCGTTTTAGCATACATTCAAATATATGTATTTAGGGTAATCCGTTGCATGAGCAGTCTAGGCAGGTTTTCATGATATTTGTAAAAGCTTTAGATTTCTCCTAATGGTACATTAGTAGGGGTTTGACCTTGCAGTCATCTGAAGCATTGGAACAAAATAGCACGTCCTTTGCCGGCTTATGACCAAGTAAGCTGGTCACCTTTGTGATATATGTTGTGTGACATTCTCTTTCAGAAAAGGTGTTTTGCCACATGGTTAAACACCTACTGCAAAGCAAAGCCTCCCTCCTTAATTACTTTCTGGTTTCTCATGATATTGCGCAGCAACGTCCCTATCTGCATCAGCAGCCTCACAACACTCCCAAATCTGATCATTATCCTAAATCCAGTATGCTACCTTTTGGTGCCAAAAAACTCTGGCACTGGTCACGTGACATTTGTCTTTCATTAATCAAGCATGAATAGTTTCCATCTGTTATATGATATCACAATATGAACTGCTTAACCTAGAGAATCCCATTGTGACCTCTGCATTTCTTCCTACACTTTTTCTACTTTCTCAATTTGAAATTATTTCCTTCTATGTTAACTTTTTCAGTCTATTTTGCTGGCTCATGGCTAAATTGATAAAACTCCATTGTACTAAGCCGCAGCCTGTGAGAAGTGGGGTGGCCAGTGTCCTTCCTTACTGTTTTTACTTTCTCTAACTCATGTGTCAGGTATCCATTTACAGCTGAGTTGACTGGAGAAGCGATCTCCAATTAAAATCATTTTTTTTTAGTCTTTGGGCACGATTAGAACTGAGGAACACTGTTACCACAGAAAATAGCGAATTGCTCTCTGTGAGCTGAGCTAACACGCCCCTTCACTGTTTAAGACACAAATAAGCATATAACTAAACTAAACTTAGCAAACAATAATATAAGTGTGAAGTTTTCCACGACATGCCATTTGCAAGTGCAAGCTACACTAGCCAACGGGATTTTCCTATGCACCGCCCAGTTCATTGTAGGATCTGCAGTCATGGCAGCATACTCTAATGTATAGTGATTAATAAGAACGACTGAAGGTAAAAGAAGCATAGGAAAACAGTAAGGAATTAATTTAAATGACAATATGGCTGGGAAATCAGAGAATATCTGAAGAACATGATTGCTCAAAGGACTAGACATGACACATGATGATGATTCACATCATCTATATATAAAACAAAGTCTGTCTTTTCGTTGTCTATGTTATTCATTCCTTATACCATTCTAAAACCAGTACGCTCATCTAAACCTCATATTTGTCTTAGTATCCTTACTGGTAATTTAGGTTGTAAAATTTAAAGAGGAAAATATTTTATAGAATAAAAGAAAGAAAAAAAAACCCCAAAGGCAGCATAGGGAAATGTTGGACGGTGATTTCATGATCCAATTCACTTGGCTTAATGTCAAATGAGAACGCGTAAAACCATTCAAATCCACATCTGAAGTGTGGGTTTGATTTAGTTATAAGGGAAGAGTTTGCGGGGAACGGAGTTTGAGAATAAGGATACAGGGAAATGGGTTGATTGACAGGAGAGGAGGATAGGCATAGATTTCAATATTGTATTAAATGGTGTCATGCCTTAAAGGAGCTGGGAGAGAGTGCAGTGGGAGAGGACAGGTGCTGGGAAGGGGCCCTAAAGTTTAATGTTTACATAACCGTCCCGAGCACTACAGATAGTTCGTATTAATACTTTCCCAAAACAAACAGAATGATACAGACACTTTCATAAATAAGTGTCTGGTCAGAATAGGGGGATTGAGATGGCATGACAATATTACCTGGAATTACCAGTGTGGAACTGTTAGAAAGAGTCAAGACAGATTCCGTGGAAAATAAAGTGAGAAAACGTAGGCTTTGGACAGGATACACATTAAAAAAACCAGCAGATAGCATTACAAGATGGTCTGTGTTCTGGAATACCCGGGGAAAGAGAGGTAGAGGCAGATCAATACAGGTGAAAGAGCTCAAGAGAAGCATAAATAAAACTGGGATGATGTGAGCAGAGCTGGAGTGGATGGCCCAGGATAGAAGGACTTGATTTATATTTGTTTAAAGACCTGTGCCAAAAAGGTTCCGAATTACTGAAAACTAACAGCTCCAGACATCTACATTCTGCATCAATCATTAAATACAGACACGTTCTTTTCAACAACAATACTGCACCTATGCCGCTGTGCACGTAGATCTAATCCTTAAGTACAGACAGAATGAAGAATTGTCTTGTTACTTGTAAAACAATTTGAGAAACAATCACAAGAACACATAAATGCATAGTTCAATGCTTTATGCTACTGGGGCCATATGCCAATTCACAATTGTGGTTCTAAGCTCCTATTGTAGCAAATATGTATAATTATAATGACAGAAATATCATCTGTATCAGTTGAATGAATGCAGGTTAGGAAAATGCTGGATCAATTATTATATAGAGACTATAATATAATATCATTAGTGTGTAGACTTGTAATATTATATTTATTTCAGTTATAAAAAAGATTACTCTGGTTGGTGACATTGTTTTTCATCAAGCAATATAACCGAATATGTTTAATAAACTGTTCTAACCAGACTAACACTAGTAAGTAACAGTACATCAACACTGGCAACAGGTATGCTTGGTATGGATCATAAATATAAACCACCCAGAACTGGACAGATGACTAATAAAAACATTTCGTATTGCTATTTATTTTAAATTCTGGATGACGCATTGGGAAATTATATGTTAACTATTACAATCGACAGACACATTTAACAGCCAGCACACTACGGTTATAGTACAGTGCATGACTGTAGTGGTAGCCACGAATCCCTGCTTCCATTTTAGGTTTTCAGACCACAACACAATAAAAGAGGAAGCACAACCTGGATGACTGGCTAGTCATCAGATCATGACTAGGAGAAGTATTGGTTAAGTTTTATTTGCCTAGGCATGAAAATTATAATACTGAAACAGTAACTAATGATCCTTGAACACTAAATAAGACAGAGGTGTAAAGAAAGATAGACCCTGATAGCAGTTATTGATTATGTTGCTGTTACCTCTTTAGTCCTAGCTGAACCGTGCCCAACGGTGCCGACAGTAACTGATTCGGGAACAGTATGGAGTGGAGCTCTTGCAGTTGCAGACATCTTAAATCGGTGATATTCATAAATGTCGAATCTTTTTAATGCTTGAGTTAAAACGCATATGTTTTAAGCGCGCGTGAAACGATTGTATCCTGAAGAAATCCTGCAATGGGGACGATAGTGACAGGACGATGTTTCGTTGTCTCTCACTCCTCAGCACAGTCGAGCCGGAAACGGGTCGGTTCTTCAATGTACCGTATCCTAAATGTACACGAAATGTTGACAACTCCGCACTATTTACACAAATATCCTGCTAAATCATATTCTTTCCTACAGATGTCTTCCTTCCTAGCCATGTATGACCGTCAAGTTGAAAATCTCACAGAAAATCATGGCCACTTGGGCTGTGATATAATTTTACACCAACAAGATGGCTGCTCTCAGTCCATGCCAAAACGAGGGTACACTTGCGCATGGAGGTCAGACACGACGATTGGCTCCCCTTACAAGTTATGACATCATACTCTAGGGGGAACAGCTGACAAGCTCACGTTGGGGTTCTTGTTCTCTCTCTCTCTCTCTCTCTCCTCTCTCTCTCGCTCCATCTCTCTCTAACTAAATACTTTATAGATGTCTATTATATTTATTGAATACATTGAGATAAATTACATTTGATATAATTAGAGATATAGGCAAAATGTTGCCGTCAATATTGCCATTCTTTTTTCGGACATCCTTTGTTGTTAATTGGGTAACGCCCATAAGATGATTTCTCCGGGAATTTCTTCTATAAAAGTCCCTTCCATTTCGCAACCACAATGTACAGAGTTTAAAATCACTTCGTGTTTAGTTTGACCATTGGACTGTTCTTAGTATGTCCACTTCTCCGTGTACATGAAGGGTTAGCAAAACTACTCTACTGAAAAACTGTCATAGCGGAACACATTACAAATACACACACGCATCAATACACTGGCTAATACAATATACATACACTGTCCAATACCTTCTGATATCGCACAAAGGACTACCGTTTCGAGTGAATAGAAGCATGCCAGCAGAAAAGCAAGCGTTTAATCAAACAAAAACCCCTAGAACTTGTACAAATTGAGCTACATAAATCTTATTAAACAATAAACTTTACGTCTATTTTTAATGATCTTCTCACCAGCACCCCATGCATTATCGAAGTCCGAATGGGGATCTACGAATAGTGATAATGCAACCTAAGAGATTGACTAAGGATCGTTGGTGATGGGGAGCCTCCAAATATTGTAAAAGACTATAAACACAAGAAAGAGAAGGCATGTATTAACTTGGTAAACAACGAACGATTAAATCAGTTCTCCCTCACAGAACATTGACTAAATCTCAAAACTAAGATGCTTTCTTAATGCCATCAAATTTATGGCTGTATTGCTTTCCAACTAATACACTCTTCTCACACATTATCCTAAGCGTGAAAGATTGAAGAGAAGTAGCTTTGTACATCGATCAAAAAAAACTAATCGGAACATATCAGCATGAATTACCAGACACCACTAAGGAGATTAATCCAATACCCGTTCCAACCTCATGGGAACAACACCAAAACCCCAGCATAGAAACATTAATAACGGCCAAATGCTCTACAACAGAAAGCAGCAGCATGCGGCATGATCGCTGAACTGTTCCCCAGAGAAACATGGGTCCAGGTATATACTGATGAATACGCAACAAGAGCAGTGAAGAATGTAGGAATCTGTGTCGTCTACCCAGTTCATCCACTAGAAAATTCAGTTCAAATTACACAGCTGAATTACATGCAGCATTCTTATACTATTTGGGCTACTTCCGGTGGCTCATTGTCAGTACCCATATTTACAAAAGCCACTTAGAGTGGCTTGTTATGTTAAATCTCTATTAGCAAGCTTTAAAGAACAATGTTCGAACCTTAGTACAATCCAACAATTTTAATATTACTTCTTATAAACTATATTGCGCTTTTTTTTCACAGACACAGAGGTTTGAATTTAAGAAATTAGTTCATCAACTGATTTACTCCAGCAAAAATATTTTGATAAAAATGGCTTCCAGTATTCGCAAGCAAAGTCTATCGACAGAACAAGCACCACAGCTTATCTATTCAAGGAAAATAATAAAACTGACGTTTGTTGTGTATAAATTTATATTGTCATGAATGATTATGGTTAAGAGTTTCAGACCTGTACATATTATGGTCAGTTCAAACTTAAAAAAAATTAATTTTGTTTTAAATGTATTTACAAGATATATGAACTACTTTTTATATATTATTCTTGATGTTAAGACACATTAGTTCTATTTGGCTTGGTTTCGTTCGTTCTCAGTCTCCCGCTACCAAACCCTGACACGGGCCTAAGCAGCAGAATGTAGTCCAGAGAACGGAATGCGTTGTGTCGTAGTTTACAGCTTGCCTGCGATATTTGCACATCTGACTTCAGCGACCATTTTTTTAGTACCGGACTTGCATTCCCTCTTCGATCCCTTCTCCTTAGCCAGTCTGCCCTGCTGCAGCCTGTTATCCAGGATTACCGCGCGGAGGCGTAGAAGGGTCTTGGCAGCTCTGGTTCGCTTGCCCTGACGCTAGCAGTCAGCTATGGGTGGCTGTCCACTGCAGCTCATGCGGTGCTCAGCTATGGTTCGCTGGCCCTGACGCTAGCAGTCAGCTCTGGTTCGCTGGCCTTGACGCTAGCAGTCAGCTATGGGTAGATGTCTACTGCAGCTCATGCGCTGCTCAGCTCTGGTTCGCTGGCCCTGACGCTAGCAGTCAGCTCTGGTTTGCTGGCCCTGACGCTAGCAGTCAGCTCTGGTTCGCTAGCCCTGACTCTAGCAGTCAGCTACGTGTCACTGACCGCTGCAGCTCATGCGCTGCTCCCGGTTCCATGTAACAGCCAATTACATTCTATACAGGATATACATTAACATGTTTAAAATAAGAAAAATAATGATACACTATGTCAGGTTACCCTAACCTCAACATGAAGTTTTCCTTGCTTACTTTTTCACAACTTCACTGCAAAGATACAAATGGACACCAAATCTTTCTTTACTGGCATCAACTGATAAAACGTATGTGTGCTGTGTATAAATGGATACTCTATCAGAGATGACTAATGTTAGAAGCTTATATTCCTTACAGATGCAATGTCGGGTTTTCAAGCCCTCAAGAGTGAAAAACTGCCAGATTAAGAAAGCCATGGGCGAGGTCAAAGCCGAAAGAAGGGTCGTGCTACCGTGAATACTATCACATTGTGGCATTCCAGGAACTGAGATGGTAGACAGGTTGGCAAAGGTCATCCCGTAACCGGTGAGGTCGTTGGGGCATACATGAAGACATCCTCACAACACCACGCCACAATTCTCTGTCAGCGGCCGCAGCCTGTACCTCTTCTGGTCGGAGATTGGTCCATTCTTTTATGTTGTCCCCCCACCTCTTTTTGGGACGGCCTCTTCGTCGTCTGCCTTGCACCTTTTCGTGGAGGATCGTATTTGCAAGACCATTTTATCTCGATATGTGACCGTACCAAGCGAGTTTCCTTCTTTTAACAGTTACCAGGAGGTCTTCAAAAGGCCATATTGCTGTTGTAATTCTAACTCGTATTTCCTCACTTCTAACTTGATCTTTGTACGTGACGTTTAAAATTCTTCGGAAATATCTAATCTCCAAGGCCTGTATCCTTCGTTGAAGGTCAGCTGTAACTGTCTATGTCTCACAAGCATAAAGGAATATTGACAGGATCGGTGTACGCATTAATCTGATTTTCGTGCATAGTGCTAACCGTTTATCTTGCCAGATTTTGTTAAGCCGTTCAATCGCCGCCATTGTCTGTGCTATCCTGTGTATGTGTGGGCAGGCAACATAGACATACAAACATATCCCGCACGGCCGGTGTATGCTTAGTCATTTGCGTACTCAGAACTGGCCCACGAAGACGAATCTCCACACAAAACTGTACGGACGCCTTAAAGAACTTTCCACTACGGCAACCTTTATCCAGAGAACTGGCCTTCGTGTGTGGACATAACAGGAAAAAACATGGCGAACTAGAATAATAATAATAATCAGAAGAAGAAGATGAAGAAGAAGAAGATGAAGAAGAATATCATGGCAACACAATTATGTATGCCCCCTTCCATATCGTTTGCAAATCTGTACCAGCCCATCCTTTGGCCTGGTCCATTTTGTCGTCGGATAGATGAGCGGCCCGTAGACAAGAACAGGCATATGGCTCCCAAGATGTTATTCTCCGAGTCGATAAGTTGTCAGGCAGACTATCACACGACCAGCTCAGCCATCTTTATGTGATTTCGCTGCTTCCGCAACGACCCAGAGCAAAGTTTGACCTTGAATGTCTTCGTTTTGGATTTTATCCGTTTAGAAATTTTTAGTTCGCGCCGTTCCGCTGCTCATTGGGTGAGTCGGAGTTTATTGTTACAGACTTTCTACATGTAATGATGATATAACTTTCTACATGTAATAATAATATCCCTTTCTGAATGTATTGATATAAACTACAACTAAGATAACGAAAGATGTAGCCTGAATATTCCATCAATATAATCATTCCCTTTCAGACATTCTCTTGTTATTACATTGGGAGCAGTGTCGTGCCGTGAACAGACTAGTATGACTAGGCG
This sequence comes from Ariolimax columbianus, assembly GCA_036924085.1. Lineage (NCBI taxonomy): Eukaryota > Metazoa > Mollusca > Gastropoda > Stylommatophora > Arionidae > Ariolimax > Ariolimax columbianus. The sequence goes on from JAVGWX010000013.1 coordinate 73,953,032, forward strand.
AGTCCCCAAACATTTGAGTTATTTTGAGTTAAATTTCCACGGAGCCTAAAAGCATACAATAAAAACATAGAATAAAAATTATTAATATTCCTCACTATCTGAGTCTCAATTTGCATGGCAATACTAAACTTCTTCTTCTTCTTCTTCTTCTTCTTCTTCTTCGTACGCTGTCAGACGTCAACCTGTATTTTTTCGAAAAAAGCAGCGATCATCCTGAGGCTGTCGACACTGCCATAGAGCTTGTCTATTGTTGCCACTGGTGATGGCCACATCTGTTCTATCTGATCCTCGTATGTCTGGCAGTTTTGCAGCAAATTTTCAGCGGTCATTTTCCCGGTACCACACGAGCATTCGTCAGTACCACCTATCTTCAATTTGTTGAATAGGTGGTACCTCAGTCTATTGTGGCCAGTGCGAAGTCTGAAGACCACGACCTGCTCTCTTCTGTTCAACTGGTAATAGGCATCGTTTTTTGTGTAGCCAGTATGTTCTGTTTCCCATTTGGTCATGTATCTAGCTCTAATAAGCCGTTTTGACTCTTCGTATGTCACACTAGTATCTGGTTGTGGTAGTCTTGCACCTTCTTTTGCCAGTCTGTCTGCCTCCTCGTTGCCTTGGATGTTACAGTGGGATGGAACCCATTGTACCACTACTCTTTTTGGTGCGGACTGCTGGCATAGTTGACAGAGTACTGCTCTTCAATCATTAAGTTCAGTATTTTTCTGGCTTTTTGGTGCTGTGACTACGGCCAGGGCATCTGTAAGCAGGACTCTATGGCTTTTATTCCTTTTACCTGTCACCATTTCTTCCACTGCCGCCCTCAGTGCCTCTGCCTCCGCTCTGAAATTGCTTGTGTATTTTCCAGTTGCCACTGACAGTGTTATTTTTCTGCCATTTGGTAGGCTCAGTAATGCCCCTTGCCCCTCCGTTCTGTGTTATGTTTGTTACAGAACCGTCGGTGTTTGCATGGGTCCAGTTCATGCTTGGGTAGTTGTTCGTTATGTACCTCAGGGTTGTATCTCTTCTTTCTTTTTCAGTCTGGCTGTTTTTTGTTTCCAATACCTGGTATATTTTCTACCACGTCTGGAAATATATGCTGCCTCCAGATAGGTTTTCGTACAGTAGGGATGGGCTTTGGTGTTGTTAGTGCGTTCATAGGGTCTTCGTTCATCTTTGCTTTGGCTATTTCTGCAAAGTTTCTCCGCTTTAGTTTCCCATTTCCAAAATTGTTTAGTCTCTGATGCATTGGATGGTCAGTCAGTCTTCTGAGTTTCTCTGCTTGCTGCTGGGCTCTGCAGTCTCTTCTGTCGGTCATGGATTGCAGTTTTGTAATCTTTTCAAGTTCTACAATTGGCGTTGACTTCATGCCTCCTGTTATAACTCTCATGGCTTGGTTTTGAAGTTTGCTAACTTTATCGAAGTTCGCCTTTGCTGCTGTTGTCCATGCCGCAATGCCATACTCGAGAACTGGTCCCACTCTTCCAGTGTACAGTTTCTTTAGTATACTTTCGTCTGCTCCCCAGCTTGTGCCAGCAAGTTTCCTCATGATCAATATTAAACGATATTTCCGTTATTTGCGCCCGACAATGACGGTACTCTGGCATCGGAAGTGCTCGAGTGTTATCTGTTCTCTCCGGGTAGAGGAACAGCCGGAGCCAAACTAGTTCCTCTGTACAATGAGATATTTTCTAACAGCTTGGTGTTCTATCATATGTAAATATAATTTTCGTTTGCTTCTTATGAGTGTTAGTGTTGTGGTTGTTAAGCGTATGCAATTGTTCCCGTTAATGAAAGAGATCTTGGGAAGTGTTACAGTGTCGATTGTTAATTTAGTTCGAGTTTCAAAGGTTTCAAATTGGAAGGGAACTCAGATTTTAAAACTGTTCCCTCACAACAAAGTTTGTCTGAGACAAGTTAGTAGAAGTAGGTCAAAGGGGTTTGGCACGATCACGTGCCGTAATCCTGTGTTCTCGATTCAGTTTCGTTTGGAGCCATCAGATTTGAGGGAAAAAACCGTTAATAACGGCAGATAGAACAATTCCACTGTTGAAACAAAAATGAAAGGCTAAACACGTCAGTTCAAAACAGAGTATTATACTTCTTCAAAATGGTTAACTGCATGGACATTTTTAAAAACTGCTGGTCTCGTGTGTTGTTCGAAACATATCATGGCGTGTTGAATAATAATGGCTTTTGTGATATCAGTCATTTTCACCAAGCCAAGATGCGCAACGAAAAGTCTTACTCACGTCTATCCTCAATAACTAAATTGGAAACATTCGGAAAAAACGGAAATAAATTTTTGAAAATGTATATAAAAAATATTTCTTTGTTTATTCCATGTCTAAACACTGTGCATCAATTGGAGTTAGCAAACCAACGTGAACTGTGACCGAAAAAAGACTCATTGGTAAGCGACATATTGTACATTATATGAAGATTATCCCCCTTCAGCCGAGTAAGGAAAGGTGTCCACGAACCCAGTCCACTTTGATGTAAGTCCCCACACGTCACTGCTTGAGAAGCACATAAGGTGAGTTCCTCATGGATTGCCCTCCCCCACAATAGTACATTTCCTTGTCATAATCTACGACTGACATAAATAGACGTAGCTCACACAACGACAACAATTGCCTGACGTCACACATGGATGACCTATAGAGGTCAGCTACATTCGTACTGTTCAATCAATATTCACCGTTCCCTTACCGCCATCCTGCTGTTGTTACTTGAATCAATTACGCGTATCAACAACTGCGTTCTCCCCATAGCTGGGATACGCGGTTCTACAAGGAAGAAGAATAAATGCTGCTTTATCTGGCAGTCGTCGCTAGGTGGATTGAGCAAAATAGCTTTTTTATTTTAAACCCATCACCCATCCCCCGAAATACAGACATTCACACTCATACACCTACACTTACGTTCATACACACATTCACACTCATACACCTACACTTACGTTCATACAGACATTCACACTCATACACCTACACTTACATTCATACACACATTCACACTCATACACCTACACTTACGTTCATACAGACATTCACACTCATACACCTACACTTACATTCATACACACATTCACACTCATACACATACATTCATACAGACATTCACACTCATACACCTACACTTACGTTCATACACACATTCACACTCATACACCTACACTTACATTCATACAGACATTCACACTCATACACCTACACTTACGTTCATACAGACATTCACACTCATACACCTACACTTACATTCATACACACATTCACACTCATACACCTACACTTACATTCATACAGACATTCACACTCATACACCTACACTTACATTCATACAGACATTCACACACCTACACGAACATTCATACAGACATTCACACTCATACACCTACACTTACGTTCATACATACATTCACACACATACACTTACATTCATACAGACATTCACACTCATACACATACACTTACATTCATACAGACATTCCCACTCATACACCTACACTTACATTCATACAGACATTCACACTCATACACCTACACTTACATTCATACAGACATTCACACTCATACACCTACACTTACGTTCATACACACATTCACCTACACTTACATTCATACAGACATTCACACTCATACACCTACACTTACATTCATACAGACACTCACACTCATACACCTACACTTACGTTCATACAGACATTCACACTCATACACCTATACTTACATTCATACAGACATTCACACTCATACACCTACACTTACGTTCATACAGACATTCACACTCATGCACCTACACTTACATTCATACAGACATTCACACTCATACTTACATTCATACAGACATTCACACTCATACACCTACACTTACATTCATACACACATTCACACTCATACACCTACACTTACATTCAGACATATACACGTACACACACGCACGCAAACATACACACATACACACACGTGATAGGATCAAAATACGTACGTATAGAGATTCAAACTCATCATCGGAGGAGGAGTGGATGGGGGCGAAGTATTGTGGTTAGTGATACGGCTGGATGAAGAGCAGTCTTGTTATTGTGACACGGCTGGGCGAAGAGTAGCACACTCTCTGCGCATAAAAATAGAATACATCCTAAATTGCTGTTTGAATTAGATACCAACTATTGTTGTTTGCGAATGCCTACAATGAGTAGGTTACTCTTTTGTGCGCCCTGAAAAGGATGTTAAGTGGCGGATTGCAGTAGCTTTCTTCACATCTAGAGCGTGCTGATGAAGGTGGACCGAGGTCCTGCAGGCGGTTATGCTATGCTTGACATCATCGGCGTATCAATCACTAGTACAGGGATCACGTTCATCCCCCACCTCGTTAGCCAGGCTGCCATGGAAACAGGCCGTTTTCAGAAAGGGCTACTAGGAAGCCGAGGTAAGGGTCTTGTCCAGTCTGTTTTCCCTGAGCATGAATAATATGTCTTATCGGTATATTTTGCATGACCAGACGTTAGTCTTCATCAGCAGAGACGAACTAGTGTGCGTGTCACAACAATGTTTGCCGCGTTTTAAAATTGAATATCTCAGCTTCCATTTGAACAAAATATTTCAAATTGTGAGTATAACGTGCAGATCACCATGTCCCAATCGTGAATATTTTTTTCTTGCCCACAAACATATGTATTCAATTTTCTTTATTTAGGGTATAAAAACCACCTCACCTTATAAAATCAGTCTTTTGAAATGAAAAACCCTTCATAACAGTGAATATTTTTGGAAATAACATTTTCCACGTGTTTCACATCTTTACTACAACTTCAACCAAAAGCGCACCCACAGCCAACTGTAGTAGGACACCGATCACTGATTTTTAGCAATTCTAGCGAGCCTTCCGATGTGTCAATACAAATTGTGCCTTAGGCGTAGCTTAGCTAATTGTTAACAATCACGATTACAATGGGTCTGAAAGTCAATGTTTTTTTTTACACTCAATACAATTGCATTGAAGATGTATCAATATTTTTGTAGAGAAGCTAACCGCTGTAAACTGTATCGGAGTATCTCAAACTCTTAAAGTAGAACTATTCACAGTTTGGATTTAAGTAAATGGCTATTTGATCAATTGCTCCAAGACTATTGAAGTTCGTGTTTCATCAAGACAAATATGCAAGGAAGAAAGAAAAGAGTAGAAAGATTTAACAGGGATTTCATTAGAGAAAAAAATATTTGTAGAATGTCTGATTTTAAAAAAACAGTGACACTAAGGAAACCGAAGTCTCGTCTGAAAACATAAAATGTCATTGATGTATCAAACTCTATAACTACTGTAGCAGATCTTAGCCATGTAGATTTATTTGGGATAAGATTTTAGACTTGTTTTATTAAAGTTAGAAAGGGTGGGAGTAGAGCGTTGATAGTCTGTAGCCATTCATTGTTTCTTATAGAATTAAACTAAGAAAGCTGGCCAGTACAGATGTACTCAAATCCGGACAGGAATGTTTGGAGTGCAAAGCGTTAGTTTTTAAGCCATGCAGATGTTAACTTACGTAACATGGACGTGCAATTAACTGTTTTTTTTCTTAAATCTAGGGGAGAAAAACCTAGGTACGAGATAAGAAAACCCGCATCGTTAGCGCACCACGTGATCGGGAATAACCCGCAGGTATAGATAGCTAGAAGAGACCAAACCATAAGCATTAGGGAGCGAGCAATGAATAGAACAGAACCATGTTGAGATAACAGTGAAGAGGAAAGGAGATCTAGAGGCTCAGTCTAGAGACAAGTCGATATATTTCGGGAGCGAACAACGAGGAGAACAGGACCGTCTTGCGATAACGAGAAAGAGGAAAGGAGATCCCGAAACACACATTCTAGAGTATAGAGACGAGTCAAGCAGACAGAGAAAGCAGACAGATTTTGGAGCCAAGAGAGAGAGAGAGAGAGAGAGAGAGAGAGAGAGAGAGAGATTTTGACAGACAATATTGTACCACAAGAGTCCAGATGTTCAGCAGCATCTCAAGGAGAGGTACATAGTATTGACATTGATGCTTAACATAGCGAGTGTTAGAAACAGATTTAGTTGTGTGTGCGCAACGAGGGACACGCACGAGTTAGACATCTTTGATACTATTATTCACATCTCTGCTGAGATTACCAGTGTTGAACTCAGCAACTTTCTCTCAGTGTTAGACAGATTTCGTGGCAGCTTCTTCAAGCAGTGACTACAAAGATTCATTCAGTAACTAGTCATTAACCAATTTACCAAGCGTCTGAAATCTCGTCTGAAAGTTAGACAATGACTAAAGTGTTGAAGTACGTTCACTAATGACCCTTACACTTTGAAGTCCCACACGCGGTGGTTGATCAAATAGGAGCATCTTGTGTTCGACGAGATACCTGAATTGTGCACAAGTGTTTAGCAGAATTATCTTAAGAATCAGCGTTTTGGCAGAATTATCTCAAGAATCAGCGTTTTGGCAGAATTATCTCAAGAATCAGCGTTTTAGCAGAATTATCTTAAGAATCAGCGTTTTAACAGAATTATCTAAAGAATCAGCGTTTTAGCAGAATTATCTCAAGAATCAGCGTTTTGGCAGAATTATCTCAAGAATCAGCGTTTTAGCAGAATTATGTCAAGAATCAGCGTTTTGGCAGAATTATCTAAAGAAAATCATCGTTTTGGCAGAATTATCTCAAGAATCAGCGTTTTAGCAGATTTGTCTCAAGAATCAGCGTTTTCGTAGAATTATCTCAAGAATCAGCGTTTTGGCAGAATTATCTAAAGAATCAGCGTTTTAGCAGAATTATCTAAAGAATCAGCGTTTTAGCAGAATTATCTCAAGAATCAGCGTTTTAGCAGAATTATCTTAAGAATCAGCGTTTTAACAGAATTATCTAAAGAATCAGCGTTTTAGCAGAATTATCTCAAGAATCAGCGTTTTGGCAGAATTATCTCAAGAATCAGCGTTTTAGCAGAATTATGTCAAGAATCAGCGTTTTGGCAGAATTATCTCAAGAATCAGCGTTTTAGCAGATTTGTCTCAAGAATCAGCGTTTTCGTAGAATTATCTCAAGAATCAGCGTTTTGGCAGAATTATCTCAAGAATCAGCGTCTACCAAAAGTATCTCCAAAATCCAGCGTCTACTAGATATATATTTGACTAGTACAGCGATCCAGCTCTTCAACGATCACTGCAAACCTCTGTTGACGAGGGAAACAGGGCCACGGACGATTCACCTGGGTTTTAGAACAAACACGAATTTTCTATTCTGTGGCAATCCACATTACGGTTTGTCTATCAAGTTTTAGTTGGTTAATCAAGTTTTAGTTGGTCAATCAAGTTGTAGTAGTATTTTAGCAAGTGTGTAAGAGAATTTGATTTATAAAAAATGTATAGTTAGTTGAAATAAAGAATCTATTCTATTGTGTCTTCATTTAAATAGTGTTTCTTAAATTCGTTTGAGTGTGAATATAGTTAGTGCAGACCCATTTCACCATCTGCTTCGGTAGGCCAGCCTTCTAGAGCTGCTACACTACCTAGTATCACACTAAAAACCTGCAAGCAAATCCTGAAAAATAACTATAGACAGGAGTGGCTAGATCAGTGGGCCACACCCCAGACAGGAGTGGCTAGATCAGTGGGCCACACCCCAGACAGGAGTGGCTAGATCAGTGGGCCACATCCCAGACAGCAGTGGCTAGATCAGTAGGCCACATCCCAGACAGGAGTGGCTAGATCAGTAGGCCACACCCCAGACAGGAGTGGCTAGATCAGTGGGCCACACCCCAGACAGGAGTGGCTAGATCAGTAGGCCACACCCAAGACAGGAGTGGCTATATCAGTATGCCACACCCCAGACAGGAGTGGCTAGATCAGTAGGCCACACCCCAGACAGGCTGAGTATATTTCAAAAACCAATAAAAACCAGATCCCCTGGATCCAGCCAAGAAACTGAGACGAAGAGACCAGAGTTCGATCTTCAAGCTGAGAACAGGCCACGCCCCTCTCAACAAACATCTGAATAGATTAGACCCACTACGTGAACCAAACTGCAGATTCTGAAATGACCACGAGGAGTCAGTCAAGCACCTCCTGACTTTGTGCCCAATGCTGGCTGATCTGAGGATCCTGCTGTTACCACCACACCCCATCATACTCAACACTACAACATCACTTCAACAATTGAGGAGGACGTGTGCTTTTGTTAGGGAGGCATTAGGCTGTCAAGAACTGCCAGCTCACAGCTAACGGGATTATATCACGATCACCATCACCATCACCATCATCACCATCATCACCATCATCACCATCATCACCATCATCATCATCACCATCATCGAGATCTACATTGTGGAGGCCTGTAAGGGGCATATGCTTTACCTGCAGAAAGTATGCTAGCGGAAGAAACGTCACCTGTAAGAAGCCGCATCTAGTATCCATGAGAAACCACATCTAATATCCACGAAAAGCCACATCTAGTATCCATGAGAAGCCACATCTAGTATCCATGAGAAGCCACATCTAGTATCCATGAGAAGCCACATCTAGTATCCATGAGAAGCCACGTCTAGTATCCATGAGAAGCGACGTCTAGTATCCATGAGAAGCCACGTCTAGTAACCATGAGAAGACACATCTAGTATCCATGAGAAGCCACGTCTAGTATCCATGAGAAGCCTCATCTAGTATCCATGAAAATGCTCATCTAGTATCCACGAGAAGCCTCATCTAGTATCCATGAGAAGCCTCATCTAGTATCCATGAGAAGCCGCATCTAGTATCCATGAGAAGCCGCATCTAGTATCCACGAGAAGCCGCATCTAGTATCCATGAGAAGCCTCATCTAGTATCCATGAGAAGCCTCATCTAGTATCCATGAGAAGCCTCATCTAGTATCCATGAAAATGCTCATCTAGTATCCATGAGAAGCCACACCTAGTATCCATGAGAAGCCACATCTAGTATTCATGAAAATGCTCATCTAGTATCCATGAGAAGCCTCATCTAGTATCCATGAGAAGCCTCAAGTATCCATGAGAAGCCTCATCTAGTATCCATGAGAAGCCTCATCTAGTATCCATGAAAATGCTCATCTAGTATCCATGAGAAGCCTCATCTAGTATCCATGAGAAGCCTCATCTAGTATCCATGAAAATGCTCATCTAGTATCCATGAGAAGCCACATCTAGTATCCATGAAAATGCTCATCTAGTATCCACGAGAAGCCTCATCTAGTATCCATGAGAAGCCTCATCAACTATCCATGAGAAGCCGCATCTGGTATCCATGAGAAGCCTCATCTAGTATCCATGAGAAGCCTCATCTAGTATCCATGAGAAGCCTCATCTAGTATCCATGAAAATGCTCATCTAGTATCCATGAGAAGCCACGTCTAGTATCCATGAGAAGCCACATCTAGTATCCATGAAAATGCTCATCTAGTATCCATGAGAAGCCTCATCTAGTATCCATGAGAAGCCTCATCAAGTATCCACGAGAAGCCTCATCTAGTATCCATGAGAAGCCTCATCTAGTATCCATGAAAATGCTCATCTAGTATCCATGAGAAGCCTCATCTACTATCCATGAGAAGCCTCATCTAGTATCCATGAAAATGCTCATCTAGTATCCATGAGAAGCCTCATCTAGTATCCATGAGAAGCCTCATCTAGTATCCAGGAGAAGCCGCATGTAGTATCCATGAGAAGCCGCATCTAGTATCCATGAGAAGCCTCATCTAGTATCCATGAGAAGCCTCATCTAGTATCCATGAAAATGCTCATCTAGTATCCACGAGAAGCCCCATCTAGTATCCATGAGAAGCCTCATCTAGTATCCACGAGAAGCCGCATCTAGTATCCATGAGAAGCCACGTCTAGTATCCATGAGAAGCCACGTCTAGTATCCACGAGAAGCCACGTCTAGTATCCATGAGAAGCCACGTCTAGTATCCATGAGAAGCCACGTCTAGTATCCATGAGAAGCCACATCTAGTATCCATGAGAAGCCACATCTAGTATACACGAGAAGCAAGTATTTACGTGAAGAACGCGAAATGCGTAAACAATGTTATGATGTGTATGTGGATGAAACTTGGATAAATGCTCACCACACAAGAGAACAGGAAATGCAGTCAGCGGATGCAACGATTGAAAGATTAGTACCAAGTGGCAAAGGACAGCGCTTGATAATAGCACATGCAGGTAGCAGACGTAACGGGCTGGTGAAGAATGTAGAGCTTGCATTTTCTTCAAATTATACGGACAATCGGGACTATCATACCGGGATGAATGGTAACATATTTAGAGAGTGGACTGAAAACAACCTGTTTTACTGTCCTTAGATAGACCCTCTTATCTGATAATGGACAATGCATCATACCGCAACGCAGTGACACAATAAGACAAAATACAGACATCATCTAGAATAAAAGATGCAATGAAGATGTGACAAAAGAACACACACCATTTAACGAAACGTATCTAAAACCTGAATTGCTATCCCTTGTCAAGTAAGCACGAAAGGAAAAGATATTTCACAAAGACAAGTTGATCCAAGAGCTTGGTCATATTGGTTTGGGACTGCCAACGTATCATTCATCCAAATGAACTCGTTTAGGTGAAAGTTAAAGGACAAGTAGCAACTGAAAATAAAACTTCCGAATTATGCGATATGAAAGAACTAACATATGCCGCCCCCTCAAACTATGCGATATGAAAGAACTAACATATGCCGCCCTCTCAAACTATGCGATTTGAAAGAACTAACATATGCCGCCCCCTCAAACTATGCGATATGAAAGAATTAACATATGCCGCCCCCTCAAACTATGCGATATGAAAGAATTAACATATGCCGCCCCCTCAAACTATGCGATATGAAAGAATTAACATATGCCGCCCCCTCAAACTATGCGATATGAAAGAGTTACATATGCCGCCCCCTCAAACTATGCGATATGAAAGAGTTACATATGCCGCCCCCTCAAACTATGCGATATGAAAGAGTTACATATGCCGCCCCTCTCAAACTATGCGATATGAAAGAGTTACATATGCCGCCCTCTCAAACTATGCGATATGAAAGAATTAACATATGCCGCCCCCTCAAACTATGCGATATGAAAGAGTTACATATGCCGCCCCCTCAAACTATGCGATATGAAAGAATTAACATATGCCGCCCCCTCAAACTATGCGATATGAAAGAATTAACATATGCCGCCCCCTCAAACTATGCGATATGAAAGAATTAACATATGCCGCCCCCTCAAACTATGCGATATGAAAGAGTTACATATGCCGCCCCCTCAAACTATGCGATATGAAAGAATTAACATATGCCGCCCCCTCAAACTATGCGATATGAAAGAATTAACATATGCCGCCCCCTCAAACTATGCGATATGAAAGAGTTACATATGCCGCCCCTCTCAAACTATGCGATATGAAAGAGTTACATATGCCGCCCCCTCAAACTATGAGATATGAAAGAACTAACATATGCCGCCCCCTCAAACTATACGATATGAAAGAACTAACATATGCCGCCCCCTCAAACTATGCGATATGAAAGAACTAACATATGCCGCTCTCTCAAATATAGACAAAGATTTTTGGTCTAAATGTGAGGACCACGTCTTTAAAGAAGAAGAAGGCTATTGGTGAAAAAAAAAATGGACTGTCGTTCGTTCAGCCGTGAGCAGACGTCAATTTGTTGGAATCGTCTGACTCTGATTAAGTCAGAAATTAACTTCCATGTTTGTTTTCCGAGAAATAGAAGTTTCCATCACCTTGGCAAAACGGTCCTTTTCAGTGCCACATCAATAAGATGGAAGATGGATCTCAGAACTGAATTATAATCCTTTATTGGTTTGCTCCAACATCTATTTATAGAGCTGGACCAATCCATCTGAAGTATGTACTTTCTATGTTCTAGATATTTTGTGCTTGTATATCTTCACACATTCTGTCTACGAAATGCGCAGTGACTTCGCACAGCTCTTACAAGACATGATCTACAGTAAAAAATAAAGGGCATTTTGTGGTGCCTAATGTTGTTGTAGTTGTTGGTGTTGTTGTTGTTGTTGTTGGTGTTGAATGCCCACGATAAGTTTATTCTGTTGTGCGTCCCGAAAAGGACGTTAAGTTGCGGGTTGTAGTAGCTTTCCTCACATCCCGAGCGTGCTGATGAAGGTGGATTGTGGTCCTCCAGGCGGTTGTGCTATGCTTGGCGCCCACTACTCTCGGTTCCGGGGGAAGGTGTTTGCCCACGTGCTACTGGCTAGACTCAAGCTTCTCTTCAGCACAGAACATCGCCTAGAACAGTCTGGCTCCACACAGGACCGTTCTATACCCGACACCATACCTGCTCTGCGCCTCCTCGCCGATCTGCAAGGGCCCGCCTCTTGTACGCTGCATACGTGGACTTAAATCCGCCTTCAATTCGGTTGATCGGCCGGCTTTATGGGAACCCTCCAGGGAATAACCCCCCACCCCCGTTGGACCCGATCAAGGAGTTACACAAGAACACCGCCGTCATAATTCGACTGGGTGGGACTCTCTCTGACAGATTCCCCATGACTTCGGGTGTCAGACAGGAACGTGTTCTTGTCCCCAACCTATTTTGTCAGGCAGTCGAATGGCTTCTTGACCTCCTCAGCGCGCATCAGGAGAGTATAGCTATTGATCAGTCAATCTTTACTAATCTCGTTTATGTTTACGTTTATGTTTACGACATTGTCCTGTTGGACACAGACAGATCTAAGTTGCAGCGATCTCTGGAAATGTTAAACAATGAAACGCTCTCCCAAGGCCTGTCTATATCCTGGGTCAAGGCCAAAGTTCAGAGCCTCATTTCCGACATAGCACCCCAGGGTATTGAAACTGAAGGTCACACTGCGGAGGGCACCAAGGAATTCATCTTTCTCGGTAGCATATCATCCGATGGGCGCAGCGGTCCCGATATGTCAAGTTAGATGCGTATGTTATGTACGACCTCCGTTGTGTGTGCAGTAATGGCAAAATCTCCCTCGAGACAAAAGTCCGCATATACCAGTTCTACGTGGTCCCAGTCCTGCTTTACGGCTCCGAAACCTGGACATTGCCGAAACATTACATGTCGAGACTGGAGGTCTTGCACACGTGCAACCAACTGCAATCCTGGGCATCCGATGACATCACCACATCCGCAACGTGGAGGTCTCTGCTATAAGATACCTCATTCCAATCTCAGAAATACTTGACCGGCGGCGGCGGGGAGTTTCTTTGTTCGATCATGTTGTACGGCTGGACCAGGAACCCCCGTCCCACAATATTACATTACACGCTCTGAAAAGTGTGTTTCAAATGTTATTTCAGTGCAGTATTGTTTAGTTTCGTGATTGCAATTTGAGCACGTGTTAAAAGAGAGTGTGGTCTATATTTTTTTCAGAGACGAAACAAAGACGTCTAGAACTAATGTACAAGAAAGCGTAGACAGAAGTATGTTCACAGCACGGGTTTCAGCTACCTCACTCACCACAAACAGGAAGTACTTTTCAACATTGTTTCGACATCGTTAAGTAGACTCATCTTGCCCATTATCAAGTTTTGCTACAGGTTATATCACCAACTCACATATAGTCCATGTTTTCTTGTTAGTTAAAGCAGCACGTTTTCAGGTAAACAGTTCCTGTCCAGTTGTAGGTTCATGATCACAGACATGATCATAAAAGGGAAAGATGTCCAGCAGCCATCTTGGTGAGACCCTTCCATTGCACTTTGGTTGGGCTGGCTTCTGAGAGCGCACAAACCTAGCAAAGGTGCATACAGACGCACACATGCACCAATCACTGGTTTATGCGTCTTAATATCGCCCCAACTGACTACGGTCTAGGGTGGAATAGGCGCGCCTCCGCCTGTTGAAACTAGTGAGGCAAACACGTGAGAAAAAAAAAAGATATTCCAATTCCCATATCTTGTTCAAACCATAACAGAAGATGTACGATGCTTTAGAGAAATACGTTCTAGAACTGCAATGGCAAAGAAAGTGTTTAGAGAGAAACAAAGAGTTCTTACATCCAATTCCATCAGTATGTCTCTACGGAAAAGAATCTTATACACATATGTTTGGACTGTGGCACTGTATGGTTCTGAAACATGGACTATAAATAAAATAGAGGAAAAATACTTGGAAGCTTTTGAGATGTGGTGTTACCTAAAGATGGAAAAAGTGAGCTGGACCGAGAAGAAATCAAATGAAAAGATATTGGCGGAGATGGGAGAAGAGAGAAAGTTGATACGGAAGATAAAAAGAAATCGACTTGGCTGGTTGGGACATAATCTACGGAGAGAGGACCCAGTCAAAAAGGTCCTGGAGGACATTATACAGGAAAGGAGAGGGAGAGGAAGACCTAGAAATAACTTTTTGTCTCAAGCTTGCTGAGATATGGCTGTGAAGACGTATGCTGAGGTGAAGACAGCTGCAGAAGATAGGCAGAAATGGAAGGACAAAATCCATGAGCTTGTTGACCAGACATAGGACTGAATGACCTGAGGACAGAATCCATGAGCTTGTTGACCAGACCTAGGACTGAATGACCTGAGGACAGAATCCATGAGCTTGTTGACCAGACCTAGGACTGAATGACCTGAGGACAGAATCCATGAGCTTGTTGACCAGACCTAGGACTGAATGACCTGAGGACAGAATCCATGAGCTTGTTGACCAGACCTAGGACTGAATGACCTGAGGACAGAATCCACGAGCATGTTGACCAGACCTAGGACTGAATGACCTGAGGACAGAATCCATGAGCTTGTTGACCAGACCTAGGACTGAATGACCTGATGACAGAATCCACGAGCGTGTTGACCAGTGCTAGGACTGAATGACCTGAGGACAGAATCCACGAGCATGTTGACCAGACCTAGGACTGAATGACCTGAGGACAGAATCCATGAGCATGTTTACCAGTGCTAGGACTGAATGACCTGAGGACAGAATCCATGAGCATGTTGACCAGTGCTAGGACTGAATGACCTGAGGACAGAATCCATGAGCTTGTTGACCAGTGCTAGGACTGAATGACCTGATGATCACACACAAACACGCTAATCGCAGGAAGTGGACCACAGGAAACGGTTTCTCTGCCCACATGTAGCCCGCAGACTGCGAGTTTGAAGCCCCCTGCCATCATAGTTCGGATCAGCTGAACGTTTAGAGTGTTTGCGCATTAGAAACTATTAAACAGTTACGGGATCAAGGTGCCGAGCAGTGCATGAGCTGCAGCGGTCAGCGAACCGGAGCTGCATGTTAGCGTCACATCAAGCGAACCAGAGCTGCATGTTAGCGTTACATCCAGCGAACCAGAGCTGCATGTTAGCGTCCCATCAAGCGGACCAGAGCTGCATGTTAGCGCAACATCAAGCGAGCCAGAGCTGCATGTTAGCGTCACATCAAGCGAGCCAGAGCTGGGCGTCACATCAAGCGAACCAGAGCTGCATGTTAGCGTCACATCAAGCGAGCCAGAGCTGCATGTTAGCGTCACATCAAGCGAGCCAGAGCTGCAACGACCCATATCTACCTCCACACAGTGATCCTAAGGAGAAGGAATTGGTACCCAAAAACGCATGATGAAGTCAGATGTGTCGGACTGAAAGGTGTCAAATATGCATTCCGTTCTCCGGACTACTTAACTTAACTTCGGTATACTTGTACAAAGTATTGAAAGAAAGAAAGAAAGAAAGAAAAGAAGATTATCACCTCATTACTTCTATGTTTAATATTTAAGTTAATCATATCTAACATTGTGTATGCCTTTTTCACTGCTACCTGGACTTGCTCACTCACCTTACCTGTTTGATCTATTATAACTCCTAAGTGTCTTTCAATTTCTATCTTTATAACATTGTTTTCTCCCATTCTGTAATGATGTTCCATATTGGATCTACCCATGTGGATGGATGTAGATTGATCTACATTAAACTCCATTTGCCAGCTCACAGACCATTCTCGAATTTGATCTAAATCCGACTTAATATATCCACTTCTGCTTTAGATGAGACACTACTGCATAGTTTTATGTCATTCGAGCATGTTACAATTATAGATCCGAAATAATTGTCCAAATCGTTTATATATATCAAAAACAAATTGTGGTACTTGCGTCTCTTCACCCCAAACAGAGTTCCCTGGGTTCATCGTCGTACGTATTTGAATGTAAAGGGACATCTCATTTCGGGTTAAGGGGAGGGCATGTCGATATAATTTTATTTAAAATAAATAAGTAAAGACTTAGATAAAGATACAATTGTTAAAAAGATGCTAACTCTAACGCTAACCCTAACCTTAATCATGTCCCTTACTCTAACGCTAACCCTAATCCTAACCTTAACCATGTCCCTTACTCTAACACTAACCCTAATTCTAACCCTAATCTTAACCCCAACCCTAGTCCTAGCCCTCAATTCTTACCCTAGTTCTAGCCCCCAATCCTAACCCTAATCATAGCCCCAAATTCTAACCCTAATCTTAACCCCAACCCTAGTCCCCAATTCTAACCCTAGTCCTAGCGCCCAATTCTAACCCTAATCATAGCCCCGAATTCTAACCCTAATCTTAGCCCCCAATTCTAACCCTAATCCTAGCCCCCAATTCTAACCCTAATCCTAGCCCCCAATTCTAACCCTAATCCTAGCCCCCAATTCTAACCCTAATCTTAACCCCAACCCTAGTCCTAACCCCCAATTCTAACCCTAGTCATAGCCCCCAATCCTAATCCTAGCCCCCAATTCTAACCCTAATCTTAACCCCAACCCTAACCCCCAATTCTAACCCTAATCCTAGCCCCCAATTCTAATCCTAACCCTAGCCCCCAATCCTAATCCTAGCCCCCAATTCTAACCCCCAATCCTAATCCTAGCCCCCAATCCTAACCCTAATCCTAGCCCCCAATTCTAACCCTAGCCCCCAATCCTAATCCTAGCCCCCAATCCTAACCCTAATCCTAACACTATTCAAGACACTCATTGTTACGACGGAAGGAACAAACTGAAATTCGCGTCTGTTCTCGCAGAATGTTTGACAACCCCAACTGTTAAAATATACTCTTCTGTGATGTCACGTCATCAAATTTGTTGCAAAAAATATATATTTCTTTTGTTTGTGGTGAATTAAGACGCACGTACTAAGAATGTTGCTAGCCCTGTTCACAAGTCTCTTATGCGCCTTTTATGATATGCTGTGAAGGTTGTAACAAACCTATTCTCGTCAAGGCAGACACCACTCACAGGTTCCTTCGTCCAGCAGCCCTATAAAAAGATTAATGCTTTCCAAGACTGCTATCTGTTCTTCATGTGTAATGCGTTGTTGGATAGGACGGCACTACGGATTGCGCACCGTCCTTGGTTGGTGTGCACGACCTGCTTGGAAATTGCGTGCCATGACCGGAAGGTGTAAGGTGTGCTCATGCTTGGCGCCGCATTCCAGTGGCGCTGAGGTCGGCTAGCTCTTCCCTGGAAGAGTGAAAAGTGAGCTCACAAGCCAACCTCACCTCCTCGGGATACACACTGGGCAACTAGAACCGTGAGGCTCTAGGCTAACGAGGCAATGGCTCGCCTGGGGGGACGGGCTCCTTCAGGTTACTTGCAGATGTTGGCCCACCGCAGCTTGGAGAGGAGATGGGCGCCGCCAGGTGATTTCAAGCCTAAGAATCACACATGAGGACAAACACGAAATCTATTATACCGGATCGGTCGCAGCCCGGGTCAGAGAGGGTTGGCGTGGGATTTTCATGTCTTCATGTGTGCCCCAACGACCTGATGGGTTACGGGACGAACTGAACTGAACTGAAGACTGCAATAGAGATGGTGTCTTGAAGTTGAATCATTTTTTGATAGGATACAAAACAACGTTATCTGTTGAAAGAAGTACGATATTGCAATGTATTGGACGTCAATCCAGTCATTGTTGTTGTTGTCGAATGTCAACAATGAGTAAGTTTACTCTTGTGCGCCCTGAAAAGGACGTTTAGTGGCGGGTTGTTGTAGCTTTCCTCACACCCCGAGCATGCTGATGAAAATGGTCAGGGGTCATCCAGGCGGTTGTGCTATGCTTGACTTCATCTGCCTGTCTGTCGCTCACTACTACAGGGATAATCTCAATCCCCCACCTCATTTGCCAGGCGGCAATGGAAACCAGCTCGTTTCTGGGGTTAGGGTCTTGGTAGGTATGTTTTGTCTGACCCTGACTAACATGTCAGATCAGTATATTTTGTCTGACCCTGACTAACATGTTAGATCAGTATATTTTGCCTGACCCTGACTAACATGTCTGATCAGTATATTTTGCCTGACCCTGACTAACATGTCTGATCAGTATATTTCGCCTGACCCTGACTAACATGTCTGATCCTATACAACATGCATGAAATATTATCTTGTCTTAAGGACG
This sequence comes from Ariolimax columbianus, assembly GCA_036924085.1. NCBI lineage: Eukaryota > Metazoa > Mollusca > Gastropoda > Stylommatophora > Arionidae > Ariolimax > Ariolimax columbianus. The sequence continues at coordinate 73,971,459 of JAVGWX010000013.1, forward strand.
TCACGTCTTGTCTTAAGGACGTCACGTCTTGTCTTAAGGACGTCACGTCTTGTCTTAAGGATGTCTTGTCTTGTCTTAAGGAATTATTTTTGTGGACACGTTTATGTTAGGGTGTTTCAATAATGGTGACAGCTGGTATGACATGTTTATGTTAGGGTGTTTCAATAATGGAGACAGCTGGTATGATATGTTAGGGTGTTTCAATAATGGTGACAGCTGGTATGACATGTTTATGTTAGGGTGTTTCAATAATGGAGACAGCTGGTATGATATGTTAGGGTGTTTCAATAATGGAGACAGCTGGTATGACATGTTTATGTTAGGGTGTTTCAATAATGGAGACAGCTGGTATGACATGTTTATGTTAGGGTGTTTCAATAATGGAGACAGCTGGTATGATATGTTAGGGTGTTTCAATAATGGAGACAGCTGGTATGCAATTGTATTTGCTTTTTGTCACCTGATCTCAATCTCTCTATACAAATGTCCATCATGTGCGACAACACTGGCCAAGTACTGGAACTCCTGCACTTGTTTGATCTTGGTCCCGTTTACGGTAATGTTTCTGTTTTCAGACTATCTGCTTATTTGCATAGTTCCTGTTTTGGATGTATTAACTCTCATTCTGCATCTTTCGCCCACAAAGTTGAGCGCAGTCAGATGTTGCTGCGGACCATCTTTACTCAAAGATGACATTAAACTTTGTTATTTCAGCACGTGTACCACTCCGCTGCTTATTACATAAACACAAGTAACACATATTTAAAAATATAAAAGTAAAACTTGTTAAAACGTGTGATTGTCATTGATGTTTGATACTTTTATTAAATAATGTTCCAAATATCAACAATTTCTATTTATTGCGCCGCCATATTTCTAGGGTTGATCTTCACAATAATTGATGACGTTTTCTGCATTTATTTAGCTGATCGGCGAAAGCAATGGAAGCTAGATAGTCCTATTTACAGATGCCCTGGCCGTAGTTACAGCACTAAAAAGCCAGAAAAATACTGAACTTAATGATGTAAGAGCAGTACTCTGTCAACTATGCCAACAGTCCGCACCAAAAAGAGTAGTGGTACAGTGGGTTCCATCCCACTGTAACATCCAAGGCAACGAGGAGGCAGACAGACTGGCAAAAGAAGGTGCAAGACTACCACAACCAGATTCTAGTGTGGCCTACGAAGAGTCCAAAAGGCTTATTAGAGCCAGATACATGGACAAATGGGAAACAGAACATACTGGCTACACAAAATATGATTTCTACTACCAGTTGAACAGAAGAGAGCAGGTCGTGGTCTTCAGACTCCGCACAGACCACAACATACTGAGGTACCATCTATTCATTAAACTGAAGATAGGTGGCACTGACGAATGCACCTGTGGTACAGGGAAAATGACCGCTGAACGTCTGCTGTAAAATTGCCCGACATACGAGGACCAGAGAAAGCACGTGGCCATCACCAGTGGCAACACTAGACAAGCTCTATAGCAGTGTTGACAGCCTCAGGTTGACCGCTGCTTTGTTCGAACAAATTCAAAAAGTTGACGTCTGACAGCGTACGAAGAAGATTACACAACAGCAGAAGCAAATTAACAATCTTAATGAAGTCTGTGCGTATTACGGCATGAAAATCAACAAATAAAATCAACATAAATAAGTTTCGACAATTGCAAGAAAAGAAATAGAAACAACAACAGTCATACAAAACCAATAAGTAAAACATGTGAACGATTTCACGTACCTGGGTAACATAATCTCAGCAGATTGAAAATATGACAGCCAAATCCAAAAGAAATATAATAATGCAAGTCAAATCATTGGGCACGTGTCCCCGATATTTCAATGTAAACAAGTGACAATGGATACAAAAGGAACGATATCAAACACAATATTCCTACCCACATTGTGCTATCAGCGACAGAATTGAACATTAACTAGCAACGATAGAAAAAAACAAGTAACTGGAAGAAGCAACCCGATCACTTGGCTGAGAAGTCATTGGGCTAAAAACATGTTTTGATTAATAAATATATTAATGTTTTTGGAGTAGAAACATGGACCATGACCAAAGAAAATGGAGACAAGTATTGAGACCATTGAAATAAACAAATTCGTTTTTAAAGAAATTTTTAAAAAAGGGAATAAAAGGAGGAACATATAATATGTGGGAAATGTCAAGAGACACGACAGTCTCTGCTAAAAGTAATATTGGAGGGCAGACAACATAAAAGATGTGGTCGAGGAAAACAGAAACTGTCCCAAGCAATATGTCAAGGCACAGACTAAATCCATTACCAACTTAATTATTTCCCCCTTCACAAAGAAAGTATAATAAAAAAAACCCGACTTACTTCCCCTGTCACTGAAAACATAAATTGCCTCCCCTGAATTAAACACATGAATTGCTTCCCCTGGAAACCACGACTTGCCTCCCCTGAACGCCCCCGTTCACCCGGTTTTCGGCTGCCAACGGGTACCCGACTCTACCCGCAAACGCCCCCGTTCACCCGGTTTTCGGCTGCCAACGGGTACCCGACTCTACCCGAAAACGCCCCCGTTCACCCGGTTTTCGGCTGCCAACGGGTACCCGACTCTACCCGAAAACGCCCCCGTTCACCCGGTTTTCGGCTGCCAACGGGTACCCGACTCTACCCGAAAACGCCCCCGTTCACCCGGTTTTCGGCTGCCAACGGGTACCCGACTCTACCCGAAAACGCCCCCGTTCACCCGGTTTTCGGCCGCCAACGGGTACCCGACTCTACCCGAAAACGCCCCCGTTCACCCGGTTTTCAGCTGCCAACGGGTACCCGACTCTACCCGAAAACGCCCCCGTTCACCCGGTTTTCGGCTCCAACGGGTACCCGACTCTACCCGAAAACGCCCCCGTTCACCCGGTTTTCGGCTGCCAACGGGTACCCGACTCTACCCGAAAACGCCCCCGTTCACCCGGTTTTCGGCTGCCAACGGGTACCCGACTCTACCCGAAAACGCCCCCGTTCACCCGGTTTTCGGCTGCCAACGGGTACCCGACTCTACCCGAAAACGTCCCCGTTCACCCGGTTTTCGGCTGCCAGCGGGTACCCGACTCTACCCGAAAACGCCCCCGTTCACCCGGTTTTCGGCTGCCAACGGGTACCCGACTCTACCCGAAAACGCCCCCGTTCACCCGGTTTTCGGCTGCCAACGGGTACCCGACTCTACCCGAAAACGCCCCCGTTCACCCGGTTTTCGGCTGCCAACGGGTACCCGACTCTACCCGAAAACGCCCCCGTTCACCCGGTTTTCGGCTGCCAACGGGTACCCGACTCTACCCGAAAACGCCCCCGTTCACCCGGTTTTCGGCTGCCAACGGGTACCCGACTCTACCCGAAAACGCCCCCATTCACCCGGTTTTCGGCTGCCAACGGGTACCCGACTCTACCCGAAAACGCCCCCGTTCACCCGGTTTTCGGCTGCCAACGGGTACCCGACTCTACCCGAAAACGCCCCCGTTCACCCGGTTTTCGGCTGCCAACGGGTACCCGACTCTACCCGAAAACGCCCCCGTTCACCCGGTTTTCGGCTGCCAACGGGTACCCGACTCTACCCGAAAACGCCCCCGTTCACCCGGTTTTCGGCTGCCAACGGGTACCCGACTCTACCCGAAAACGCCCCCGTTCACCCGGTTTTCGGCTGCCAACGGGTACCCGACTCTACCCGAAAACGCCCCCGTTCACCCGGTTTTAGGCTGCCAACGGGTACCCGACTCTACCCAAAAACGCCCCCGTTCACCCGGTTTTCGGCTGCCAACGGGTACCCGACTCTACCCGAAAACGCCCCCGTTCACCCGGTTTTCGGCTGCCAACGGGTACCCGACTCTACCCGAAAACGCCCCCGTTCACCCGGTTTTCGGCTGCCAACGGGTACCCGACTCTACCCGAAAACGACCCCGTTCACCCGGTTTTCGGCTGCCAACGGGTACCCGACTCTACCCGAAAACGCCCCCGTTCACCCGGTTTTCGGCTGCCAACGGGGACCCGACTCTACCCGAAAACGCCCCCGTTCACCCGGTTTTCGGCTGCCAACGGGTACCCGACTCTACCCGAAAACGCCCCCGTTCACCCGGTTTTAGGCTGCCAACGGGTACCCGACTCTACCCGAAAACGCCCCCATTCACCCGGTTTTCGGCTGCCAACGGGTACCCGACTCTACCCGAAAACGCCCCCATTCACCCGGTTTTCGGCTGCCAACGGGTACCCGACTCTACCCGAAAACGCCCCCGTTCACCCGGTTTTCGGCTGCCAACGGGTACCCGACTCTACCCGAAAACGCCCCCGTTCACCCGGTTTTCGGCTGCCAACGGGTACCCGACTCTACCCGAAAACGCCCCCGTTCACCCGGTTTTCGGCTGCCAACGGGTACCCGACTCTACCCGAAAACGCCTCCGTTCACCCGGTTTTCGGCTGCCAACGGGTACCCGACTCTACCCGAAAACGCCCCCGTTCACCCGGTTTTCGGCTGCCAACGGGTACCCGACTCTACCCGAAAACGCCCCAGTTCACAGAAACAACTAACTGTAACCCGACTCTAATAGAAAACGTCTCTGTTCACTTAGTTTTCCAGCACCAATCTCTTCGGACGCTGTCAGACGTCAAACTTGAATTTTTTCAAAAAAAGCAGCGGTCATCCTGAGGCCATAGAGCTTGTCTAGTGTTGCCACTGGTGATGGACACACGTGCTTTTTCTGGTCCTCGTATGTCGGGCAATCTTGCAGCAGATGTCCAGGGGGCATTTTCCCTGTACCACAGGTGCATTCGTCAGTAGCACCTATCTTCAGTTGTATTCAATAGATGGTACCTCAGTCTGTTGTGGTCTGTGCGGAGTCTGAAGACGACCACCTGCTCTCTTCTGTTCAACTCGTAATAAGCATTATTTCTTGTGTAGCCAGTATGCTGTGTTTCCCATTTGTCCATGTACCCAGGCTCTCATAAACAGTTTCGATCCTTTGTAGGTCACACTCGGGGAGCAGTTTGGGGCCCCTAGTGCAGTACCCGCCCACGAGTGGAACATGCTCTGGCTGTTACCAAACCAAACCCCACCCATGAGTTAAATAATGTTCTCATATGTCGTCTGCCTTTCTACGTAACTTTTCTTTGTCCAACCGACGACACCTCTACCAAGAGCCCAATAATGGTAAAGGCACAAAGAGAGGATCCAGGTCTAGCCTAACACCCAATAATGGTAAAGGCACAAAGAGAGGATCCGGGTCTAGCCCAACATCCAATAATGTTAAAGGCACAAAGATAGGATCCTGGTCTAGCCCAACATCCAATAATGGTAAAGGCACAAAGAGAGGATCCGGGTCTAGCCCAACATCCAATAATGGTAAAGGCACAAAGAGAGGATCCTGGTCTAGCCTAACACCCAATAATGGTAAAGGCACAAAGAGAGGATCCGGGTCTAGCCCAACATCCAATAATGGTAAAGGCACAAAGATAGGATCCTGGTCTAGCCCAACATCCAATAATGGTAAAGGCACAAAGAGAGGATCCCATTTTGACAAAAGCTAAGATCAACATAACGCTACTAACAATTTCAGTATACTGCAAACTGTGGAAACTAAAGATAAAGTCACATATAACCATATACACCATCTTCTCCCGCAGTCATAAAGAAGCAAAGAGATCCATTAACATCAAAATGAATGGGGAATTACTAGTAAAAGAGGATGTTTTTCTGGGAGTAACACTGGACAGACAGTTGAAATTTGGTAGCCACATCTGCAACATCAGACGTAAAGCAACCAAGACTTGCTAGTACAAATTGGGGAGCTGATAAACTCTTCGGCAACTATTCCTTGGTTATGCACGACCGGTGATGGACTACAGCCTTTCCACATGGATCGCAGAGTACAAATAACATCTCATCTATTGACCTGGTGCAGAATCAAGCTCTCAAACTAATTTGTGGGGGGGGGGGGGGGGGGGGGGGGGGGATGAGATCAACACTTATATAGTATTTGACATAGTATTGATTTTAGGAAATTTAGTTCAGTATTTCTGTGGCTCTGTAGTCATGGACAGGGTATCTGTAAAAGATTATCTGGCTTTCATTGCTTTCGCCTGTCAGCATTGCTTCTACTGCAGCTTTCAATGCCTCTGCCTCGCTCTGAAATTGCTTGAAAATGTTGTGCTTGTAAGGGTCCAGTCAGTGCTTGTATGGGTCCAGTCAGTGTCAGTGCTTGTATGGGTCCAATCAGTGTCAGTGCTTGTATGGGTCCAGTCAGTGGCAGTGCTTGTATGGGTCCAGTCAGTGGCAGTGCTTGTATGGGTCCAGTCAGTGGCAGTGCTTGTATGGGTCCAGTCAGTGTCAGTGCTTGTATGGGTCCAGTCTGTGTCAGTGTTTGTATGGGTCCAGTCAGTGCTTGTATGGGTCCAGTCAGTGTCAGTGCTTGTATGGGTCCAATCAGTGTCAGTGCTTGTATGGGTCCAGTCAGTGGCAGTGCTTGTATGGGTCCAGTCAGTGGCAGTGCTTGTATGGGTCCAGTCAGTGGCAGTGCTTGTATGGGTCCAGTCAGTGTCAGTGCTTGTATGGGTCCAGTCTGTGTCAGTGTTTGTATGGGTCCAGTCAGTGCTTGTATGGGTCCAGTCAGTGTCAGTGTTTGTATGGGTCCAGTCTGTGCTTGTATGGGTCCAGTCAGTGTCAGTGTTTGTATGGGTCCAGTCTGTGCTTGTATGGGTCCAGTCAGTGCTTGTATGGGTCCAGTCAGTGCTTGTATGGGTCCAGTCAGTGTCAGTGTTTGTATGGGTCCAGTCTGTGCTTGTATGGGTCCAGTCAGTGCGTGGGTAGTTTACCTCTATGTACCTCAGGGTTATGTCACTTCTTTCCTTTTCAGTCTGGTTGTTCTTGTATCCGATACCTGGTATATTTTCTATCACCAATGGAAAGATCTGCTGCTTCCAGATGGGTTTACATACATTAGGAATGGGCCTTGGTGTTGATATGGCGTTCATAGGTTCGTCTCTCATCTTTGTTTTGGCTATTTCTACCAAATTTCTCAGATTTAGTCTCCCTTTTCCAAATCCATTTAGTTTGATGCATTGGCTGGTCTGTCAGTCTTCTTAGTTTCTCAGCTTGCTGCTGGGCTCTGGTGTCTATTCCATCGTTCATTGATTGCAGATTTGCAATCTTCTTTAGTTCTACAATTGGCATTGACTTAATGCCTCCTGTTATAATTCTCATGGCTTGGTTTTGAAGTTTGTTGATTTTATCAAAGCTCGCCTTTGCTTCTGTTGCCATGTCGGAACGCCATACTCGAGAACTGGTCTCACTCTTCCAGTGTACAGTTTCTTTAGTATTTTCTCATCTGCTCCCCAGCTTGAGCCAGCAAGTTTCCTCATGATTGCCATTCTTTGTCCTGCTCTCATTCAGTTTCTCTGGATCTGAGTTGTCCATGTCATTCGCCGATCAAATGTGATGTCGTTCAGCCGCAGACATTTGCCATTGAGACTTATTTTGGTGTTCTGTGGTTTATTTGAAAGGGAAAATATCGTACGCCTTTTATCTTCATTTATCTTGACCAGCCACGATTTCGCCCACTCCTCTATCAATATTAGGGCCTGTTGCATTCGATTGCTTGCTGTGGTGAGGTTTTCCAGTCGACCCAGTTGCAAAAGGGCACCTGACATACATGGCATGCTCCAGTAGCAAAAGGGCACCTGACTTACTTGGCATGATTTAGACAACCCAGCTGCAAATGGGCACCTGACTTATTTCAGTCGACCCAGTTGCAAATGAGCATCTGACTTACATGGGACATTCCAGTCGACCAAGCTGAAAAAGAGCACCTGACTTACATGGAACGCTCTAAGCAACCCATCCACAAATGGGCACCTGACTTACATGGCACTCTCCAGTTGACCCAGCTGCAAATGAGCACCTGACTTACATTGCACGCTCCAGAAAACACAGCTGGAAATGGACACCACAACCTACATGGCATGCTCCTGGCAAATCAGCTGCAAATGGGCACCCGACTTATACGGGACACTAGAAAAAAAAAGAAATGAGAAAATATAGAAAAAAAGAAAGAAGGTGAAGTACAAAAAAAGTAGAGAAATAGAAAGAAATAGAAAGAAGGAGAAGTAATAGAAAAAACAAAGTAGGAGGAGAAGAAAAGGGAAGAAGATTTATACATTTTAGAATAGATTCTAACACAAATATCTAATTCATGATCACTCCAATTTTAAATTGGAATTATGAAGCCCATTTGTATAATTATGCAATTGTAAATCCACCAATTACTGATTAGCCTGACTGCATTAGCTGAGCAAATCGTGTTTAGATTGGATGTCAATCATGCCGAAGGGGCGCGTGCCGTGGCAGTGACGGGATGGGTTGTGTGCAGGTTAAGTTGATCGCTGGGGGAGGGAGCAAGATGCTATCAGGACCAGTCCTGTTGCCTAATTAGCTAAATAATGTTTGTAAACTTAAGTTGATCGTAAAGTCATGTTGATCGCAAAGTTAAGTTGATCGTAAAGTCATGTTGATCGCAAAGTTAAGTTGATCGTTAAGTTGATTGTAAAGTTAAGTTGATCATAAAGTTAAGTTGATTGTTAAGTTGATCGTACAGTAAAGTTGATCGCAAAGTTAATTTGATCGCAAAGTCAAGTTAAAGTCAAGTTGATCGTAAAGTCAAACTGATCATAAAGTCAAACTGATCGTAAAGTCAAACTGATCGTAAAGTCAAACTGATCGTAAAGTTAAGTTGAACGTAAAAAAAAAGTTCAGTTGATCGTAAAGTTCAGTTGATCGTAAAGTCAATTTGATCATAAAGTCAAGTTAAATTCATCGTAAAGTTAAGTTGATCGTAAAGTTAAAAGGTAACGATAGTTCTATAGCAGACACTGTCGGCGAGGATGAAGTGTTACATACTTCATTTTACTAGCTAGCAGTTTGTTTGTGAGGTTGGGTATCCAGATGCCTTCCTCTCTGTCTGTCTCCATCAGTAAGTTTTCTGTCCATTCACAACTGGGTTGAATGAAGGCTGTCAATTATAAGGTTTGAGCCCGGGACATTAACTTAAGGTCTTTACACTGGTTAAGAAGACTCTGCAAAGTCTGTATACAACAAATGTCTTGGAGGGTGGTCAACTGATGTGTGAATCCATCTTAATAGACTCAAACACTAGAGCAAAGTAGACCCACAGCCTGTTAGGTATCATCTATAGCTGCTCAACAAATCACCTAACCATGGCCGGTGTTATGCCATGTCAATTGACATTTGACATAGAAACCAACTCTCTACCACTTTCATCGTTATTGGTCCTAAAACCGGAAGTCTGGTGTCGTTGTGTCATAGTTTCCTGCGAGGCTGCGATATCTGTGCCTTTTGGCCTAGCACCATTTTTGGGAACAGTTTTGCCTTCCCTCTTCTACCCATGCTCTCTCCACCAGACTGCATGGATGGTTACAGTTGTGTTTAAGCACAACAAATCAAGAGGTTTGGTCATTTAGTCAGTGCATTTTAACCAGCCTGCAGCGAGAGCATATCATATGCAGGTCCTCGGTCCACGAGCAAGAGGCAGACCACGACGTTGATGGATTGAGGGTGTCTCTGACACCGACAGGAAGTTCCACCTAACAACAGCGCAAGCCTCCCACTTGGCGATAACAAGAAATCTGCACATCCCACCTCTCTGCGACGCCATGAGGTAAGAGCAGTAGGACATCCCACCTCTCTGCGACGCCATGAGGTAAGAGCAGTAGGACATCCCACCTCTCTGCGACGCCTTGAGGTAAGAGCAGTAGGACATCCCACCTCTCTGCGACGCCTTGAGGTAAGAGCAGTAGGACATCCCACCTCTCTGCGACGCCATGAGGTAAGAGCAGTAGGACATCCCACCTCTCTGCGACGCCTTGAGGTAAGAGCAGTAGGACATCCCACCTCTCTGCGACGCCATGAGGTAAGAGCAGTAGGACATCCCACCTCTCTGCGACGCCTTGAGGTAAGAGCAGTAGAACATCCCACCTCTCTGCGACGTCATGAGGTAAGAGCAGTAGGACATCCCACCTCTCTGCGACGCCATGAGGTAAGAGCAGTAGAACATCCCACCTCTCTGCGACGCCATGAGGTAAGAGCAGTAGGACATCCCACCTCTCTGCGACGCCTTGAGGTAAGAGCAGTAGAACATCCCACCTCTCTGCGACGTCATGAGGTAAGAGCAGTAGGACATCCCACCTCTCTGCGACGCCATGAGGTAAGAGCAGTAGGACATCCCACCTCTCTGCGACGCCTTGAGGTAAGAGCAGTAGAACATCCCACCTCTCTGCGACGCCATGAGGTAAGAGCAGTAGGACATCCCACCTCTCTGCGACGCCTTGAGGTAAGAGCAGTAGAACATCCCACCTCTCTGCGACGTCATGAGGTAAGAGCAGTAGGACATCCCACCTCTCTGCGACGCCATGAGGTAAGAGCAGTAGGACATCCCACCTCTCTGCGACGCCTTGAGGTAAGAGCAGTAGGACATCCCACCTCTCTGCGACGCCATGAGGTAAGAGCAGTAGGACATCCCACCTCTCTGCGACGCCTTGAGGTAAGAGCAGTAGGACATCCCACCTCTCTGCGACGCTATGAGGTAAGAGCAGTAGAACATCCCACCTCTCTGTGACGCCTTGAGGTAAGAGCAGTAGGACATCCCACCTCTCTGCGACGCTATGAGGTAAGAGCAGTAGAACATCCCACCTCTCTGTGACGCCTTGAGGTAAGAGCAGTAGGACATCCCACCTCTCTGCGACGCCTTGAGGTAAGAGCAGTAGAACAAAAGAAGAAAGGATTGGGAATTGGATGAGAGTTAATGAAGGGAATAACAATTAGGGAAATAGAAATATTTTGGAGATAGAAAGAGATGTGACACACTGCTGGAGGGGGAAGTAGGCGGAAAGCGGGCAGGAGGAAGATGGCTACAAGCAGGGCGACGTCAAGAGATGGATTGACAAGTGTCTGTCGAAGGGTACCATCAAGGCAGGAGAGAGGAAGTTGGAGATCCAGTGGAGTCATCATAAGATGTGGAGACGGCATGCCCTATGGAGCATAGGTCCTCAACAAATACTTCAAAGTTTTCATAATCCCTCACCCAAAAAAGGATTTCAAAGATGAAATTTTCTAGCCATGATGGAATTGATGAACCAGTTTTCTTCTATGGTCAACTCTTGTAGAATGTCTATAGCTGTCCTTCTCAGTCCAGGATATTCTTACAACAACAATGTTTGCTTAGGCGTCTGGGGCCTGTTGCGTCGGATGAACATCACCATGTCCAGTTGTAACTGCGTGCTGCCAGGCCTCCTCTAAGGCATATGGGGAAGCCGCTACCTGTTCAAGCCAAGTGTTTCCTGGCAGAGCTACACCTTGCATTCGCTCACCCCCTCTGCGCTGCTTACGTGGACTTAAAGGTCGAGTTTGACTCGGTAGACAGATCCGCTCTGTAGAAAGCAATGCAGGGCATTGGCACTCCTGTCCTGCTACCAAATTTGATATTCTTTGGATCTTCTATATATTTAATATCAATTTAAAAGGTACCAATTTTATGGATACAATTCTCACTTCATCAGTTTCACGTCTACACAGCTGTGATTTGTTTGAGATTAAAGATAATTCAATTGATATTTAATTCGAAATGTACTTATTTTCTCTGCAAAGTCTGTTCAGGATACCTCTTCTCATCGTTGTTTCTTCTATTTCTTGCTCATCCTGATTTGACAAAAGAAAAGTAATTTCTGAGATTCAAATAATACACATGCTGTTTTCAAATTAGGAACATTAGTACAGTGTCAATGGTTATGAACAAGACGGCGATTGCTGAAAAATTTAAAGAAAATATCTACATTCACGCTTAAGATCCTATAGGCATTTGTAATTATGGTCCATACAATCCTGAATTAAAGCAACAAAACCAATTAGAAATTGGTGGTTGACTGACTTTACCTGTAACTTTTATATTTGTTATGATACTGGAATAAATTTTCAGTATGTTATGTATGAATGTCTAAAATGTTATGCTAGTGTGTAAAAAGTAGACGTTGAACGCGTGCACCTGCTACAATAAAAGCATTGGGAGCATGCACACGGAACGTGCATCCCTTGCATTGTTCCCACTAGTGTAACTAGGCCTACGGTCACACTGCATACTGACCCAACCATCAACGATACGGTTGCTGTGGTATAGATCAATCTCATTGATATCACTCTATCTCAATATCTGATTGATTATCATCATAATCAAAGTCTAGCTTGTCAAATAAATCTGACAGACTTCGTTTCGACGGCCCTGCATGTTCACTATCAGATAAATCGCTAATTTTTGTGTGAAAATGCACTGGTTATAACTTCCAAGCTGTTTTCGATACTTTATCGACACGAGTTCAAACCCGAAGGGAACAACAGGCGAAGAAACGGAGAAATGAACGCAATGAGAACAAGCAGTTTTCAGCGTTATAGAATCTTAAGGGTTAACCAATTACTGTCTACTTCTTCGTACGCTGTCAGGCGTCAACCTGAATTTGTTCGAAGAAAGCAGCGGTCATCCCGAGGCTGTCGACACTGCCATAGAGCTTGTCTAGTGTTGCCACTGGTAATGGCCACATGTGCTTTCTCTGGTCCTCGTACGTCATGCAATTTGCAGCAGATGTGCAGCGATCATTTTCCCTGTGCCACACGAGCATTCGTCAGTGCCAAGTATCTTCAATGTATTGAACAGATGGTACCTGAGTCAGTTGTGGCCTGTGCGGAGTCTGAAGACTACGACCTGCTCTCTTCTGTTCAGCTGGTAGTAGGCATCATTTTTTGTGTAGCCAGTGTGTTCTGTTTCCCATTTGGCCATGTATCTGGCCCTAATAAGCCTTTCAGACTCTTCGTAGGTCACACTAGAATATGGTTGTGGCAGTCTTGCACCTTCTTTTGCCAGTCGGTCTGCCTCCTCATTGCCTTGGATGTTGCAGTGGGATGGAACCCACTGTACCACTACTCTTTTTGGTGCGGACTGCTGGCATAGTTGACAGAGTACTGCTCTTAAATAATGAAGTTCAGTATTTTTCTGGCTTTTTAGTGCTGTGACTACGGCCAGGGCATCTGTAAACTATCTGGCTTTCATTGCTTTCGTCTGTCAGCATTGCTTCTACTGCAGCCCTCAGTGCCTCTGCTCTGAAATTGCTTGAGAATTTTCCAGTTGCCACTGACAGTGTTATTTTTCTACCATTTTGTAGGCTCAGGAATACCCCTGCCGCTTCATTCTGTGTTGTGTTTGTTACAGAACCGTCGGTGTACGCATGGGTCCAGTCCATGCTTGGGTAGTTTTCCGCTATGTACCTCAGGGTTATGTTTCTTCTTTCTTTTTCAGTCTAGCTGTTCTTGTTTCCAATACCTGGTATATTTTCTACAACCTCCGGAATGATATGCTGCTTCCGGGTGGGTTTGCGTACAGTAAGGATGGGCTTTGGTATTGTTACAGTGTTCATAGGGTCAATTATTGTCTAAACCAAACTTTTTTTTTTAAAATAAACACAAAAATGGAAATAGAAGATCAATGTAGAAGCTAAATATATTTTTTTTAGAAATTAATGTATTTTTTTGTCAATTCTTCCACTTTTACTTGAAAATATAAATCTACAATGTTGTCTCACGTAAAATGGGCATTGTTTTTTGTAGTTCACAAATAGATCCCAAAAGTATCTATTTTAGCATTGTTTCTCTAGCCTAGTAAGGGGCAGTTCTGTAGTATGTGCTCTGCAGCAGTCGTGCTTGTCCGCTAGTACACATTGCTGAGTTGTCAATCTTCAATTGTGTATACATATGGAGGAGCAGTCGGTTGTGTTCTGAGCAACAGCTTGATCTTGTCTGTTTATATCTTACCCAGGTGAGGAAGACTGGTCAGGCAAAACATACTGATCAGACATGTTAGTCAGGGTCAGGCAAAACATACTGGCCAAGACCCTCACCTCAGCTTCCTAATAGCCCGGCCTGGAAACGGGTTGTTTTCATGGCATACTGGTTAATGGTGTCAGGGATCGCCGTAATCCCTCTAGCAGTGAGCAACTTGCAGATGAAACCAAAACGTAGCACCATCTGAAGGACCCCGGTCCCCCTTCATCAGCACACTTGAGATGTGAGGAAAGCTACTGCAAACCGTCACTTAACGTCCTTTTCAGGGCACACAAAAGAGTAACCTACTCATTGTGGGCATTTGCAAACAACAACAAAGTATAGTATTTATAGTAATCACCTTGTTAATGTTGGTGGCTCTATAACAAAGTTGATCATCCTTTCCTTCGGTTGGTATGTTATTGGTACAACTGGTTGCTTGTCTGCAGCGGACTGCCTTGTCAGTTGATCTGCTATCTTGTTTATCAATACTCCACAATGAGAATGTGTTGGCAAAAGAAAAATAAATTAATGAGATTCAAATAATACACAAACTGCTTCCATATTATGAACAATGGTACAGTGTAAATGGTTCTAAACAGGACAGCAAATACTGAAAACATTTGAGATGAATATCGACAATAACCCATGATGGTCAAAACTGTTTTAGTTATAAAAAAACAACTTTACACAAAAATTAAAATAGAAGATTATCAATGTTGAAGCTGAAGATTGACATAACATCTACCAGACAATATTTTTGTATAAATAAATGTATTTTATTGCAGATTCTTCTTCTCTTACTTGAAAATATAATGTCTAAACCTGCAATGTTGTCTTACATAAAATTGGTATTAGCTTTCGAAGTTCACATATAGATTCAAAGAGTATCTATTCCAATGCTGTTTCTCTAGCCTAGTGAGTTTGCCTCTTTATATCATATTCGGGGCAGTTGTGTAGTATGTGCACTGCCGTCTTGGGTGCCTGTCCGCACGTACACATGGCTGAGTTGACAATCTTTAATTGCGTACACATATGGTCAAGTATTGTGTCCTGCTCTGATCACAAAACAAGTTTGTTTCTTCTGTTCACATTATAGTAATCACCTTGTTAATTAATGTTGTTGGCTCTCTGACTGATTTAATCATCCTTTTCTTCGGTTGGTATGTCACTATGTGAATGGTACAACTGGTTGCTCATATGCAGAAGTCTGCCTTGTCAGTTGATCTGCTATCTTGTTTTCCAATACTTCACAATGAGACTGTATGCTAACTTCATTGTAATCATGCATTGGTTACTAAGTTCATACTGTGGAGTCTGTAGACCTGACAGCTTTCTGGACTGCAGTATTTGGAGTTCTGATTATGAACACTCATCACTGTCTCAGTTGTCACCTAGATTACATGGATTTGTGGATCATAAGTATAACATATTTTTCTGGTTAGGCATCCCGAACTATATGTTATCAAGGCTTATTCCACAGCATGTTAGTTTTAGCATTAAATCTGTCTTCCATACAATTTTTGGTGAGGTCAAATTCCAACTGCGTCTATGTGTCCAATCTTTCGGAATCAAAACTGATTTTCGTTCAAATACAGATATCAATTCTTCTCTTAATTACTTTCAGTAGGTTTCAAATCCTGTACGATTTTATTATTATTATTCGTGATTCGATTCGAGTTTTGTTGGTACGGCGCTGATCACTGATGGGGTATCAGGTATGAACTGTGATCTGTAGTTACGCCAAACATCTTCAAGATAGCAGATAGAATATAATTTATATGTGTTATGTTGAAGGTGTTTGGCGTAGCTTAAGATCATAGTTCATATTTAAGTTAACTGTTATACAGACTCTGTAGACGTAGATCCTTCTAAATAAGTTTAACGAAGTTAAGTTAAGTTAACATTTATAAGTTCAATTATAATTGAAAAGACACATACTTTGAAAGTGTACCCTGGAACAAACGTGTCCATAGACTGACGACGCTTTGGATTGTGAGAACAGAGTTCAACAATCTTTGTTTACATCTCACTTCTGTAGAAGCGACGATGCCAGATTCGTATTGTAAGCCATGCTAAACGATTAATAAAAATGTCTGGAAAATGACAAATATTTGGCTTTTTTTCTTTCTTTTGTCCTATTGTCCTTGCCATTCGGGGACGCAGAGTGGTGGGATGTCCTACTGCTCTTGTCATACGGTTTCACAGAAAGGTGGGAGGCGTAGATTTATTGTATTATATATATATATACATACGAGGCGTGAATAAATGCAACCGGACCTAATTGCACCAAGTGAACATACGTACGATGGGCATGATGACGTCACTTCAGGTGTAAATAGCACATTCCAACTGTCAAGTTTGCAAAATGTATTTATCCTCCGACTCTTTGCTAAGCAGACCGTTAAAAACATCGTGGGTGTGATATTGAACCGTCCAGAGTTGATCAGCGAGCGGTGATTCGGTTTGCAACAGCTGAAGGATGGATGTCGAGAAGTTGACATTCATTACAGAATGCAGGCAGATCATGGTGACAAAAGTGTGTAGATGACAACAGTAAAGAACTGGACAACGATGTTTAAAAAATGACGTGAGTTAACAAAAGATCTTCTGATACCAGGTCAGGCGTATATTGTTACGTTAACTTACGTCCTTCTTAAAATATCGTTGTCCATTTTTCACTGTTTTCTTTATAATATATATATAAATATGAAACTCTCGTGGGTCAAGATGGCGCCGGACATGGTCGCAGTCGATTTCTCTCTTGATAAAACGGTGTTTTGTTTGTATTTTCTATGATAACTCTCGGACTATTAACGTGATTCCTGGATATACTTGTGTCGACTTGTGAATTAAGCATACTAATGTGAAAGAAGTGATGCAACGAAGTATATAACAGTGTATTTTTAGTCGTGAATGGTAGACTAATGTGTACAGTTTCGATGGGACAAAGCGTGGCCGAAACTTGACCCGGTCAAAAGCTAGTGTCGCTCCGTGCTGTATCGTGACCCAGATAACGAAGCACACTGAAACGAAGGAGGTCATCCTGACCCCGTCAAACATACGGTACGTCAGAAAGGAGCTCATCGCGCTTCGATTAGCACACTACGTCCCTTCAAACTCAGATCTACATCTGTTGCGTGTGCTGAAAATACACTTAACCGAGGAGGCATCGGAACTCACAAGTATACAATCAAGGCGGAAGACCAGAGGAACGAGAGGTGGAAGAAGAATACACAAACAAATGCACTCAGAAACAGAAAGAGAAGGGAAAGGCTACCGAGATAATGAGGCCCACGCTGACACCATACTGTCTGCATCCGAACCCTTCACTAGAAGTCTTGACAATGTCTTGCCTCTAGAACAGGTTGAGTCCGGACGAGAGAGTGAGGAAGATCCTGCGCACATCTCCCTTACTATAAACACATTGCGCAACTCACGACATCACCCTACAGATCACACCCTGACTAACAGCTCGCAACTGGCAGGGCCCCCAAACTGCAGCGGCGGAACAGGCAGAAAACGATCACGAAAACTACCCATCATGCTTGCAACATGGAATGTCCGCACGCTACTGGACAACACCAAAGCAAACAGACCCGAACGACGGACAGCACTGATCGCCAGGGAACTGGCTAGATACAACATCTGCATAGCTGCCCTGAGCGAGACACGACTGGCAGAGGAAGGGCAGATCACAGAAGAAGGCGCTGGTTATACTTTCTTCTGGAGCGGCCGCAGCAAAGAAGAACGCTGTGAAGCTGGAGTTGGCTTTGCCATCAAGACCAACATGGTCGACAAGCTCACAAGCATGCCCAGAGGAATTAATGACCGCCTGATTACACTGCGTCTCCCCCTAATAGGAGGGCGCCATGCAACACTCATCAGTGCATACGCACCCACAATGACAGATCCTCAGGAAACAAAAGATAAGTTTTATGAGGACCTTGAGGCGCTCATCGCTGCAGTCCCCAAATTTGACAAACTGGTCATCCTCGGTGATTTTAACGCTAGGGTTGGCACAGACCATACAGCCTGGAAGGGGGCCATTGGCACACATGGTATCGGAAAATGCAATAGTAACGGACTGCTCCTTCTGAGGACATGTGCCGCAAATGAACTACTCATTACAAACACAGCTTTCCGACTACCTGTCCGAAATAGAACCACATGGATGCACCCAAGGTCCCGCCACTGGCACCTCATTGACTATATTATCATCAGACGTAGGGATCGAGCGGATGCTATGGTAACGAAGAGCATGTGTGGTGCAGAATGTTGGACCGACCATCGACTTGTCATTGCCAAGCTAAACTTCAAGATCCAGCCCAAAATGCACCCCCAGGGAAAGAAACCACCGAGGAAGCTAAATGTCTCTCAGCTGAAATACGAACCCACGAGAGGAGGCTTCCAGGAAGAGCTTGAGGGTAGACTGTCTGAGCTTCGTTTTGAAAAGAACGACATCGTAGAGAACTGGGCATCATTGAGAAACACACTCTACGATACAGCTGTTAAACACATTGGCCCACTCACGCGCAAGCATAAGGACTGGTTTGATGAGAACGATCTAGAAATACAGGGCCTTCTCGATGCAAAACATGAAGCGCACAGGGAATACCAGAGGGACACACCATCTCCGGCAGCAAAAGCTGCCTTCAATACTGCTCGCAAAGCTGTCCAGACCAGGCTTAGAGAGATGCAAGACTCCTGGCTCAGCAAAAGAGCTGACGAAATTGAGATGTTCGCCGATCGTCATGCCACAAACGGTTTTACGAGGCACTGAAAGCTCTCTACGGCCCGCAGCCCTCTAGTAATACTCCAGTTCGCAGTGCGGATGAGGTACTGCTAACAGATAAGGTTCAGATTATAGACAGATGGGCAGACCACTTCTGCAAAATACTAAACCACCCATCGTCCATAAATGAAGAGGCCATTCAACGAATGCCGCAGGTGGAACTGAACCTGGCGTTGGATGAAGTAATTACTGAGGAGGAAGTCGACAGGGCAATCAGTTCACTATCTATAGGAAAAGCTCCAGGAGCTGATGCAATACCAGCAGAGGTATATAAGACAGCTGGCCCATCCCTCACCAGAAGGATCACTGAACTCTTCTGTCACATGTGGGCTGAAGGTAAAATTCCGCAGGAGCTAAAGGACGCCTCCGTCAGGAATGCGACAATCATCGTGGAATATCGCTACTCTCCGTAGCAGGCAAGATCCTAGCGCGCTTACTGCTAAACAGGCTCAACAAACACCTTGAACAAAGCCACCACCTCCCAGAAAGCCAATGTGGATTCAAAGCCGGAAGAGGAACAGTGGACATGATTTTTGCCGCTCGCCAAGTACAAGAGAAGTGTCGAGAGCAAAATCAGGCCTTGTACACCACATTTATTGATTTGACAAAGGCATTTGATACAGTAAACAGAGGAGGGCTGTGGATGATAATGTCTAAGTTTGGCTGCCCCAACAAGTTCATAACAATGGTGAAACAGCTACACGAAGGCATGTGTGCTCGTGTACTGGACAGCGGTGCAATCTCTAAACCGTTTCTATTATCAAACGGAGTAAAACAAGGATGTGTACTCGCCCCGACTTTGTTCAGCATGATTTCGCGGCCACGATGACAGACGCCTTCAGATCATTGGAGCTTGGAATACCCATAAAGTACCGCACAGATGGCAAGTTACTCAATTCCAGAAGAATAAAGGCCAAAACGAAAGTGGCTGGCGACATAATCAGGGAACTTGTATTTGCTGACGACTGCGCTCTAATGAGCAACTCAGAACTGAACATGCAGGTTAGAATGGACCAGTTCTCTGCCGCATGCGAAAATTTTGGCCTGACCATAAATGCCAAAAAAACAGAGGTCATGTATCAACCAGCACCAGGCATGCCGTACACACAACCAGAGACTACAGTCAGCAAGCAGACGTTGAATGCCGTAGACAAATTCACATATCTGGGCAGCAAGCTGTCGAGATCTGTCAGCCTAGACGATGAGGTGGCAAGCAGAATAGCAAAGGCCAGCACAGCCTTTGGTAGAATGCGCTCGATGGTCTGGGCACGTCGTGGCATCAGCGTCAAGACCAAACTCAAAGTCTACCGTGCAACCATCACTCCAACCCTACTATACGCTTGCGAAAGCTGGACTGTATACTCTGGACATGCAAGGAGGTTAAACCACTTCCACACAGGTTGCCTGAGGCGAATATTCCACATCCGATGGCAAGATCATGTCACTGACATCGAGGTTCTCTCGAGGGCTAACATGCCCAGCATCCATGCACTGCTAGAAAAAGCACGACTAGGATGGGCCGGACACCTCGTCCGTATGTCAGACGAGCGGCTCCCAAAGAAGCTTCTCTACGGCGAGCTGAGAGAGGGATGGCGCGAGAGAGGGCTCCCAAAGAAACGTTTTAAAGACGGTCTGAAGGACTCACTAAAAAGTTGCCAGATAGACATCGACACCTGGGAATGTCTTGCGCAAAACAGATCTGACTGGAGAAGCGCAGTCGAATCGGGTGTAGCTGCCGGTGAAGATGACCGTGTTATGAAAGCCCAGAACAGACGCGAGACGCGGAAATCCCGAGCAGCGGGAACACAATCCCCTTCTACAAACCTCGTGTGCCCGATATGTAACAGATGTTTTCGTGCTCACATTGGCCTGTTCAGCCACATGCGCACCCACACCCAACAAGGAAATCTGTGACAAGGATGATGTCGGCGGTCCTCATCGACAACGATAATAGCTGTCCATCGTTGTCCATCGACAACGATGGACAGCTATTATTATATGAAACAAATATAGTTCTAACTACGTAACTACTATCTTGTTATCTTGTATTGAATCTCGTGTTGCCATGTTGACAGTTGGTGCTGATGTTGATCTCTGGTTGTCGCCGGTTTTGCGCTGTACAATGATAGCTTTCTTGCTACGTTCGTGTGTGTGCTCCTTGAGGATTCTTAGGGGGCATCTCACTTTGACTCAGAACTCTATGGCCAATTCGTTTGACCTGACTCGTGCGTACCATCTCTTGGATCACGATCTCAGCAACAACTCAAGAACTGTCTTCTGGTGAACAGCCACTGAGTTTATCCCTCGTCCTCACAGATCAGAGCTATCACTGTGAAGACTGCAGATACGTTCACTTATCTTAAGTTGATCATAGAACGGCCACGATTTCAATTCAAAGGCACGGATGCAATGGCCCATGGAGCAAAGTGAGACAACCTTCTAGATTTGCTTTCGAATTGAATCCTGAATATACACTGTCATCTGTCTTTTAAAGACCCACTCTAGCACCGTCAAACCAAGTTGGCCGCCGAATGTTCCTTCCGAGCCGACAGGTCATCCGTCATATCTATTTGGGGCCAAGAGATCGCCAACTACCATTTAATAAATAGGAAGATCTCACAAAGGATAACAGCGGGCTGGATCAGCTTCAACTGTATTAAACCCATACCGCAACACATGCGAAGCGACAACACGAGGGTTCACGTCTTCAACAGTGTGGTTATTCCAGTCGTGACTTAAGTCTTGCCCCTGGTCACATAATCAAGATAAAACTGCCTAATAATGCCGCCATTAGCGCTTGCGACGGGTACCTAATGGGAGGTAACCAACGCTCTACTGTACGTGTGTATGCATTCCGATCTTTCGCTGTGTTGTATCATTGCCGACATCACCTCTCTAGTCGAACCATCTCAATATGGACGATGAGGCTAACGTCTGGTCAGGCAATTATACACTGGTCAGGCAACGTTAGCCAGGGTCATGCAAGTATACACTGGTCATGCAACGTTAGCCAGGGTCATGCAAGTATACACTGGTCATGCAACGTTAGCCAGGGTCAGGCAAGTATACACTGGTCAGGCAACGTTAGCCAGGGTCAGGCATGTATACACTGGTCAGGCAACGTTAGCCAGGGTCAGGCAAGTATACACTGGTCAGGCAACGTTAGCCAGGGTCAGGCAAGTATACACTGGTCAGGCTACGTTAGCCAGGGTCAGGCAAGTATACACTGGTCAGGCAACGTTAGCCAGGGTCATGCAAGTATACACTGGTCATGCAAGTATACACTGGTCATGCAACGTTAGCCAGGGTCAGGCAAGTATACACTGGTCATGCAACGTTAGCCAGGGTCAGGAAATTATACACTGGTCATGCAACGTTAGCCAGGGTCAGGCAAGTATACACTGGTTATGCAACGTTAGTCAGGGTCAGGCAAGTATACACTGGTCATGCAACGTTAGCCATGGTCAGGCAAGTATACACTGGTCATGCAACGTTAGCCAGGGTCAGGCAAGTATACACTGGTCATGCAACGTTAGCCAGGGTCAGGCAAGTATACACTGGTCATGCAACGTTAGTCAGGGTCAGGCAAGTATACACTGGTCATGCAACGTTAGTCAGGGTCAGGCAAGTATACACTGGTCATGCAACGTTAGCCAGGGTCAGGAAATTATACACTGGTCATGCAACGTTAGTCAGGGTCAGGCAAGTATACACTGGTCATGCAACGTTAGCCAGGGTCAGGAAATTATACACTGGTCATGCAACGTTAGCCAGGGTCAGGCAAGTATACACTGGTCATGCAACGTTAGCCAGGGTCAGGCAAAACACCCTGATCAGGCAATGTTAGCCAGGGTCAGACAAAACACCCTGATCAGGCAATGTTAGCCAGGGTCAGGAGAAATATACTGGTCAAGACACTCAGCTGACCTCTTCGTTGGTCGTCATGGAAACGGGCTGTTGTGGAGGACAACAGTCTGGCTAACAAGGTGAAGTTCGATGTGATCCCCGTAGTAGTGAGTGACACGCATATGGTGCCAAGCATTGCAGAACCGCCTGGAGGACCCCGATCCACTTCACCAGCACGCTCGGGATGTCAGGAAAGCTACTACATTCTGCCACAAGTTCCGTCCTTTTCATGGCGTACAAAATTGTTACCAACCCACTGTGGGCATTAGCAGTCAACCAACCAACCAACCAGCCAGCCAGCCAACCAACTAGCCAGCCAACCAACCAACCAGCCAGCCAACCAACCAACCAACCAACCAGCCAACCAACCAATCAATCAACCAATCAACCAGCCAGCCAACCAATAAACCAACCAATCAACCAACCAGCCAGCCAACCAACCAACCAGCCAGCCAGCCACCAATCAACCAACCAACCAGCCAACCAACCAACCAGCCAGCTAACCAACCAACCAACCAACCAATCAACCAACCAACCAGCCAGCCAACCAACCAATCATCCAACCAACCAACCAACCAATCAGCCAACCAACCAATCAACCAACCAATCAATCAACCAACAAACCAGCCAGCCAGCCAACCAACCAACCAACCAACCAACTAGCCAGCCAGCCAACCAACCAACCAACCAATCCATTTCTTGGACCTGGAAGAAAGCCTTAGATCAGATTCCCTTGAGCACATGTCTGGGAATGTCAGCTCTCTTGATCTGCGATATGGAGATTCTATCAGATTTGCCGAAGAGGTTAACACCACCAGTGAAGTAAGACAGGGGTGACATGATATCACCAAATATTTCCATACTAATCTTGGTTCTTCTGCGTTCATTTTGAAAAAGACGTTCTGACGTTGTGTCGCAGTTTGCAGCGAGGCTGCGATATCTGCGCATTTTGGCCAGACACATCTAGTTTCAGCTGGCTTTTTTGGGTACCAGGTTCGCCTTCCCAATTGTGATCCATATTCCCTTAGCGAGAATACACAAGCTTAGCCTGTGTCCAGGGTCACTGCTTGGAGGAGGATTAGGGTCACTGCTTGGAGGAGGATTAGGGTCACTGCTTGGAGGAGGATTAGGGTCACTGCTTGTAGGAGGATTAGGGTCACTGCTTGGAGGAGGATTAGGGTCACTGCTTGGAGGAGGAGGATCAGGGTCACTGCTTGGAGGAGGATTAGGGTCACTGCTTGGAGGAGGATTAGGGTCACTGCTTGGAGGAGGATTAGGGTCACTGCTTGGAGGAGGAGGATCAGGGTCACTGCTTGGAGGAGGATTAGGGTCACTGCTTGGAGGAGGATCAGGGTCACTGCTTGGAGAAGGATTAGGGTCACTGCTTGGAGGAGGAGGATTAGGGTCACTGCTTGGAGGAGGAGGATTAGGGTCACTGCTTGGAGGAGGAGGATTAGGGTCACTGCTTGGAGGACGAGGATTAAGGTCACTGCTTGGAGGAGGAGGATTAGGGTCAATGCTTGGAGGAGGAGGATTAGGGTCACTGCTTAGAGGAGGATTAGGGTCACTGCTTGGAGGAGGAGGATTAGGGTCACTGCTTGGAGGAGGAGGATCAGGGTCACTGCTTGGAGGAGGAGGATCAGGGTCACTGCTTGGAGGAGGATCAGGGTCACTGCTTGGAGGAGGAGGATTAGGGTCACTGCTTGGAGGAGGAGGATCAGGGTCACTGCTTGGAGGAGGAGGATCAGGGTCACTGCTTGGAGGAGGAGGATCAGGGTCACTGCTTGGAGGAGGATTAGGGTTACTGCTTGGAGGAGGAGGATTAGGGTCAATGCTTGGAGGAGGAGGATTAGGGTCACTGCTTGGAGGAGGAGGATTAGGGTCACTGCTTAGAGGAGGATTAGGGTCACTGCTTGGAGGAGGAGGATTAGGGTCACTGCTTGGAGGAGGAGGATCAGGGTCACTGCTTGGAGGAGGAGGATCAGGGTCACTGCTTGGAGGAGGAGGATCAGGGTCACTGCTTGGAGGAGGATCAAGGTCACTGCTTGGAGGAGGAGGATCAGGGTCACTGCTTGGAGGAGGATTAGGGTCACTGCTTGGAGGAGGAGGATCAGGGTCACTGCTTGGAGGACGAGGATTAGGGTCACTGCTTGGAGGAGGAGGATTAGGGTCAATGCTTGGAGGAGGAGGATTAGGGTCACTGCTTGGAGGAGGAGGATCAGGGTCACTGCTTGGAGGAGGATCAGGGTCACTGCTTGGAGGAGGACGATCAGGGTCACTGCTTGGAGGAGGAGGATCAGGGTCACTGCTTGGAGGAGGAGGAGGATTAGGGTCACTGCTTGGAGGAGGAGGATCAGGGTCACTGCTTGGAGGAGGAGGAGGATCAGGGTCACTGCTTGGAGGATCAGGGTCACTGCTTGGAGGAGGAGGATCAGGGTCACTGCTTGGAGGAGGATTAGGGTCACTGCTTGGAGGAACATCAGGGTCACTGCTTGGAGGAGGATTAGGGTCACTGCTTAGAGGAGGATCAGGGTCACTGCTTGGAGGATGAGGATTAGGGTCACTGCTTGGAGGAGGAGGATTATGGTCACTGCTTGGAGGAGGAGGATCAGGGTCACTGCTTGGAGGAGGATTAGGGTCACTGCTTGGAGGAGGAGGATCAGGGTCACTGCTTGGAGGATCAGGGTCACTACTTGGAGGAGGAGGATCAGGGTCACTGCTTGGAGGAGGAGGAGGATCAGGGTCACTGCTTGGAGGAGGATTAGGGTCACTGCTTGGAGGAGGATCAGGGTCACTGCTTAGAGGAGGATTAGGGTCACTGCTTGGAGGAGGAGGATCAGGGTCACTGCTTGGAGGAGGATTAGGGTCACTATTTGGAGGAGGAGGATCAGGGTCACTGCTTGGAGGAGGATCAGGGTCACGTCTTGGAGGAGGAGGATCAGGGTCACTGCTTGGAGGAGGATTAGGGTCACTGCTTGGATGAGGATCAGGGTCACTGCTTGGAGGAGGAGGATCAGGGTCACTGCTTGGAGGAGGATTAGGGTCACTGTTTGGAGGAGGATTAGGGTCACTGCTTGGAGGAGGATTAGGGTCACTGTTTGGAGGAGGAGGATCAGGGTCACTGCTTGGAGGAGGAGGATTAGGGTCACTGCTTGGAGGAGGATTACGGTCACTGCTTGGAGGAGGATTAGGGTCACTGCTTGGAGGAGGAGGATTAGGGTCACTGCTTGGAGGAGGATTAGGGTCACTGCTTGGAGGAGGATTAGGGTCACTGCTTGGAGGAGGATTAGGGTCACTGCTTGGAGGAGGATTAGGGTCACTGCTTGGAGGAGGATTAGGGTCACTGCTTGGTGGAGGAGGATCAGGGTCACTGCTTGGAGGAGGATTAGGGTCACTGCTTGGAGGAGGATTAGGGTCACTGCTTGGAGGAGGATTAGGGTCACTGCTTGGAGGAGGAGGATCAGGGTCACTGCTTGGAGGAGGATTGGGGTCACTGTTTGGAGGAGGATTAGGGTCACTGCTTGGAGGAGGATTAGGGTCACTGTTTGGAGGAGGAGGATCAGGGTCACTGCTTGGAGGAGGAGGATTAGGGTCACTGCTTGGAGGAGGATTACGGTCACTGCTTGGAGGAGGATTAGGGTCACTGCTTGGAGGAGGAGGATTAGGGTCACTGCTTGGAGGAGGATTAGGGTCACTGCTTGGAGGAGGATTAGGGTCACTGCTTGGAGGAGGATTAGGGTCACTGCTTGGAGGAGGATTAGGGTCACTGCTTGGAGGAGGATTAGGGTCACTGCTTGGTGGAGGAGGATCAGGGTCACTGCTTGGAGGAGGATTAGGGTCACTGCTTGGAGGAGGATTCGGGTCACTGCTTGGAGGAGGATTAGGGTCACTGCTTGGAGGAGGAGGATCAGGGTCACTGCTTGGAGGAGGATTGGGGTCACTGCTTGGAGGAGGATCAGGGTCACTGCTTGGAGAAGGATTAGGGTCACTGCTTGGAGGAGGAGGATTAGGGTCACTGCTTGGAGGAGGAGGATTAGGGTCACTGCTTGGAGGAGGAGGATTAGGGTCACTGCTTGGAGGACGAGGATTAGGGTCACTGCTTGGAGGAGGAGGATTAGGGTCAATGCTTGGAGGAGGAGGATTAGGGTCACTGCTTAGAGGAGGATTAGGGTCACTGCTTGGAGGAGGAGGATTAGGGTCACTGCTTGGAGGAGGAGGATCAGGGTCACTGCTTGGAGGAGGAGGATCAGGGTCACTGCTTGGAGGAGGATCAGGGTCACTGCTTGGAGGAGGAGGATTAGGGTCACTGCTTGGAGGAGGAGGATCAGGGTCACTGCTTGGAGGAGGAGGATCAGGGTCACTGCTTGGAGGAGGAGGATCAGGGTCACTGCTTGGAGGAGGATTAGGGTTACTGCTTGGAGGAGGAGGATTAGGGTCAATGCTTGGAGGAGGAGGATTAGGGTCACTGCTTGGAGGAGGAGGATTAGGGTCACTGCTTAGATGAGGATTAGGGTCACTGCTTGGAGGAGGAGGATTAGGGTCACTGCTTAGAGGAGGATTAGGGTCACTGCTTGGAGGAGGAGGATTAGGGTCACTGCTTGGAGGAGGAGGATCAGGGTCACTGCTTGGAGGAGGAGGATCAGGGTCACTGCTTGGAGGAGGAGGATCAGGGTCACTGCTTGGAGGAGGATCAGGGTCACTGCTTGGAGGAGGAGGATCAGGGTCACTGCTTGGAGGAGGAGGATTAGGGTCACTGCTTGGAGGAGGAGGATCAGGGTCACTGCTTGGAGGACGAGGATTAGGGTCACTGCTTGGAGGAGGAGGATTAGGTCAATGCTTGGAGGAGGAGGATTAGGGTCACTGCTTGGAGGAGGAGGATCAGGGTCACTGCTTGGAGGAGTATCAGGGTCACTGCTTGGAGGAGGACGATCAGGGTCACTGCTTGGAGGAGGAGGATCAGGGTCACTGCTTGGAGGAGGAGGAGGATCAGGGTCACTGCTTGGAGGATCAGGGTCACTGCTTGGAGGAGGATTAGGGTCACTGCTTGGAGGAACATCAGGGTCACTGCTTGGAGGAGGATTAGGGTCACTGCTTAGAGGAGGATCAGGGTCACTGCTTGGAGGATGAGGATTAGGGTCACTGCTTGGAGGAGGAGGATTAGGGTCACTGCTTGGAGGAGGAGGATCAGGGTCACTGCTTGGAGGAGGATTAGGGTCACTGCTTGGAGGAGGAGGATCAGGGTCACTGCTTGGAGGATCAGGGTCACTACTTGGAGGAGGAGGATCAGGGTCACTGCTTGGAGGAGGAGGAGGATCAGGGTCACTGCTTGGAGGAGGATTAGGGTCACTGCTTGGAGGAGGATCAGGGTCACTGCTTAGAGGAGGATTAGGGTCACTGCTTGGAGGAGGAGGATCAGGGTCACTGCTTGGAGGAGGATTAGGGTCACTATTTGGAGGAGGAGGATCAGGGTCACTGCTTGGAGGAGGAGGATCAGGGTCACTATTTGGAGGAGGAGGATCAGGGTCACTGCTTGGAGGAGGATTAGGGTCACTGTTTGGAGGAGGAGGATCAGGGTCACTGCTTGGAGGAGGAGGATTAGGGTCACTGCTTGGAGGAGGATTACGGTCACTGCTTGGAGGAGGATTAGGGTCACTGCTTGGAGGAGGAGGATTAGGGTCACTGCTTGGAGGAGGATTAGGGTCACTGCTTGGAGGAGGATTAGGGTCACTGCTTGGAGGAGGATTAGGGTCACTGCTTGGAGGAGGATTAGGGTCACTGCTTGGAGGAGGATTAGGGTCACTGCTTGGAGGAGGAGGATCAGGGTCACTGCTTGGAGGAGGATTAGGGTCACTGCTTGGAGGAGGATTAGGGTCACTGCTTGGAGGAGGATTAGGGTCACTGCTTGGAGGAGGAGGATCAGGGTCACTGCTTGGAGGAGGATTAGGGTCACTGCTTGGAGGAGGATCAGGGTCACTGCTTGGAGAAGGATTAGGGTCACTGCTTGGAGGAGGAGGATTAGGGTCACTGCTTGGAGGAGGAGGATTAGGGTCACTGCTTGGAGGAGGAGGATTAGGGTCACTGCTTGGAGGACGAGGATTAGGGTCACTGCTTGGAGGAGGAGGATTAGGGTCAATGCTTGGAGGAGGAGGATTAGGGTCACTGCTTAGAGGAGGATTAGGGTCACTGCTTGGAGGAGGAGGATTAGGGTCACTGCTTGGAGGAGGAGGATCAGGGTCACTGCTTGGAGGAGGAGGATCAGGGTCACTGCTTGGAGGAGGATCAGGGTCACTGCTTGGAGGAGGAGGATTAGGGTCACTGCTTGGAGGAGGAGGATCAGGGTCACTGCTTGGAGGAGGAGGATCAGGGTCACTGCTTGGAGGAGGAGGATCAGGGTGACTGCTTGGAGGAGGATTAGGGTTACTGCTTGGAGGAGGAGGATTAGGGTCAATGCTTGGAGGAGGAGGATTAGGGTCACTGCTTGGAGGAGGAGGATTAGGGTCACTGCTTAGAGGAGGATTAGGGTCACTGCTTGGAGGAGGAGGATTAGGGTCACTGCTTGGAGGAGGAGGATCAGGGTCACTGCTTGGAGGAGGAGGATCAGGGTCACTGCTTGGAGGAGGAGGATCAGGGTCACTGCTTGGAGGAGGATCAGGGTCACTGCTTGGAGGAGGAGGATCAGGGTCACTGCTTGGAGGAGGATTAGGGTCACTGCTTGGAGGAGGAGGATCAGGGTCACTGCTTGGAGGACGAGGATTAGGGTCACTGCTTGGAGGAGGAGGATTAGGGTCAATGCTTGGAGGAGGAGGATTAGGGTCACTGCTTGGAGGAGGAGGATCAGGGTCACTGCTTGGAGGAGGATCAGGGTCACTGCTTGGAGGAGGACGATCAGGGTCACTGCTTGGAGGAGGAGGATTAGGGTCACTGCTTGGAGGAGGAGGAGGATTAGGGTCACTGCTTGGAGGAGGAGGATCAGGGTCACTGCTTGGAGGATCAGGGTCACTGCTTGGAGGAGGAGGATCAGGGTCACTGCTTGGAGGAGGATTAGGGTCACTGCTTGGAGGAACATCAGGGTCACTGCTTGGAGGAGGATTAGGGTCACTGCTTAGAGGAGGATCAGGGTCACTGCTTGGAGGATGAGGATTAGGGTCACTGCTTGGAGGAGGAGGATTAGGGTCACTGCTTGGAGGAGGAGGATCAGGGTCACTGCTTGGAGGAGGATTAGGGTCACTGCTTGGAGGAGGAGGATCAGGGTCACTGCTTGGAGGATCAGGGTCACTACTTGGAGGAGGAGGATCAGGGTCACTGCTTGGAGGAGGAGGAGGATCAGGGTCACTGCTTGGAGGAGGATTAGGGTCACTGCTTGGAGGAGGATCAGGGTCACTGCTTAGAGGAGGATTAGGGTCACTGCTTGGAGGAGGAGGATCAGGGTCACTGCTTGGAGGAGGATTAGGGTCACTATTTGGAGGAGGAGGATCAGGGTCACTGCTTGGAGGAGGAGGATCAGGGTCACTATTTGGAGGAGGAGGATCAGGGTCACTGCTTGGAGGAGGATTAAGGTCACTGTTTGGAGGAGGAGGATCAGGGTCACTGCTTGGAGGAGGAGGATTAGGGTCACTGCTTGGAGGAGGATTACGGTCACTGCTTGGAGGAGGATTAGGGTCACTGCTTGGAGGAGGAGGATTAGGGTCACTGCTTGGAGGAGGATTAGGGTCACTGCTTGGAGGAGGATTAGGGTCACTGCTCGGAGGAGGATTAGGGTCACTGCTTGGAGGAGGAGGATCAGGGTCACTGCTTGGAGGAGGATTAGGGTCACTGCTTGGAGGAGGATCAGGGTCACTGGAGGAGGATCAGGGTGACTGCTTGGAGGAGGATTAGGGTCACTGCTTGGAGGAGGATTAGTGTCACTGCTTGGAGGAGGAGGAGGATTAGGGTCACTGCTTGGAGGAGGAGGAGGATTAGGGTCACTGCTTGGAGGAGGATTAGGGTCACTGCTTGGAGGAGGATCAGGGTCACTGGAGGAGGATCAGGGTGACTGCTTGGAGGAAGATTAGGGTCACTGCTTGGAGGAGGATTAGGGTCACTGCTTGGAGGAGGAGGAGGATTAGGGTCACTGCTTGGAGGAGGAGGAGGATTAGGGTCACTGCTTGGAGGAGGATTAGGGTCACTGCTTGGAGGAGGATTAGGGTCACTGCTTGGAGGAGGATTAGGGTCACTGCTTGGAGGAGGAGGATTAGGGTCACTGCTTGGAGGAGGAGGATTAGGGTCACTGCTTGGAGGAGGAGGATTAGGGTCACTGCTTGGAGGAGGATCAGGGTCACTGCTTGGAGGAGGATCAGGGTCACTGCTTGGAGGAGGATCAGGGTCACTGCTTGGAGGAGGAGGATCAGGGTCACTGCTTGGAGGAGGATCAGGGTCACTGCTTGGAGGAGGATTAGGGTCACTGCTTGGAGGAGGAGGATCAGGGTCACTGCTTGGAGGAGGATCAGGGTCACTGCTTGGAGGAGGATTAGGGTCACTGCTTGGAGGAGGATTAGGGTCACTGCTTGGAGGAGGATTAGGGTCACTACTTGGAGGAGGATTAGGGTCACTGCTTGGAGGAGGATCAGGGTCACTGGAGGAGGATCAGGGTGACTGCTTGGAGGAGGATTAGGGTCACTGCTTGGAGGAGGATTAGGGTCACTGCTTGGAGGAGGAGGATTAGGGTCACTGCTTGGAGGAGGAGGAGGATTAGGGTCACTGCTTGGAGGAGGAGGATTAAGGTCACTGCTTGGAGGAAGATCAGGGTCACTGCTTGGAGGAGGAGGATCAGGGTCACTGCTTGGAGGAGGATCAGGGTCACTGCTTGGAGGAGGATTAGGGTCACTGCTTGGAGGAGGAGGATTAGGGTCACTGCTTGGAGGAGGAGGATTAGGGTCACTGCTTGGAGGAGGATCAGGGTCACTGCTTGGAGGAGGATCAGGGTCACTGCTTGGAGGAGGATCAGGGTCACTGCTTGGAGGAGGAGGATCAGGGTCACTGCTTGGAGGAGGATCAGATTCCCTGCTTGGAGGATTAGGGTCACTGCTTGGAGGAGGATTAGGGTCACTGCTTGGAGGAGGATCAGGGTCACTGCTTGGAGGATTAATGTCACTGCTTGGAGGAGGATTAGGGTCACTGCTTGGAGGAGGATCAGGGTCACTGCTTGGAGGATTAATGTCACTGCTTGGAGGAGGATCAGGGTCACTGCTTGGAGGAGGATTAGGGTCACTGCTTGGAGGAGGATCAGGGTCACTGCTTGGAGGAGGATTAGGGTCAGGGTCACTGCTTGGAGGAGGAGGATTAGGGTCACTGCTTGGAGGAGGAGGATTAGGGTCACTGCTTGGAGGAGGATCAGGGTCACTGCTTGGAGGAGGATCAATGTCACTGCTTGGAGGAGGATCAGGGTCACTGCTTGGAGGAGGAGGATCAGGGTCACTGCTTGGAGGAGGATCAGGGTCACTGCTTGGAGGAGGATTAGGGTCACTGCTTGGAGGAGGATTAGGGTCACTGCTTGGAGGAGGAGGATTAGGGTCACTGCTTGGAGGAGGATTAGGGTCAGGGTCACTGCTTGGAGGAGGAGGATTAGGGTCACTGCTTGGAGGAGGAGGATTAGGGTCACTGCTTGGAGGAGGATCAGGGTCACTGCTTGGAGGAGGATCAATGTCACTGCTTGGAGGAGGATCAGGGTCACTGCTTGGAGGAGGAGGATCAGGGTCACTGCTTGGAGGAGGATCAGGGTCACTGCTTGGAGGAGGATTAGGGTCACTGCTTGGAGGAGGATTAGGGTCACTGCTTGGAGGAGGATTAGGGTCACTGCTTGGAGGAGGATTAGGGTCACTGCTTGGAGGAGGATCAGGGTCACTGCTTGGAGGAGGATTAGGGTCACTGCTTGGAGGAGGATTAGGGTCACTGCTTGGAGGAGGAGGAGGATTAGGGTGACTACTTGGAGGAGGATTAGGGTGACTACTTGGAGGAGGATCAGATCCCCCGCTTGGAGGAGGATTAGGGTCACTGCTTCGAAGAGGATTAGGGTCACTGCTTGGAGGAGGATCAGGGTCACTGCTTGGAGGAGGATTAGGGTCACTGCTTGGAGGAGGAGGAGGATTAGGGTCACTGCTTAGAGGAGGATCAGGGTCACTGCTTGGAGGAGGAGGATTAGGGTCACTGCTTGGAGGAGGATTAGGGTCACTGCTTGGAGGAGGATTAGGGTCACTGCTTGGAGGAGGATCAGGGTCACTGCTTGGAGGAGGATCAGGGTCACTGCTTGGAGAAGGATTAGGGTCACTGCTTGGAGGAGGATTAGGGTCACTGCTTGGAGGAGGATTAGGGTCACTGCTTGGAGGAGGATTAGGGTCACTACTTGGAGGAGGAGGATCAGGGTCACTGCTTGGAGGAGGATTAGGGTCACTGCTTGGAGGAGGATTAGGGTCACTGCTTAAAGGAGGATTAGGGTCACTGCTTGGAGGAGGATTAGGGTCACTACTTGGAGGAGGATTAGGGTCACTGTTTGGAGGAGGATTAGGGTCACTGCTTGGAGGAGGATTATGGTCACTGCTTGGAGGAGGATCAGGGTCACTGCTTGGAGGAGGATTAGGGTCACTGCTTTGAAGAGGATTAGGGTCACTGCTTGGAGGAGGAGGAGGATTAGGGTCACTGCTTGGAGGAGGAGGAGGATCAGGGTCACTGCTTGGAGGAGGAGGATCAGGGTCACTGCTTGGAGGAGGAGGATTAGGGTCACTGCTTGGAGGATTAGGGTCACTGCTTGGAGGAGGAGGATCAGGGTCACTGCTTGGAGGAGGATTAGGGTCACTGCTTGGAGGAGGATTAGGGTCACTGCTTGGAGGAGGAGGATCAGGGTCACTGCTTGGAGGAGGAGGATTAGGGTCACTGCTTGGAGGAGGAGGAGGATCAGGGTCACTGCTTGGAGGAGGAGGATCAGGGTCACTGGAGGAGGATCAGGGTCACGTCTTGGACGAGGAGGATCAGGGTCACTGCTTGGAGGAGGATCAGGGTGACTGCTTGGAGGAGGAGGATCAGGGTCACGTCTTGGAGGAGGAGGATTAGGGTCACTGCTTGGAGGAGGATTAGGGTGACTGCTTGGAGGAGGAGGATTAGGGTCACTGCTTAGAGGAGGAGGAGGATTAGGGTCACTGGAGGAGGATCAGGGTCCCATCTTGGAGGAGGAGGATCAGGGTCACTGCTTGGAAGAGGATCAGGGTCACTGCTTGGAGGAGGATCAGGGTCACTGCTTGGAGGAGGAGGATCAGGGTCACTGGAGGAGCATCAGGGTCACTGCTTGGAGGATCAGGGTCACTGCTTGGAGGAGGATTAGGGTCACTGCTTGGAGGAGGAGGATCAGGGTCACTGCTTGGAGGATCAGGGTCACTGCTTGGAGGAGGAGGAGGATCAGGGTCACTGGAGGAGGATCAGGGTCACGTCTTGGAGGAGGAGGATCAGGGTCACTGCTTGGAGGAGGAAGAGGATCAGGGTCACTGGAGGAGGATCAGGGTCACGTCTTGGAGGAGGAGGATCAGGGTCACTGCTTGGAGGAGGATCAGGGTCACGTCTTGGAGGAGGAGGATCAGGGTCACTGCTTGGAGGAGGATTAGGGTCACTGCTTGGAGGAGGATCAGGGTCACTGCTTGGGGGAGGAGGATCAGGGTCACTGCTTGGAGGAGGATTAGGGTCACTGCTTGGAGGAGGAGGAGGATCAGGGTCACTGCTTGGAGGAGGAGGATTAGGGTCACTGCTTGGAGGAGGATTAGGGTCACTGCTTGGAGGAGGATTAGGGTCACTGCTTGGAGGAGGATTAGGGTCACTGCTTGGAGGAGGATCAGGGTCACTGCTTGGAGGAGGATCAGGGTCACTGCTTGGAGGAGGATTAGGGTCACTGCTTGGAGGAGGATTAGGGTCACTGCTTGGAGGAGGATTAGGGTCACTACTTGGAGGAGGAGGATCAGGGTCACTGCTTGGAGGAGGATTAGGGTCACTGCTTGGAGGAGGATTAGGGTCACTGCTTAGAGGAGGATTAGGGTCAGTGCTTGGAGGAGGATTAGGGTCACTACTTGGAGGAGGATCAGGGTCACTGCTTGGAGGAGGAGGATTAGGGTCACTGCTTGGAGGAGGATTAGGGTCACTGCTTGGAGGGGGAGGATTAGGGTCACTGCTTGGAGGAGGATTAGGGTCACTGCTTGGAGGAGGATTAGGGTCACTGCTTGGAGGAGGATTAGGGTCACTGCTTGGAGGAGGATTATGGTCACTGCTTGGAGGAGGATCAGGGTCACTGCTTGGAGGAGGATTAGGGTCACTGCTTTGAAGAGGATTAGGGTCACTGCTTGGAGGAGGAGGAGGATTAGGGTCACTGCTTGGAGGAGGAGGAGGATCAGGGTCACTGCTTGGAGGAGGAGGATCAGGGTCACTGCTTGGAGGAGGAGGATCAGGGTCACTGCTTGGAGGAGGATTAGGGTCACTGCTTGGAGGAGGATTAGGGTCATTGCTTGGAGGAGGAGGATCAGGGTCACTGCTTGGAGGAGGATTAGGGTCACTGCTTGGAGGAGGATTAGGGTCACTGCTTGGAGGAGGAGGATTAGGGTCACTGCTTGGAGGAGGAGGAGGATTAGGGTCACTGCTTGGAGGAGGAGGAGGATCAGGGTCACTGCTTGGAGGAGGAGGAGGATCAGGGTCACTGGAGGAGGATCAGGGTCACGTCTTGGAGGAGGAGGATCAGGGTCACTGCTTGGAGGAGGATCAGGGTGACTGCTTGGAGGAGGAGGATCAGGGTCACGTCTTGGAGGAGGAGGATTAGGGTCACTGCTTGGAGGAGGATTAGGGTGACTGCTTGGAGGAGGAGGATTAGGGTCACTACTTAGAGGAGG
The DNA here is from genome assembly GCA_036924085.1 of Ariolimax columbianus. Lineage (NCBI taxonomy): Eukaryota > Metazoa > Mollusca > Gastropoda > Stylommatophora > Arionidae > Ariolimax > Ariolimax columbianus. Next base: position 74,006,950 of record JAVGWX010000013.1, read on the forward strand.
AGGATTAGGGTCACTGCTTGGAAGAGGAGGAGGATCAGGGTCACTGGAGGAGGATCAGGGTCCCGTCTTGGAGGAGGAGGATCAGGGTCACTGCTTGGAGGAGGATCAGGGTCACTGCTTGGAGGAGGAGGAGGATCAGGGTCACTGGAGGAGCATCAGGGTCACTGCTTGGAGGATCAGGGTCACTGCTTGGAGGAGGATTAGGGTCACTGCTTGGAGGAGGAGGATCAGGGTCACTGCTTGGAGGATCAGGGTCACTGCTTGGAGGAGGAGGATCAGGGTCACTGGAGGAGGATCAGGGTCACGTCTTGGAGGAGGAGGATCAGGGTCACTGGGGGAGAATCAGGGTCACTGCTTGGAGGAGGAGGATCAGGGTCACTGGAGGAGGATCAGGGTCACGTCTTGGAGGAGGAGGATCAGGGTCACTGCTTGGAGGAGGATCAGGGTCACGTCTTGGAGGAGGAGGATCAGGGTCACTGCTTGGAGGAGGATTAGGGTCACTGCTTGGATGAGGATCAGGGTCACTGCTTGGAGGAGGAGGATCAGGGTCACTGCTTGGAGGAGGATTAGGGTCACTGTTTGGAGGAGGATTAGGGTCCCTGCTTGGAGGAGGAGGAGGATCAGGGTCACTGCTTGGAGGAGGAGGATCAGGGTCACTGCTTGGAGGAGGATTATGGTCACTGCTTGGAGGAGGATCAGGGTCACTGCTTGGAGGAGGATTAGGGTCACTGCTTGGAGGAGGATTAGGGTCACTGCTTGGAGGAGGATTAGGGTCACTGGAGGAGGAGGAGGATCAGGGTCACTGCTTGGAGGAGGATCAGGGTCACTGCTTGGAGGAGGAGGATTAGGGTCACTGCTTGGAGGAGGATTAGGGTCACTGCTTGGAGGAGGAGGATTAGGGTCACTGCTTGGAGGAGGATTAGGGTCACTGTTTGGAGGAGGATTAGGGTCACTGCTTGGAGGAGGATTAGGGTCACTGCTTGGAGGAGGAGGATTAGGGTCACTGCTTGGAGGAGGATTAGGGTCACTGCTTGGAGGAGGATCAGGGTCATTGGAGGAGGATCAGGGTCACTGCTTGAAGGAGGAGGATTAGGGTCACTGCTTGGAGGAGGATTAGGGTCAGTGCTTGGAGGAGGAGGATTAGGGTCACTGGAGGAGGATCAGGGTCACTGCTTGGAGGAGGAGGATCAGGGTCACTGCTTGGAGGAGGAGGATTAGGGTCACTGCTTGGAGGAGGAGGATCAGGGTCACTGCTTGGAGGAGGAGGATCAGGGTCACTGGAGGAGGAGGAGGATCAATGGCACTGCTTGGAGGAGGAGGATCAGGGTCACTGGAGGAGGATCAGGGTATTAACTCAACAAACTTAACTTCTTTATACTGATTTATAAGACTCTGCACACCACCAGTGTCTTTTACATTCACTTGATCTAAAAATAACGTCACACATACAAATTGTTCTTGAGTGCGTTAATTGACCCTGCCTCCACTGTTTCCTGTATCAATGCATTCACTCCTCTTCTACCCTAGAGTGTAGAGTCTTCTACCTTACTTAGTCACTCCTCTTCTACCCTGGGATAGAAGAGGAGTGACTAAGTAAGTAAGGTAGAAGACTCTACACCACAGTGTAGAAGAGGAGTGACTAAGTAAGTAAGGTAGAAGACTCTACACCACAGTGTAGAAGAGGAGCGACTAAGTTAGTATTATACAGTTTGAGAAATTTCTTTAATACTCCATTGTGCTTGTCCATCATGGCGAAAGGAAACTGATTCAATCCTCAGCCATAAGATGCTTCAGTTTAACCAACTGTAAATGGGAACCTGACTTAGTTAGGGAAGGCAAGGACACGCCACCTCACGAAAATCTGAGACCAAGTACAGTGAAGCCTCTAACACTTCCTTCCTGACAGCAGTTTATGATATTAGACTTACCTATACATGCTCTTCATAGCACAAGATATGCTGCCTGCCAAAGACGGATGTGTTGGACCGAAAGGTGCAAATATTGCAGTCAAACGGTAAACTAGTGACACAATGCATTTCGTTCTCCGGACTACATCCTGCTACTTGCAAAAGCCCTGTTCAGGGCTTGGTAGCTCGAGATTGAGGACGAACGCAGAAGAAGAAGAAGAAGAAGAAGATATACTGAACTAACTGATGGGAGAGAAGACTAACATCTGGTCAGGCAAAACATACTGGACAAGACCTTCACCTTGGCTTCCTCATAGACTTTCCTGGAAACGGGCTGTTTTCATGGCAGCCTGGCTAACGGATGCCTGTTGGTCCAGTGCATCCGACTTCAGCATGCATTTTATGTAAGGGTCTGCTTCATCCTAAAATTTCTAAGGGTTTGTTTTCCTGGTTAATGACTGGTGATGGGGAGCGATCCCAGCACCTTCGGATTGTGAGCTGTGTTACTTAACCACTAGCCCCACGCTGTCCCCTAGTTGACTAAGTGAAGTTAGTTGTCGTTCGCAAGCGATGGGCAAAAATTAACTAACCAAATTTGTACATGTGCCAGGCAATAATGTCCCGTCCACCTGATGCAGGGCAACTTTCTTTCCACAGTGACTGTAGGACGTCATTGATTGTAAGATGCATTTGGGGAGGAAGACTAACGTCGGGTCAGGCAAAGTATACTGATCAGACATGTTAGTCTGGATCAGGCAAAACATACTGGTCAAGACCCTCACCTTGGCTTCCAAGTAGCACTCCCTGGGAACGGACTGTTTTCATGGCAGCCTGGCTAACAAGGTGAGGGATCGATGTGATCCCTGTAGTAGTGAGCGACACACAGATGAAGCCAAGCATAGCACAACCACCTGGATGACCCCGGTCCACCTTCCTCAGCACGCTTGGGATGTGAGAAAAGCTACTGATGTTCAATGCTGGACAGATTTTTGAAAATGAACAAGTCAAAAGTTTAATTCCAAATTTATATATACATATATGATAAAAGTAAGCCCATCTAAGTTAATTAATTGTGTTGGTACAATTGTAAATGTAATGTACAGACGTCAAAAAGTTACATAAATGGCAAGCCAATTCAAAGACATCCGGAAATAGCTACAACAAGCCTATTTATAGACATTTAAATGCAAAGATAAACCAATTTATAGACATCTAAACTGAATTGCAATTAAAATATTTATAGGTACAGGAGAGTAATTCTCCAACTGGGGAGGGGTGAGTAGAACCACTACACCTTGATGCATGTGAATAAGGTGACTTAAAAGGGTTGTGAATGGGGCTAGCAACCTCATTATATAAAACCAATTGCTACAGAAATTATGACTGCTAGAAGAAACAAAACACTTGGCACAGACTTCCTGTAAGGAGTGAGACAGAAGACATAGAAAAGTTACTGTCATGAAAAGCTAATTTATATACAAATACATATAATTGGCTCAGTTTGCTGCCGAAGACGAATGTGTTGGACCGAAAGGTGCAATTATCGCAGTCAAGCTGCTAACTAGCGACACAGCGCATTTCGTTCTCCGAACCACACCCTGCAACTCACAAAGCCCTGTTTAAGGTTTTGTAGCAGGAGATTGAGAACGAACACATAGAAGAAGATTCATTTTGAATATCTTCAAACCAGAAAAAATAAGGTTATTATAATTGGAAAAACATAAATTAATTGTGAAGTTTAGATAGATAAGAGACGATATTAAAACAAACAACCAAATTTAGATACCTAGGAATCATAAAACAGAAGATTGGAGATGTATAAATGTATGAAAGAATAATGACACTGGTTAAGGCTGGTTTAAACAAAAAAATACAGTGTCGTCTACTTCTTCTGTTTTAAGACGCCATTGATTGTAAGAATCATTTCACCACAGTGAACAAAAAAACATTACAAGTTTTGATTGTAAGACATATATTTATCCAACACAAAAAATGTATTAATATCAGTCAATTTACTAAAAACAAATTGATTGATTAGATGATATGTTATTTATCACTTCTGTCTCAATCAATATCAGCTTCACATTCAGTTTAATTCTTCTGGATCACTTGCCGAACAATTGATATCTAATGCTGTATATTGTCCTCTCAGCCTTCAAGAACTCTTCACAAAAATATGGACTTATGATCATTTCTCAAACAGCGAACATTTGCTTAACTAACGTAAATTGTTAATTTATTCAAATTTAATCAAATTGAACTAAGCTGATATGATGCAACAATTTTTAAACACAATAGATACAGGAAGTTCCACTATTAAATGTACCCATTCGTTAGGTTATGACAATGCCACCTGAAGTCCCATCTACTAGATGTCAGAATATTTTCTTTAGACTGTTTCTAAGACGCCATCAATTGTAAAATGCACCTCGATTTGAGAGACATTTAAATGGCAAAAATGTTGTCTTTAACTTCTTTATACTGGTTTAGAAGACTGTAGAGACTGTTTACAACCAGTTTCATTTTCATTTCCTTGCTCTAATAGCTATGTGCATCTAATCTATTCTTAAATGCATTAATTGTCCTTGCCTCCACTACCTCCTGTGTCAATGCATTCCAAGCATTGACTACTCTCTGACTAAAAAAATATTTCATAATATCTAATCTGGACCTTTCTTTAATTAATTTTTGGCTATGTCCTCTTGTCCTTGTAGGTGGCTGTATTTAGAATCGAAGAAATACACTATGACCAAAGTCTTTGGCGATGAGATGAGAACCTTTGTGTAACATGTAGAACCCCTGCCGATGTGTCGGACTGAAAGGTGCAAATATCGCAGTCAAACTGTAAACTAGCGACACAACTCAAATCCGTTCTCTGGATTACATCCTGCTACTTGCAAAGCCCTGTTCAGGGCTTGGTAGTGGGAGATTGAGAACGAACGCAGAAGAAGAAGATGTAAAACCAAACAGAACGAAGTGACTGCAGCAATGCTAAATATCAACAATGGCTGAACTACTGGTACAAACAAGGTTAATAATCAGTTTACATGAGAAAAATGACAGACATTAACTGGAATGTTAGGTTGAAATGTCAGTTAATGGCTGATGAATTCCTGTAAAACTGCTTTCAATGAACCTTTTGTAATTCAGCCATTATATGTACAATTAATATTAATTTATGGATGTGAATCATGGACAATGAAATAACAAATAGAGAAATCACTGGTGGCAACAGAATTGAAATTGCTACGTGCAATAAGGACAGATGACGATTATAAGAAAATAATATGAAGCTGTTTACACTGCTAACTAGAATATAAGTAGTACAGGCAACATTCATGGGGCAGGTTCTGAAGGGACAATCCTTAGGGACAGATCAAGAGTAAGAGAGGCAGACGATTACAGAAACGATATATCGGTATGCCAGGTTGGATGGTCAAACAAAGCATCTGAAGTGCTGGATGAATGGATGGTTTTGGAGGGAATCAATTGCCAACACCATGAGGCATAACACTTGATGATGATGGCATGCATATGGAAGGTAAGCTCACTCCAGTTCAGTTCTTTCGTCCAATGATCCTTGAGGTCGTTGGGGCATCCCTGCTGACACCTCACTGATAATTCTGCTTCATCCCTCTCTGCCTTTGGTTGCTTTATGTGCCTCCTTGAGTCGGAGGTTAGTCCAATTCACAGATGTTGTCTTGGGGAACTGAGATGCTAGTCCAGTCAGGCACTGTCCAGGACGTTGCGTCAGGGTCAGGAACTGTCCAGGACGTTGCATCAGGGTCAGGCACTGTCCAGGACGTTGCGTCAGGGTCAGGCACTGTCCAGGACGTTGCGTCAGGGTCAGGCACTGTCCAGGACGTTGCGTCAGGGTCAGGCACTGTCCAGGACGTTGCGTCAGGGTCAGGCACCATACACTGACCAAGACCACAATTTCTCTTCCAGGTAGCGTTCGCTAGAAACAGGCTGTTTTCAATGCAGCCTGGCTGACGAGATGTGGATCGATGTGATCCCCGTAGTAGTGATTCCCCCTCAGTTGAAGCCAAGCATAGCTAACCGCCTGGAGGATCGCGATCCACCTTCATCAGCATACTCGGGATGTGAGGAAAGCTACTACAACCTGCCACTTAACGTCCTTTCCAGGGCCCACAAAAGGGCCAACTAACAACAAAAACAGATGTCTTTTTATCTTTTTCTCGGACGTCCCTTGTTCTGTACTGTGCTCATTTATAGACACATAAATACAATTCCAATAATAAGCTAACGGCAGACACATAAAAGTAAATAAATTGGCTCTCTGGTACATATCAAGACAGCAGAAAACATCAAAAAAGACAAATATTTGGTTATAATGAATCAAGTCATTGTTAAAGTACATGGAAGAAAAAAGGCACTCAAAATACAGGCAAGCTGAAATATGGTTTGCTTAGGTGATGATAATATGACATCAAAATACATCAGGGGCATAGCAAGGAGTTAAAAAGGCTGCAGCACATCAATGATAAGATAAGCACATTAGAAGGCTGGGGCAAGTGATATCAGCAGAAGCTAATTGGCACGAATATAACCAAATTGACTAGGTCTGCGGTTGAAAGTAGTGTAAAATAAAAACCAAACAAATGTCAATACGACTTTTTCCCATTGCTGGGGTAGCCGAGGGTTTTTCTTAGGCTGAGAACTACAGGCCACTTCGCCACTACTGTCGCGACGTCATGTGCTGGCTATGTTTGTTTATTTCACCCCCAACAGAAAAACAATGTATGCCATACCGGGATTTGAACCGCTGCTCTCCTTGTCGGCAGGCAGGTCTCGAAACCATTTGGCCACGTGTCAACTGAGACAAAAATACAAAATTAACAAAAACTGGACCGAGATGTGCTTTTCAACACTGCTCAAGTGTTGAGATCTGGATGGCAACTTATGTCAAGATAGAACCAAAATGGTTGTGCTTGTGGTTGAAAGAGCCGTAAACCTAAAAGAAAGTTGGCTTGACTTGACTTCGTTCGTTCTCAATCTCCCGCTACCATCCTAAAAAGAGCTTAAGTAGCAGAATGCAGTCCAGAGAACGGAATCTGTTGTGTCGTAGTTTACAGCTTGACTGCAATATTTGCACCTTTCGGTCCGACACATTCGACATTGTTTGAGTACCTGGTTAGCATTCCCTCTTTGATCCCTTCTCCTTAGCCAGTCTGCCCTGCTGCAGCCTGTTATCCAGGATCACTGTGAGGGCCTTGGCAGCACTGGTTCGCTGGCCCTGATGCTAGCAGTCAGCTTTGGGTCACTCACTGCTGCAGCTGATGCGCTGCTCAGCCAAAAATAAAGTTCAACTTGAACTCAAATTGACATTTTAGTCGCTTCTTTTCTATGATGGAATGTGCAGACCTTCTGTTCGTTTCTCTCCTGGCTCATAACTGTTGAAGGATAGAGCAGTTTGACTCATGCCAAATGCTGCTTAGTCACTTCCTGGCCAGGTTTGTTTTTGGTGTCCTGTCATGCCAGATGTCGGAGCATCAGCATTTCTCATACCATACTCAGCTTTTAGGTAATCCTGTTTCCAGTCATTTGTAGTGCGATTTCATAGCAGTGGCCCTTTAGACAAGGTTGCCAGAATCAAACACATTAGATCCCTCTTACAAAATGAAGTAAAGGAAATGGTGAGAAGTATTCTGTTTACCCAGAAACCAATTGGGTGCATGGTAGGTTACAGAGTTCCTATTCTCTCTTCAGACACACATGAAAGCTGAGATAGCGCAGTGGTTAGTGCATCTCAGCCGAGTGATCAAGGTTCAGTCCCCAGTTGGTGCGGGACATTTCCGATCGCAAAACAGCTTCTGTGGTCAACCCAGTCTAAAACATTGGGCACTCAAATAATCTGGGAAAGTGAAGGCAGCTGGCATGTTCCTTAGTGTGCCATTGGTCAAGGAAAATATGGATCGAACATCATTATTTTCAATATGTCACATTGGCATGTTAACCTTCAGCACGCCCCAGTCCAGATCATCTTGACACACTCGGCCTACAAAAACGGTGTACGTAAAAATTTTTTATTTTTTGAACGGAGTCACTCCCGACAGCCATTTTTTACTGCTGAATACATACTCCATATATACACGATATTTTGGCGGTTAAAGTATCGTATGTGCAATTACAAATAGCTTCTGAACAGTTTTAATTTTGTATACGCTTTACTATCTTGACTATATTTTGGTAACGTGTCAAGATGGTGTAGGAAACGAGCAATGTTTGATAAGAACGACATTGTAAGAACCAAATGAACATTGTAACGATGGTCATTAAAGATGAAACACCAATCAAATGTGAGATTAATCTAGGTTATCCATTTTAGGGTTAAGGAATAAAGGCTGCTTGCCACATTAGTCATCATGCAGTGTTCAGCTTTCTTAACAATATTGTAGGCCCTGGACAAAACAATCCATTAGGGCTCCTACCCAATCATTCATACTAAAAATCAACTCTAATAAGTTGGTAACACTTTTTCATGGGGGTCCAAGGAATTGTGGGGGTCGTCAGCAACTGTCTAGTGTGTCATGTATTAAGATGGCAATGATGCAGTGTGCAGGCAAGGTTTTTATTTCATCCCAATAGATTTAAACATGCACTCTATTGGGATTCAAACTGGCATCCCCAGACTAAGAGACAAGTATTATAAATGCCACACCGTGAAAAATAATGTTTTTAAATCAATAAAAAATGTGAAAAACATAAAATTAATACACATATATGGAATGTTGAAATTAATTGGAACTAGGGTTCCAATCTTCAGCCAAAAGAATTTCTACAAGTGACACAATAGAATGTTATATAACACTGACATTCTTGGGAGGATTTAGAAATAGAATTCTCATAAGAGTGGGGGAAGTGTCATTTGTGGATTATGTGTTTGATGGTCATCCTTGTACTCCATCACTCCAGATGGTGGAGCATGGATCTAACACTGCATTTGTGGATTATGTGTTTGATGGTCATCCTTGTACTCCATCACTCCAGATGGTGGAGCATGGATCTAACACTGCATCTGTGGATTATGTGTTCGATGGTCATCCTTGTACTCCATCACTCCAGATGGTGGAGCATGGATCTAACACTGCATCTGGGTTTGTTTTTTGTTGTTTTACTAGGTTTTAAAAAAAATTCCTGAATCTATTTATTTGCAGTGTGGTTTCGACTTATCATTTTGCAACTTGCACAAGGTAATTTGGGACCAGGGAGTGAAGTTGATGACCAGCGCAGTTTCTTCCTCACTATAAATCCTCATACAGCGCAAGTTACATTATCAAGGTGAAACCTTTTGATGATGTACCCATCATTGCTTGTGATGGGCAACTAACTTTGGTAGCAATGATTATTACATGGTGAGGTTGCTAACCTCAAGGATAACTTCCCATGGTAGTCTGTCCTGAGATTTTAGGAATGAAATGGTGGCCTTAATATGACTTACCCGAGACGATGGCATGATGTCATAATAGACAATATTTATGGCAACAAACAGAGCAACAACTAATACAGCTGGAGATTCGGGAGAGAAAGTGGAGATGGATAGAAAAAACACTATGGGAAAGGCATCTGATAATATAGCCAAACAGATGCTAAATTGGAACCCACAGGGGAAAAGAAGTGCGTTATGGGTAAAGAACAGTAGAAGATGAGGTCAGGATATCTGTAGTCTCATAAATGGAAGCCAAGAAGATGGTTTCTATTATAAGTGGGTGGAAAGTAACTTTCATATGTTCAAATGGGAAACAGATAGATTAAGTTGAGTTGTAGGGAGCCAAAACTGGAGCCTCTAATGGTACCATAGACAGCTCATCCTAAAGTGATTTGTTTATAGTGTGGTTCCATCCTAAAGTGATTTGTTTATAGTGTGGCTCCATCCTAAAGTGATTTGTTTATAGTGTGGTTCCATCCTAAAGTGATTTGTTTATAGTGTTGATCCATCCTAAAGTGATTTGTTTATAGTGTGGTTCCATCCTAAAGTGATTTGTTTATAGTGTTGATCCATCCTAAAGTGATTTGTTTATAGTGTTGATCCATCCTAAAGTGATTTGTTTATAGTGTGGTTCCATCCTAAAGTGATTTGTTTATAGTGTGGTTCCATCCTAAAGTGATTTGTTTATGGTGTTGATCCATCCTAAAGTGATTTGTTTATGGTGTTGATCCATCCTAAAGGGATTTGTTTATAGTGTGGTTCCATTCTAAAGTGATTTGTTTATGGTGTTGATCCATCATAAAGGGATTTGTTTATAGTGTGGTTCCATCTTAAAGTGATTTGTTTATAGTGTGGTTCCATCCTAAAGTGATTTGTTTATAGTGTGGCTCCATCCTAAAGTGATTTGTTTATAGTGTTGTTCCATCCTAAAGTGATTTGTTTATAGTGTGGTTCCATCCTAAAGTGATTTGTTTATAGTGTGGTTCCATTCTAAAGTGATTTGTTTATAGTGTGGCTCCATCCTAAAGTGATTTGTTTATGGTGTTGTTCCATCCTAAAGTGATTTGTTTATAGTGTGGTTCCATTCTAAAGTGATTTGTTTATAGTGTGGCTCCATCCTAAAGTGATTTGTTTATAGTGTTGTTCCATCCTAAAGTGATTTGTTTATAGTGTGGTTCCATCCTAAAGTGATTTGTTTATAGTGTGGTTCCATTCTAAAGTGATTTGTTTATAGTGTGGCTCCATTCTAAAGTGATTTGTTTATGGTGTTGATCCATCCTAAAGTGATTTGTTTATAGTGTGGCTCCATCCTAAAGTGATTTGTTTATAGTGTGGTTCCATCCTAAAGGGATTTGTTTATAGTGTTGTTCCATTCTAAAGTGATTTGTTTATGGTGTTGATCCATCCTAAAGGGATTTGTTTATAGTGTGGTTCCATCCTAAAGTGTTGGGAATTGCTTCCTCTGAACCGCTCAACTTGTCCCACTGCCATCCCACACGGTGCTCACATCACTGGGAAGAGAATCCTTACTGAGGCACAGAAAAAGCAAGCTGCATGAAAGGACAGAATGCAATATGGCCAAATAACTAAAGCTATCCATGCGGAAGAGATTGCCATGCTCGGATCGGACTGTAGAGTCACATACGATCATATCTGAATACACATGTTCGACTCTGCTGCCATCTTTGCTTGCGATGGACAACTGTTATCATTACTAAGAGCCCGAATGCTGCTGGGTCAATAACAAAGAAATAACAAACAGATCTGTACAATGCCAGACATGCGGAATGAATGAATTATTTGTACACATGAATAACAATTATAGCTATGTGGCTTGAAATAATTATGGAAGCGGTACATGTCAAAATGTCCCATTGATTATGCCGAAGTATATACAATGTCATTATGAGAACTGCAAGATTACATTACACAGCATGAGACACGTACTTCTGTCTGAGCAGATATCTCAAGAATACATTACACAGCATGAGACACGTACTTCTGTCTGAGCAGATATCTCAAGAATACATTACACAGCATGAGACACGTACTTCTGTCTAAGCAGATATCTCAAGAATACATTACACAGCATGAGACACGTACTTCTGTCTGAGCAGATATCTCAAGAATACATTACACAGCATGAGACACGTACTTCTGTCTAAGCAGATATCTCAGAAACTACAAATGACAATAATAAAAGGCTGTGTGCATTTGGCTTTATTGTATGGAGCAGAAACCTGGACCCTGACAAAGAAAATGGATAGAAAGAATTGAAGCCCTTAAAATGTGGGTATTCGGAAGACTTGGATGTGTTTCTTGGGAAAGTATGAAAACAAATAGTGAGGTTCTGGAACAACTCAAGGTGGAGAAAACACTTCAGAATAAAAAAAAAATATTTTGGTCATGTCAAGCGACATGACAGCCTGCTCATGGTTATATTGGAGGGAAGAGTAGAGGACAAGAGAAGCAGAGGATGACAGAAGTACCGACAACATCAAGATGTGGTCGGGACACAATCTGACTGAGTGTACCAGCCTGGCACAGGACAGAGACAGCTGGAGATCCGTTATCATCAACCTCCGCTGCAGAGATGGCACATACTATTATGCTGAAGTATATACAATATGTTTGGTCTATTTTTGCTCAATTATTGTACCATATCTGGGATTAGTACATGACAAATGGAATAAATACATCATTAGCAAAAACACTCAAAAGCATGCTTTGATAATGTGAAAATAAAAGTGATATAAATGCATAATTAATGAGTAAATCACAAATTGGGAATTTCAACAAAAGAAAAGACATACAAAATTAAACATGTCAGATCCACAACATGTGTTCTTAGTCGACCTGTACTTCTACAGGGACAGATGCACCTGTGCAGGTCTCAGCTCTGGTATGAGCTGGAAGTAGCTGGGAGAAAGGTTTCCTGCTTAGCGGGCTAGGCTCGAGCAGCTTAATACTCCACTGCATTGGTACAAGCACTTACGGTTAATCATGTTAATCATCTTAATAGACTGAAATGTATGTGAGTGAATATAATATTGTGTGTATGTGAAAATGTGTGTTACAAAAATATGTAGTGAATACTGCCATTACGATTTATTGTAGCAACTGTTCAGAAATATTTCTTTGCTTATCTAAACCAGATCAGCTCAAAGGCGTCTACCCCAAGAGCCATGACAACTAATTAAACAAGCTTCGTGGACCATTCATGATGCACTTTTGTTCTGTTTCTAAGAATCAACTTCACTGCACTCCGGACATGCCCATAGGTACTCAATCTCTTTCAGTGCAGGTAAGTCTGCAAATGATGTTATTCCTTGCTAAGCTAAGACTTCCCTCCCAAGGAATAGTGAGAGGAGGCATGATGAGGCGGGTAATGACACGACTTACAACGCTAAGCTGTCTGTGTTCGGATACCTGTGTCTGAAGTCAAATACATTATTGGATTATTAAGGTACAAAACATAGCCCAATGCACTCCATCTCAGGAATGTCATATTTATACTGAAGAACTGAAGTCAGCCCATCCTTGCCTAGAGATATCTACACAGCGAATTGTTAAGAAAGCCCTACATTTTTAAGTTCAAAGACTTATCAGCGCATGTCCATGAAAACAAAATGGTAATAAGTTTAACATAATTCTTAGAAGATACAACATGGTAAAAAACAAATACACTTTGAACATGAATATTAAATAATCAAGAGTTACCTCTACAAGCTCCCTTTATAACTTTCTAAAGTAAGTACAATATTAAGTAATCATGAGTTACCTCATAAAGCTCTCATGACTTTCTAAAGTAAGTACAATATTAAGTAATCAAGAGTTACCTCATAAAGCTCTCATGACTTTCTAAAGTAAGTACAATATTAAGTAATCAAGAGTTACCTCATAAAGCTCTCATGACTTTCTAAAGTAAGTACAATATTAAGTAATCAAGAGTTACCTCATAAAGCTCTCATGACTTTCTAAAGTAAGTACAATATTAAGTAATCATTAGTTACCTTTACAAGCTCCCTTTATGACTTCATAAACTAAGTATGGGGGGTCGCTGTAGTCAAGAGGTTAAGGCACTCGCCTCTCACAGTGATGAAGGGAAGCGGTGGGTGGTCAAATCCCGCAAGTTTCAAGCGACGCCTAGTCTCACTGGAGGTAAGACCAGAGTGCCTGCATCCCGAGTTACCTCCAGTCATCTCAATCCAATAGTCTTGCCACTGATCCAAGGTAACTCGGGACAAGAGAGAGATTGATGACCAGCGCATTCACTCCCTCACTATAATCTAAATACAGCGCACATCACATTATTAAGACAAAACTGTCTGGTATTGTGGTAATCATCGCTTGGTGGTGGACAATAACTTATTACTTAAAGTAAGTACAATATTAAATCATCATTAATTACTTCGTCCCCATCAACCTGGCTGGGTATCTACTTAGCTGTAGTGTTTGAGTCGATTAAGATGGACTCGGACATCAATTAAACCACCTTCCATGAAACTGGTTGTATACCGACTCTGTAGAGTCTTCTAAACCAGTATAAAAAAGTTAAGTTAACTCAATCCCGAAGATGGCATCAACAATTTGAGCCATGAGACGAGAACACAATTTTCAGGCCGCGAACAAGACGTGTCGTTGAACAAAATCATACATGGAGTGACCGCAGGCTAGCAAGCACTTGACATACAAAAGGTAACGGTAAAACATCATATCTAGATTGTCCGTCATTGTCTGATTTGTGAAAATAACTACTACCACCAACCAATCCCCTGCATGGAGACCCAAAACAACTCAAGAAAACACGTACATTACCTGGCATATGGAAAAGAAGAGTGGAGACCCATTATCCCAGGGATAGGAGAAGTCAAGTCCAAGTGATTACAAAATGAACATTAATACAGTATTTAAGATTTTTAGTCATTCATTGGGTAACATGTCTCAAAGAAATATATATGGAAATTAAATACACATATCTTTACACCTGGTTGTTAGACAGAATATCTTTACACCTGGTTGTTAGACAGAATATCTTTACACCTGGTTGTTAAACAGAATATCTTTACACCTGGTTGTTAAACAGAATATCTTTACACCTGGTTGTTAGACATAATATCTTTACACCTGGTTGTTAGACAGAATATCTTTACACCTGGTTGTTAGACAGAATGTCTTTACACCTGGTTGTTAAACAGAGTATCTTTACACCTGTTGCATATTTCTTTAGTGAGAGCGTGGTGAATGCTTGGAATGCATTGACACAGAAAGTAGTGAAGGCAAGAACAATTAATGCATTCAAGAATAGATTGGATGTGCATAGTCATTTTTAGATCAAATGAAGGTAAGAGAAACTGGTTGTATAACAGACTCTGCAGAGTCTTCTAAACCAGTATAAAGATGTTGAGTTAAGTGATATCTTTACACCTGGCTGCCTACCAACAGCTTTGGATACCTGTATAGGTTTCTTTGTATAAGCTGATTGAGTGCTCCTCAAAGAATAAGATTTAAACAACTTAACATCTTTATACTGTTTTAGAAGACCCTGCAGAGTCTGTATACAGCCAGTTTCATTTACATTTCCTTGCTCTAAAAGCTATGCGCATTCAATCTATTCTTGAATGCATTAATTGTCTTTGCTGTGGCAATGCATTCCAAGCATTCCCCACTCTCTGACTAAAACAATATTTCCTAACATCCAATCTGGACATCTCTTTAGTTAATTTGTAGCTATGCCCTCTTGTTCTTGTGGGAGGCTGTATTTTAAAAGCTTGTTATAGTCTAATTTATCCATTCCTTTGATCATCTTATAAACCTGTATTAAGTCACCTCAAATTCTTCTCTTATCTAGATGCCGTAGACCGGTTTTTCTGACTCTTTTCTCATAACTGTAATTCTGGAATTTCACTATCAGCTTTGTCCGTCGTCTTTGTATACTTTCCAGCATGTTTATATCTCCTCTACGATAAGGACTCCACACCTGTACACAGTACTCCAATCTAGGTCTAACTAATGCTTTATACAGTTTGACTATCACTTCCTTGCTCCTATGTTTAATATTTCTTTTTATCATACCTAACATTCCATTTGCCTCTTTCACTGCTACCTGGACTTGCTCACTCACCTTACCTGTATTATCTATTATAACCGCTAGGTCCCTCACCTTTTCTATCTTTCTAATATTGTTCTCACCCATTCTGTAATTATGTTCCATATTGGGTCTACCCAAGTTCCAACAAAAAAATTTCTGAACATTTGTATAATACTGAAGCTAACAGGCAATAAGTGTGCACACACATCAGCAAATACAGGTACAGCAGTAAGCAAACATTCACATATTTTCACTGTACAACAAATACTGACTTCCAAACATACATGCTTACATACAGAAAATGTGTATTTATGAATGGTATTTGGGTCAAGAGATTCCTGCAGAAGAGTTTGAGACAAATGTTAATGAAGGTACTGAGGGAGATGGAATATGTGGTACAGAACAGGAGGATAGGGGGAAAACTTTTTTTCACTGGGAGCCAACGACTGTAAATACAAATATGATGAAGATGGTATCAGATTACTAATGGAATGGGCTTTGATAAGTTCCTCTGTGAAAGCGGATTTAATATCATTTACTGATGATCTATCAATCAATTAATCAAAATCTTGGTGCCCCCTGAGCAGCACATGTCTTTAACTCCCACATGCCAAGTTGGACAGTCTCTCACCCTCATATCCAACATCTGCTATGTCCGTCCTGCTTCCCTCATGGTCTCTCTGCCAAGTGCATTTTGGATGACCTCTTTGCCAAGTGACTTCTTTGCCAAGTGCGTTTTAGATTACCTCTTTGCCAAGTGTGTTTTGGATGACCTCTTTGCAAAGTGCGTTTTGGATGACCTCTTTGCAAAGTGCATTTTGGATGAACTCTTTGCCAAGTGCATTTTGGATGATCCCTTTGCCAAGTGTATTTTGGATGTCCTCTTTGGTAAGTGTATTTTGGATGACTTCTTTGGCGAGTGTATTTTGGAGGACCTCTTTGGCGAGTGTATTTTGGATGACCTCTTTGGCAAGTGTATTTTGGATGACCTCTTTGCCAAGTGCGCTTCGAATGACCTCTTTGCCAAGTGCGCTTCAGATGACCTCTTTGCCAAGTGCGCTTCAGATGACCTCTTTGCCAAGTGCGCTTTGGATGACCACTCTGCCAAGTACGTTTTGGATAACCTCTTTGCCAAGCGACCTCTATGCCGAGCATGTTTTGGATGACCTCTGTATTTCATACCTTTGTGTTTCAGAACAGTAACTATTTCACAATATCATTCACCACTTTACTCAAAATATGTCCTACCAAATGACAACGGTTTCTCTTTATCTTTTGATCGACTGCCAGTTTCCCAGTTCAATGCCATAGGTCCCTGTGAGCAGCCATTTGCACCATTTCAACCCAAATATAATATGCGCAAGAACCCTTTCGTGAATCTTTACTAGATATATGGAGTTGTTTTATTGAATCTGCTGAGATGTTTGCTGTTTCACAGTCAACACTAAGTTGATAAATGTGTCTGTGGTTTGTAGTTGATCCTTTATGTTAACATAGACTGAATGGTCTCAAAGTAAGATGCCGGCCATTGGGTCTTGGAGGTCGTGGGTTCAAATCTCGGTGGAGACCGGGATTTTTTCATGTGGATTATCTGTTATTTCTCCGCACCTCTGGGCAGTAAAGATTGGAAACCTGTGTGTAGTATCGCGCACTTCTTCTGCAGTTGAAAATCGAAAAGAGTAGGCTTATCGAATGCTGCTCGGACAAAATTCAAAATTATGTTAAAAATCTATCCAATCTATTACGGGATCCTCGCGGGTGCTATTGAGTTCGTGCACTGCGCTGAGATTCTCCAAAAATATGGAGAAGAACAGAGCACTATGGGTTAAACCGTGTGCAATGGCGTTGATTCTTTGACTAAACTAAACTAAACTAACCATAGTACGAAGGGAGAGAGGAGACTTATGTCTGGTCAGACAAAACATACTGATCAGAGTATGTTAGTTAGGGTAAGGTAAAACATAACGATAAAAGCACTGCTTCACTGCCAAGGACTTCTTCCTGCAAACAGGCTGTTTTATGGTAGTTTGGGTAATGAAGTGGTGATCAGCTCTGTGATCTCAAGCACACCTAGGGATGTGAGGAGAGCCACTGTAACGCGCTACCAAAGAAAGTCATCAATAGTACCTAACTCTCAAGTACACCTAGGAATGTAAGGAGAGCCACTGTAACCCGCCACCAAAGAAAGTCGTCAATAGTACCTAACTCTCAAGTACACCTAGGGATGTAAGGAGAGCCACTGTAACGCGCTACCAAAGAAAGTCATCAATAGTACCTAACTCTCAAGTACACCTAGGGATGTAAGGAGAGCCACTGTAACCCGCCACCAAAGAAAGTCATCAATAGTACCTAACTCTCAAGTACACCTAGGGATGTAAGGAGAGCCACTGTAACCCGCCACCAAAGAAAGTCGTTAATAGTACCTATCTCAACTATGAGTGGCATTGGCAACAACAACCATAGCCTGAAAAGAGAGCAAAGACTATAAACACTGAAACCTGCCAGACTTGTAAGAGGAGACTAAGGAGGGTTATGTGTCTTATAGAAACTAAATACCACACGATAGAGAAAATTAGGCCCTTCTAGATGAGGAGCGATTAAACCAAATCACGTTATAGCTTTAGGGGGAGCCATTTGTAAGCCTGGCAAAGATAGCGTCTAACAGGCTGCGAGTCTAGTTTTGTTTTGGTGTTTTAGTTCATTATGGAAGCTGCCGGGTCACAGATTTGACTGAAATTCACATTAGTCGACGACTTGCACATGTGTCCACGGAAACATGTTGCGGTTTTCCATGTGGATTAGTTAATCCATTCATTTTGTGGTGTTTTCCCCTCAGATTATCCTGTCATGGTCATTGGCTATTTGCAGCACTATTTTGGTTACCCTATGTCGTATTTCCACGGTCCAGTGCCCTCAGCTGAACTTCATGAGATTGAAGCTCTTTGCACCATTTGCTGACAGTGCTGGTTTTGGTGTAGCTAGCAAATTACCCATGGACAAATAATAATGGACTAAGACATTGCCAGGAAGAGATTGGGTCCTGCTCGGTTAGCAGCATGCCTAAGACATAATCGCTCACATGCTGATGATGTCTTCAATCCTCGCAGCCCCGCCCCAAAGTAGCGAAGTACTCGGCTCCCCTCAAGAAGTCCGCAGGGACCTTGATCGACACCCCTTACCATGAAACCACAAGGCGCCATAGCTACATCCTTGGACATTGGATGCTCAATGAGCATTGGAATTTGGAGTGTCCTTTGTTTGCTGCCGGACATGGCCATGGCAGTTGTGGATTGACAAAATAATTGACATTATTATTCTATCAAGTGTGTCTAAAACCATGAAGGACCTTCACATGGCATCCAAAGGCAGGGCTGGATGCCTGACATGACGGGCAGGGCTGATAGCTCAACAAGTTGTGGAATGGCAGGAAAATCAATCACCAGTACAGAAATGACAGGACAATCAATCACTATGCTGGAATGATAGAAGACATCAACAAATACAAACTAAGCTCACAATAGCACACGTACTAAATATAACACAGCTGAACCACATATGGCTGTCATCTCTGTGGTAGTTTATGGTCTTAAATCGCTGTTCCTTTGATGTTCATCTTTTCCTGAATTTTGAAAACTATAATTACAAACATTGTTTGACCTCATTGTTGGGGTCTCGAGAGGAAGGTAATATTGGAGATTTACATATGGGGGAGACAGAAAGTGTCAGTGATAAATCTCTGCAGTTTTTATGTTCGAGTTTTGTCTTTCTAGTTCATCGATGTCAAAAGCTCTGGACATCCTGTTTGGGTTATCAGCGGGAGTGAACAAGCATCGAGCATGCAGCTCCTCCATGTAGTCCTTGATCAACTGAGCAATCTGGGATGCCTGTAGACAAGCCATAAACAATTTCACTGGTCAGAGAGAAAAAACATCAATGACACAACATGACTTTGGCATAAAAGCTGAAATCAAGGCAAGCATGAAGTCAGTTAATGGTACCAAGTACCAAGACCCACATAAAGTCAGTTAATGGTACCAAGTACCAAGACCCACATAAAGTCAGTTAATAGTACCAAGACCCACATAAAGTCAGTTAATAGTACCAAGACCCACATAAAGTCAGTTAATGGTACCAAGTACCAAGACCCACATGAAGTCAGTAAATGGTACGAAGACCCACATAAAGTCAGTTAATGGCACCAAGACCCACATAAAGTCAGTTAATGGCACCAAGACCCACATTAAGTCAGTTAATGGTACCAAGACCCACATAAAGTCAGTTAATGGTACCAAGTCCACATAAAGTCAGTTAATGGTACAAAGTACCAAGACCCACATGAAGTCAATTAACGGTACCAAGTACCAAGACCCACATGAAGTCAGTTAATGGTATCAAGTACCAAGACCACATAAAGTCAGTTAATGGTACTAAGTACCAAGACCCACATAAAGTCAGTTAATGGTACCAAGACCCACATAAAGTCAGTTACTAGTACCAAGACCTACATAAAGTCAGTTAATGGTACCAAGTACCAAGACCCACATGAAGTCAGTTAATGGTACCAAGACCCACATAAAGTCAGTTAATAGTACCAAGACCTACATAAAGTCAGTTAATGGTACCAAGTACCAAGACCCACATGAAGTCAGTTAATGGTACCAAGTACCAAGACCCACATGAAGTCAGTTAATGGTACCAAGTACCAAGACCCACATAAAGTCAGTTAATGGTACCAAGACCCACATAAAGTCAGTTAATAGTTCCAAGACCTACATAAAGTCAGTTAATGGTACCAAGACCCACATGAAGTCAGTTAATGGTACCAAGTACCAAGACCCACATAAAGTCAGTTAATGGTACCAAGACCCATATAAAGTCAGTTAATGGTACCAAGTACCAAGACCCACATAAAGTCAGTTAATGGTACCAAGTACCAAGACCCACATAAAGTCAGTTAATGGTACCAAGACCCACATAAAGTCAGTTAATAGTACCAAGACCTACATAAAGTCAGTTAATGGTACCAAGTACCAAGACCCACATGAAGTCAGTTAATGGTACCAAGTACCAAGACCCACATAAAGTCAGTTAATGGTACCAAGACCCACATAAAGTCAGTTAATAGTACCAAGACCTACATAAAGTCAGTTAATGGTACCAAGACCTACATAAAGTCAGGGGCCAAAGATGCGGCAGTGAATGAGCTGACTGCCTGCATCAGGGTCAGTTAACCACAGTTGACCAACACCCTATTCTGCTGCAAGTGGTGGCCCTAGAAACAGACTGCACCCATGCAGCCTGGCTGAGAGAATAGGGATCAAAGAGAGAATGTAAACCTGGTCTCAAAAATACTGTGCTGAGACTGGATATGTTGGGCCAAAATACACGGCTATCGCAGCCTCGCTGTAAACTACGACACAACATCCTTATCGAGGTGAATAATGAAGAAGAAGAATAGGCACCCAATAGGTAGGCATCGTTCACAGAAATTCGTGTGGTCCTTAGGAGAGAGGTTGAAAGATGAAGGTGGATAGAGAGTTAGCCTTCGTTTCCCTCCCGTCCTGATATTCAAAGGCAAATTAATAAAAATGTCACAACTGGCTATAAAAAGCAAACTAAACGAGATACGAACTTGAGAACCATTTATTAGTACACTGACATTGTCCCTTATTTCTCAGCTTAATTCCTACCAACATTAATTTCCCATCACTTTAACAGTGCACCAAAATCTGCAGCAAAACCCGCGTCACAGACACTACTATTGCAAGCTGAACACAAGGTTGGGTTTCACCAGAAATTTGTGAGCATATTGGAGAAAGTTTATCGACCTAGTTATGTATCGCTTTACATGACAAACTCTGTTTATCGACCTAGTTATGTATCGCTTTACATGACAAACTCTGTTTATCGACCTAGTTATGTATCGCTTTACATGACAAACTCTGTTTATCGACCTAGTTATGTATCGCTTTACATGACAAACTCTGTTTATCGACCTAGTTATGTATCGCTTTACATGACAAACTCTGTTTATCGACCTAGTTATGTATCGCTTTACATGACAAACTCTGTTTATCGACCTAGTTATGTATCGCTTTACATGACAAACTCTGTTTATCGACCTAGTTATGTATCGCTTTACATGACAAACTCTGTTTATCGACCTAGTTATGTATCGCTTTACATGACAAACTCTGTGAGCATAGATATCATTGTGTATTTGAGCTGCGTACGTGCATGCAAGACCCTGCACCTGCTACCTGCAGTAATCACAAAGCTGGATGTTGCTGCCACACAATGACACCTTTAGAAACTACCATCTACATCTATCAGCTATCCCATAAGAAGCAGTAAAGATGTTGCCTAACCAGCTGTGGGTCTAACTTTGCTCTGGTGTTTTAGTTCATTATGGATGCCTTCAGGCCATGGATTTGACTGGGGTTCACATTGGGTGATGGCTTGCCCACTAATCCAAACAGAAAACTGTAACGTGTCTCAGATACATATATTGCAGTTTTCTGTTTGGATTAGTTAGTTCGTTCATATTGTTATATTTTTCCCTCTGATTATCCTGGCATGGTCACCGGCTATATGTAATAGTATTTTGGTTACCCTGTGTCGTATTTACACGGTCTAGTGCACATGGCTGAACTTCACGAGATTAACGTCTTTCGCTCTATTTGCAGACAGTGTCAGTTTGGTGTGCCTGTGAAATCTAGACATGGGACAATAACGGACTAAAACGCATCGCTCGGTAGAGACTGGGCCCCGCTTGATTAGCAAGATGCTCAAGACACAATATTCACACGCTGAGTGATTCCACTATGACCTCTTGTGGTTACGGGAAAGACAAGACACAAACTGGTTGTATACAGAGTGTTGAGTCTTCTAAACCAGTATGGCTTGGCTTGGCTTCGTTTGTTCTCAATCTCCCAGTACCAAACCCTGAAAGGGCTTAAGTAGCAGAATGTAGTCCATAGAACGGAATCCATTGTGTCATAGTTTACAGCTTGACTGCGATATTTGCACCTTTTGGTCTAACACATCCGAGTTCAGCAAGCATTTTTTAAGTACCGGGTTAGCATTCCCTCTTCGCTCCCTTCTCCTTAGCCAGTCTGCCCTGCTGCAGGCTGTTATCCAGGATCCCCACATGGAGATGTAGAAAGGTCTTGGCAGCTCTGGTTCGCTGGCCCTGACGCTAGCAGTCAGCTATGGGTTGCTGACCAATGCAGCTCGTGCGTTGCTCAGCATCTTAATTCCCCCTAAACCAGTATAATGACGCTAAGTTAAGTTATATCAGTGTGTGACCTACTTATTGACTTACCCTTGTCTAAACTAGCATGCTAAACCACGACAGGATATGAAGTCTAGTCACAAAATAAAGTCCCTTTACCTGGTTAGTGTTAAACATGAACTTGACTCCCTTAGCAACGTGTCCGATGACTATCATGATGCTTTTAATGGCTGGGCTCGAGTGGACAATATCTGAATATGTGTAGGAAGACAAGACTCTCTGAAAAGGAATCAGAAATCTGTTAAGTTTGCTATTTGTGAACCAGTTGAATTCTATACTTGCAGAGATGTATCAGAGTATATTATCCTGCAATATTCTCGTCATTCTTGGATATAATTGTGCATAATTTAGATGTGAAAATTAACTGGGCCTGTGTTTCTACTGTTTAGGATCATGGAAAGTGCATTTCTGATTTCCCAATTCACTAAAGGATCACAGCTACCACGCAAGGGTCATGTTTACGGTCAGAAAATCACCGGTGCATGACGCGATAACGACCCTGCCATGAATCGACCAGCGGGAGAAAACGGTTTAACAGCAGCCGTGAAATCCGTAAAATATTCAAGAACCCATCTCTTAGGGCTACGACTCACAATATCATCATGCACAAACAAAATACTCAAACATCTGCGGGAACACAGCATCCTCCAAAAAAACAACTCGTCCGCACAAAATAGAAGGACAAGGAAGCCAAAAAACAAAAGGGGAAAAAGAGGAGGAATAAGAAAATTTAGAAAAATCCACACGGTACTCGGCACTACAAAGACAGCCACAAATATCACACTGACACATACGATAAGGAGTACTCGTCAAACTCTCCCTCCTCGCGAGGCAGCGGAGTATAGGGTTCCCTCTCTGGATCCCACATGGACCTTGGTCAACACACCCTCCGTCCAGGCAACACAGTTGCGCACAAAGTATGAGACTAAAGATAGGCCTAAAATAGGGTGCTATAGAGGATGTAGTCAAAGGGGAGAGTTTGGATCAGAGAAGTGGGAATTAAGTAGTGGAAAACCAAACATTAAAATGATGCAGCAAAAACAAAAAAGTGGAAAAACAACAAAATTGCAAACTAAAATGTTTTTATGCAAATGTGAGAAGCATTGTAAATAAAAGAGAAGAATTGGAACTGTATGTAGAGGAAGAAAAACCAGACATAATAGGGTTAACAGAATCATGGACATATGAGGAGATTGCAGATAGTGAACTTACTTGAAATTGAGGGATATACAATGTTAAGGAAAGATAGGAAAGTTGGAGACAAGACTAAGGGAGGTGGCGTTTTATTATACTGTATAAATTCTGTTAATATAACTAGCAGAGAGGATTTATGATGTGGTAACAAAAATGAAAGTGTATGGGGTGAAATAGAAAGTGGGGGTGAAAAAACAGTGATTGGAGTATGCTATAGATGTCCATCAAGTCAAAAAGAGGAAGATGAGGAGCTGATTAACTTAACTTAACTTAACGTCTTTATACTGGTTTAGAAGACCCTGCAGAGTCTGTATACAACCAGTTACATTTACATCACCTTGCTCTAAAATCTATGCGCATCCAGTTTATTCTTAAACGCATTAACTGTCCCTGCCTCCACCACCTCCCCTGGCAATGCATTCCAAGCAGACACCACTCTCTGACTAAAAAAATATTTCCTAATATCTAACCTGGACCTCTCTTTAATCAGCTTGTAGCTATGCCCTCGTGTTATTGTAGGTGGCTGTATTTAAAAAAACTTGTTATAGTCTAATTTATCGATTCCTCTGATCATCTTATAAACCTGTATTAAGTCACCACGAATTCTTCTCTCTTCGAGACACTGTAGGCCCGTTTTTCTGAGTCGTTCCTCATAACTGTAATTCTGGAATCCAACTATCATCTTTGTCGCTCTTTTTTGTATTCTTTCTAGCATGTTTATGTCCCCTCTATGATAAGGACTCCACACCTGTACACAGTACTCCAATCTAGGTCTAACTAAAGCTTTATACAGTTTGACGATCACTTCCTTGCTCCTATGTTTAATATTTCTTTTTATCATACCTAACATTGCATTTGCCTTTTTCACTGCTACCTTAACTTGCTCACTCACCTTTCCTGTATGATCTATTATAACCCCTAGGTCCCTTTCCTTATCTATCTTTCTAATATTGTTTTCTCCCATTCTGTATTTATGTTCCATATTGGATCTACCCATGTGGATGACTGTACATTTATCTACATTAAACTCCATTTGCCAGCTTACAGACCATTCTCAAATTTTATCTAAATCCGACATCAATATATCCACTTCCGCTTTAGATGAGACACTACTGCATAGTTTTGTGTCATCAGCAAATTTTGCAATCATGGATCTCATATCAATGTCCAAATCATTTATATATATCAAGAACAAAATTGGTCCCAAAACCGAGCCCTGTGGCACACCACTTTTCACTTCACTCCACTCAGAGTACTCCTTATTTATGCCCACCCTCTGCCTTCTTCCTGTTAACCAATTTTCAATCCATTTGGCAACTTCGCCACCTATTCCATGTGATTTTAACTTTCGAAATAATCTTTGATGAGGTACTCTATCAAAGGCCTTTGCAAAGTCTAGATAAATAACATCCACTGGCTCCCCTTTATCTATGATTTTAGTAACCTCCTCCATGAATTCTAATAGATTTGTTAAGCATGATCTCCCTCTAGTAAACCCATGCTGACTATTTCTAATTAGATTAAATTTTTCTAAATGCATTACAATGTTTTCTTTGATTATTGACTCTAACAATTTACAGACTATGCTCGTTAAACTCACCGGTCTATAATTTGCCGGATCTGATTTTTTGCCTTTTTTGAATAAGGGGATCACTCCTGCATCTTTCCAATCCCGTGGAACAATCCCTTTTGTAAGTGATTGAGAACATAATATAGCCAATGGTTTTGCTAGTTGGTTTCTAATTTCATACAGCAATTTTGGGTGAATACCATCTTGACCTGGACATTTATTCACTTTCAACCCCTCCAATTTTTTAAAAACCATTTCCTCTGTAATACAGATTGATCTTAATCCCGCTGTATCCATGTCTCTTTGAAAAATATCTATAGGCTCTGGGATCTCGGAGCAGTCCTCCTTTGTGAAGACTGTGCCAAAGTACTGATTAAGCAGATTAGCAGCCTCCCTATTCTCACTTATTATTTTCCCTGTACTGTCTATGAGAGGGCCTACTTTGTCTTTCGTTCTTTGTTTATTTCTAACATAAGAAAAGAAGCTTTTACTGTCAGTCTTGATCCTCTGAGCAAGTTTTTTTTCAAAGTCTATTTTTGCTGTTTTATTCGCTTTCTGAGATATGTTCTGCTTGTCCAAATATTTTACATATGTTTCTTTTGATTTACCTGCCTCTATATATTTTTGCCATGCTTTATTTTTTGCTCTTCTACATTTCACTACAAATCTAGTTATCCACTTTTTACGCTTGGGGTTTACCTCCCTACATGGAACACATTCCTCTTTTAGCGTTTCTAGAACTGTTTTAAAACTTTCCCACTCCTGTTCAACATCTGTTCCTACAATAATATCTTTCCAGATTATGTGGTTCGCTGCCTCTTTCATCCTCTTAACATCTGTCTTAGAGTAGTCGTATGTTCGCGTGTTTATGTTTACTTCTTTCCCTGCAATAAGATCCCAACGGATGATTTGATGGTCACTTGAGCCAAACAGTTCCCCAACGGTAACGTTTTCAATCATATTTTCCTCTGTGGTAAAAACTAGGTCGAGTATGTTTTTGCCTCTGGTGGCTGCTTCTACATGTTGAATTAAAAAATTGTCAGTTATGCACGTAACAAAAGGTTTTGACTCTACAAGTGCTTCTGCCATATCCCATTTTATTTCTGGATAGTTGAAATCTCCCATTAATAATAATTTCCCTTTACTTGCCTTTGCTATGCTACTAATCAGCTCCTCATCTTCCTCTCTTTGACTTGATGGACATCTATAGCACACTCCAATCACTGTTTTTTCACCCCCACTTTCTATTTCTCCCCATACACTTTCATTTTTGTTACCACATGATAAATAATCTTTGATCGTTATATTAACAGAATTTATACAGTATAATAAAACGCCACCTCCCTTAGTCTTGTCTCCAATTATCCTATCTTTCCTTAACATTGTATATCCCTCAATTTCAAGTTCACTATCTGCAATCTCCTCATATGTCCATGATTCTGTTAACCCTATTATATCTGGTTTTTCTTCTTCTACATACAGTTCCAATTCTTCTCTTTTATTTACTATGCTTCTCACATTTGCATAAAAACATTTTAGTTTGTAATGTTGTTGGTTTTCCTCTTTTTGCTTCTGCTTTATCATTTTAGTAGCATAGTAAAGGCAAGTGATAGGAAATTATTATTAATGGGGGATTTCAACTTTCCAGAAATAAAATGGGATATGGCAGAAGCACTTGTAGAGTCAAAACCTTTTGTTAAGTGCATAACTGAAAATTTTTTAATTCAACATGTAGAAGCAGCCACCAGAGGCAAAAATATACTCGACCTAGTTTTTACTACAGAGGAAAATATGATTGAAAACGTTACCGTTGGGGAACTGTTTGGCTCAAGTGACCATCAAATCATCCGATGGGATCTTATTGCAGGGAAAGAAGTGAACATAAACACGTGAACATATGACTACTCTGATGTTAAGAGGATGAAAGAGGCAGTGAACCACATAATCTGGGAAGATATTGTCAGAGGAACAGATGTTGAACAGGAATGGGTGAGTTTTAAAGCAGTTCTCAAAACGCTAAAAGAGGAATGTGTTCCATAAAGGGAAGTAAACCCCAAGCGTAAAAAGTGGATCACTAAAATTGTAGTTAAATGTAGAAGAGCTTAAAATAAAGCATGGAAAAAATTTATAGAGGCAGGTAAATCAAAAGAAACATATTTAAAATATTTGGACAAGCAGAACATATCTCAGAAAGCGAATAAAACAGCAAAAATAGACTTCGAAAAGAAACTTGCTCAGAGGATCAAGATTGATAGTAAAAGCTTCTTCTCTTATGTTAGAAATAAACAAAGATCAAAGGACAAAGTAGACTCTCTCATAGACAGCACAGGAAAAAAAATAAGTGAAAATAGGGAGGCAGCAAATCTACTCAATCACTACTTTGGCACAGTGTACACAAAAGAGGACTGCTCCAAGATCCCAGAGCCTGTAGATATTTTTCAAAGAGACATGGATACAGCAGGATTAGGATCAATCTGTTTTACAGAGGAAATGGTTTTTAAAAAATTGGTATTCATCCAAAATTGCTGTTTGAAATTAGAGACCAATTAGCAAAACCATTGGCTATATTATGTTCTCAATCACTTGCAAAAGGGGATTGGTCCACGGGATTGGAAAGATGCGGGAGTGTTCACCTTATTCAAAAAGGGCAAAAAGGCAGATCCAGCAAACTATAGACCTGTGAGCTTAACGAGCATAGTCTGTAAATTGTTAGAGTCAATAATCAAAGAAAACATTGTAATGCATTTAGACAAATTTAATCTAATTAGAAATAGTCAACATGGGTTTACCAGAGGGAGATCATGCTTAACAAATCTATTAGAATTCATGCAGGAGGTTACCAAAATGTTAGATAAAGGGGAGCCAGTGGATGTTATTTATCTGGATTTTGCAAAGGCCTTTGATAGAGTACCTCATCAAAGATTATTTCGAAAATTAAAATCACATGGAATAGGTGGGGAAGTTGCCAAATGGATAGAAAATTGGTTAACGGGAAGAAGGCAAAGGGTGGGTATAAATAAGGATTACTCTGAGTGGTGTGAAGTGAAAAGTGGAGTGCCACAGGGCTCGGTTTTGGGACCAATTTTATTCTTGATATATATAAATGATTTGGACATAGGTATGGGATCCATTATTGCAAAATTTGCTGATGACACAAAACTATGCAGTAGTGTCTCATCTAAAGCAGAAGTGGATATATTGAGATCGGATTTAGATAAAATTCGAGAATGGTCTGTAATCTGGCAAATGCAGTTTAATGTAGATAAATGTACAGTCATCCACATGGGTAGATCCATAATTACAGAATGGGAGAGAACAATATTAGAAAGATAGATAAAGAAAGGGACTTAGGGGTTATAATAGATCATACATGTAAGGTGAGGGAGCAAGTTCAGGTAGCAGTAAAAAAGGCAAATGCAATGTTAGGGATGATAAAAAGAAATATTAAACATAGGAGCAAGGAAGTGATAGTCAAACTGTATAAAGCATTAGTTAGACCTAGATTGGAGTACTGTGTACAGGTGTGGAGTCCTTATCAGAGAGGGGATATAGACATGCTGGAGAGAATACAAAAAAGAGCGACAAAGCTGATAGTGGGATTCCAGAATTACAGTTATAAAGAAAGGTTAAAAAGAACTGGCCTTCAGTGTCTAGAAGAGAGAAGAATTCGTGGTGACTTAATACAGGTGTATAAGATGATCAGAGCAATGGATAAAGTAGACTATAACAAGTTTTTTTAAAGTACAACCACCAACAAGGACAAGAGGGCACAGCTACAAGTTGACTAAGGAGAGGTCCAGATTAGATATTAGGAATTTCTTTAGCCAGAGAGTAGTGAATGCTTGGAATGCATTGCCAAGTGAGGTGGTGGAGGCTGGGACGGTCAATGCATTTAAGAACAGATTGGATGCGTACAGCTTCTAGAGGAAGGTGATGTAAATGGAACTGGTTGTATACAGACTCTACAGACTCTGCAGAGTCTTCTAAACCAGTATAAAGACGTTAAGTTAAGTTAAGTTATATGCAGAGATAGATTCGAGTTGGTTAGCGGATTGCCTTGAGAAATTCAAAATGAGTCTCAGTATTTTAAAATAAAAATAATTTGATTTTATGTGTGTCCCACAAAGGGTCATTGAGAGTGCCAAGTCCGATAGGGTTTAACTATATTAAGGCTAGACTTGAGGAACTGAGATGCTAATTAGGTTAGGAACAACATAATGACCAGGATGTTGAGTCAAGGTCAGGCACAATAAATTGACCAAGACCGCAATATCTTTCATGTAGTGTTCTCTGGAAACAGGCTGTTCTCAAGGCAGCTTGGCTGACGAGATGTGGATTGACATGATCCCCCGTAGTAGTGAGTGTCGCACAGATGAAATCAAGAATAGCACAATCGCCTTTTTTTATCAACACGCTCTGGATGTGAGAAAAGCTACTGCAACCTTCCACTTAATGCCCTTTTCAGGGCACACGAAGGAGTAAACCCAGCAATTCGCTTTCAGTAAGTCACTTTACTTTAGTTAACTCTTCCTAATCTTTGGCTGTCACCAGACCACCTGCAAGGCTACAGGCCGTTTCTTCTTCTTCTTCTGTGTTCGTCTTGAAAATGGCGTTGTATTGTAGTTTACAACGAGACTGCAATATCTACATTTTTCAGCAGGCTATTTTTGGCATCAGGTTTGCCTTCCCACCGCGATTCTTATTCTCTTAGCCAGACTACACTAGTGCAGCCCGTTTGTGGGTCCGCCACTTGGAGGCAGAATAGGATCTTTGTCAGCTATGGTTCACTGTCCCTGATGCAAGGCAAAGGCAAAAGCCGCCGTCTATCGTAGACGATGATGGCATAATTAATTTTGCTAGCGCTATTTTTAGTAAGGATTAACTGCGCTACTTTTTATCCTTACTCTCTCATCTCGTGCGCCTGACCCCAGTGGCAAGTCAAGGACAAGACGACTAGGGGGCAACTAAGATATGCAGGGGACTCCACATCAAGCACCCGTGACAAAGACGGCGGAGTTCGGTGTCGAACCCACGCCACCTGATCATGAGGCCGACAGCTTAACCACTTCGCCACGGAATCCCCCGATGCAAGCAGCCAGTTATGTTGCTGGCTGCTTAAAGTCAATTTTTGTTGTTATAGATCTGGAGTCTTCCAAATTTTGTTGTCCTATTTGGCCATATATCAGCATGTTATTTCCCCCTTTCCAAGATTGTCTGTCTCAAAAGGAGCATTTCAAAAAATGCATATGGCTTGGCTTCGTTCGTTCTCAATCTCCCGCTACCAAACCCTGAAAGGGCTTAAGTAGCAGAATGTAGTACAGGGAACGGAATGTGTTGTGTCGTAGTTTACAGCTTGACTGCGATATTTGTACCTTTCGGTCCAACACATCCGACTTCAGCAAGCATTTTTTGAGTACCAAGTTAGCATTCCCTCTTCGATCCCTTCTCCTTAGCCAGTCTGCCCTGCTGCAGCCTGTTATCCAGTTTCACCGTGTGGAGGTGTAGAAGGGTCTTGGCAGCTTTGGTACGCTGGCCCTGACGCTAGCAGTCAGCTATGAGTCGCTGACCACTGCAGCACATGCGCTGCTCAGCATCTTGACACTTTCCCCCCCCCCCCCCCCCCCCCCCCCCCATATGCATATAATATTAAACATCTTTTATTTTGTCTACATTAGTACATATATATTTATTTACATTATTTGTATAAAGTTTTACAAATTTAATAGCAATAGCAAATCTTGATGGATTTTATAACTGGAATAAAAGTAGTTCTTTTAAATATTCATGAAGATCTACGTAACAGACTAAACTGAACTATAGTCTCTCTCCCCCCCCCCAATACAAAATGTCCATGGGATTGAGGGAATTCCATCAACTGGTCTTAGATGAATAACTATCTATCTATCTTCAGTCCACTTATGTTGTTAGGCGTCGTGGGGATGTGCGACCTCCTTTGTTTCATATTTTTTGACAGGTTAAAAATCCACTGGTGACTTGCCAGGTCAATCCCAGCATCTGTTAGTCCCTGGGATATACGATCATCTATTTTTAAGACTGGTGGAGGCGGAAGCGTAAATAAGAGCAAGGTAGACCCGCAGCTTGTCAGGCGCCATCTAAGCCGCTCAGCTAACCACATAACCAAGACCTGTTGTTATGGCCACACAATCCCCTTTTCGCGACATATTCTTGGTGGGGCGAGAATCACTAGAATAATTTGAGTAGATTTTTAACTAGAATTTTTCCTGAGCAGCGGCCGTTAGGCCTACTCTTTTTTATTTCCAACTGCTAAGGGATTTTTAACGTGCGCGCCACTGCATACAGGTGTCTGATCTCACTACTCAGAGATCAGGGGAAATATTTACTGAATGATGCATGTGAAAAAATCCCGGGGTCTCCACCGGAATTTGAACCCGCGACCTCCAGCACCCGAGGCGAACACCTTACCTCGAGACCACTGGGTCCCTGAGGAGCGCGTGACCGAATGGTTTTCGAGGCCTGCCTGCCGCCAAGGAGGGCAGCAGTTTGAATCCCAGGTATGGCATATGTTGTTTTTCTGTTGGGGGTAAAATAAACAAACATAGCCAGCACATGACGTGGTGACAGTAGTGGCGAAGTGGTCTGTAGTCCTCAGCCTTCAAAACCCTCGACTACCCCAACAATGGGAAAAATGTTGTATGATAAATGAATAACTACCTATGGCTTAAGGCTTCATCTGCACAGAGCATTCTATTTTTGGGCACAGGACTTGCATGTTACTCCTTCTTGTGTTACTTAGAACAGTCCAACAGTCCCATCATGAGAAGACACAGATGTAGACTTTTGCTGTCAAAGTCTTTGCTTTGTGCATGCTTTGGGAACATTGTATGTGAACTGAGACCTCACTCTTAATTCCACTTCCGGCTACATCAGAATTTGAGACCATATAAGGAAACCAGGTTATTCAAACTGATAACTTATCTGTAACAAATACAACACAGAATGGAGGGGCAGGAGCATCTCTGAACCTACCAAATGGCAGAAAAATGACACTGTCATTCGCTACTGGAAAATACACAAGCAATTTCAGAGCGGAGGCAGAGGCACTGAGGGCGGCAGTGGAAGAAATGGTGACAGGTAAAAGGAATGAAAGCCATATAGTCCTGCTTACAGATGCCTTGGCCATAGTCACAGCACTAAAAAGCCAGAAAAATACTGAACTTAATGATTTAAGAGCAGTACTCTGTCAACTATGCCAGCAGGCCGCACCAGAAAGGGTAGTGGTACAGTGGGTTCCATCCCACTGCAACATCCAAGGCCACGAGGAGGCAGACAGACTGGCAAAAGAAGGTGCAAGACTACCACAACCAGATACTAGTATGACATATGAAGAGTCAAAATGGCTTATTAGAGCTAGATACATGACCAAATGGGAAACCGAACATACTGGATACACAAAAAACGATGCCTATTACCAGTTGAACAGAAGAGAGCAGGTCGTGGTCTTCAGACTTCGCACTGACCACAATAGACTTAGGTACCACCTATTCAACAAACTGAAGATAGGTGGTAATGACGAATGCCCGTGCGGTACCCTGAAAATGACTGCTGAGCATTTGCTGCAAAAGTGCCAGACATACGAGGATCAGAGAGAGCAGATGTGGCCATCACCAGTGGCAACACTAGACAAGCTCTATGGTAGTGTCGACAGCCTCAGGATGACCACTGCTTTTTTCAAAAAAATAAAGGTTGATGTCTGACTGCGTACGAAGAAGAAGAAGAAACTGATAACTTACAAATGTTGTCATCTCTAGTAGGTGTATCCCAGTCTGGTTAACTCCAAGGAGCATAGTCTTAGGCATGGTGGAAGTGTAGGTTTGCTGTAGAGAAACAAGAACATGTACATTTTTTATGTCATTTAATTTTTAAAGATATTTTTGCTGGAATAAATATTTTTGCTGGAATAAATATATATGAAATTTACAAAATATTTTTACTGAATTACAATTTTAAAAAAAAATTATATATAAAATTATTTAATATTTCAAGTAAAAGATTATTGATGGACTGAAATTTTGAAAAAAACTTATTTTTGCTGGATTAAAATTTTAAAAAAACCAGCTCTCTTTTTTTACTAGCCTGAAGTTTTACAACATATTTTTTTGGGTATGGCTTGGCTTGGCTTCGTTCATTCTCAATCTCCCGCTACCAAACCCTGAAAGGGCTTAATTAGCAGAACGTAGTCCAGAGAACCAAATGATTGACTGCGATATATGCACCTTTCGGATCCAACACATCCGACTTCAGCAAGTATTTTTTGAGTACCGGGTTAGCATTCCCTCTTCGATCCCTTCTCCTTAGCCAGTCTGTCCTGCTGCAGCCTGTTATCCAGGATCACCGCGTGGAGGTGTAGAAGGGTCTTGGCAGCTATGGTTCGCTGGCCCTGATGCTAGCAGTCAGCTATGGGTCGCTCACCACTGCAGCTCATACGCTGCTCAGCATCTTGATCCCGGCCTTGAGTCTGAAATGTCTTGTTCTGTCTGAAGATCTTTGTCTATCCATCTCTGTCAAGAATTTGCCTATGCTGTCATTTTCTGGCTTGTATTCTTTGTGCTGATCTCCCCATTCCGTCCTCATGGATCATTTGATGAGTGTCTTTGCATCTTATCTAGCTATAGATTGAGAATGAACGAAGCCAAGCCAAGCCATACCCAAAAAAATATGTTGTAAAACTTCAAAAAATACTTGCTGAAGTCAGATGTGTTGGACCGAAAGGTGCAAATATTGCAGCCAAGCTGTAAACACAACGCATTCCATTCTCTGGACTACATTCTGCTACTTAACCCTTTCAGGGTTTGGTAGTGGGAGATTGAGAACGAACGAAGAAGAAGAAGACTCAAGTCCTACCTCCACAGAATGGTTGAGAGACACTGCCCTGTACGATTGTGGAGCACCCTAGCAAACACCAGAACATAACCTACAAGACTATCCCACTTATTTAGATCAAAGAGAGACAGTCTGGCTCTGTGGAACGACCATGCTTGTCAATTTGTGGGAGACCTGTGAAGACCCGAATCACAGTCTCCTTCGTGAACCTCACCAGGCTAGAAGCACAGCATTGGTTGATCGAAGAAGAAGAAGAAGAAGAAGAAAAAATAGTTTTATATGAAAGGAAGAAAACAACATTCATGATGGAATAAAAAATAGTTTTGTATGAAAGGAAGAAGAAAACTTTCATGGTGGAATAAAAAATAGTTTTGTATGAAAGGAAGAAGAAAACAACATTCATGATGGAATAAAAAATAGTTTTGTATGAAAAGAAGAAGAAAACAACATTCATGATGGAATAAAAAATAGTTTTGTATGAAAAGAAGAAGAAAACTTTCATGATGGAATAAAAAATAGTTTTGTATGAAAGGAAGAAGAAAACAACATTCATGATGGAATAAAAAATAGTTTTGTATGAAAAGAAGAAGAAAACAACATTCATGATGGAATAAAAAATAGTTTTGTATGAAAAGAAGAAGAAAACTTTCATGATGGAATAAAAAATAGTTTTGTATGAAAGGAAGAAGAAAACAACATTCATGATGGAATAAAAAATAGTTTTGTATGAAAAGAAGAAGAAAACTTTCATGGTGGAATAAAAAATAGTTTTGAATAAAAGGAAGAAGAAAACATTCATGATGGAATAAAAAATAGTTTTGTATGAAAAGAAGAAAAAAACTTTCATGATGGAATAAAAAATAGTTTTGTATGAAAAGAAGAAAAAAACTTTCATGATGGAATAAAAAATAGTTTTGTATGAAAGGAAGAAGAAAACTTTCATGATGAAAAGAAAAATAACACAATAAAACTCAAGTTTACAGAATTGTTAAAGGAGAACCAACAAACAAAAATTCATCAGCCACACAGATGGCACACACATACACATGCACATCCCCATGACATCTAACAATAAGAGTAGACAGATGAGATGACATGATGACTGACCGAAACGGCAAATACAGTTGTCCCAAAAAGCTGCCAGTTTTTAAGTACATTGATGAAAGAAATGATGGCTTGATGCGGACTCATGTCTAGGACAGTTTTGTGGGTTGTGGCTATTTCTTCTGGTCGTACGTTGCATCGCACGTCTCGTGGCAGCATACGCATGACTGACCTATATAAGATGGAAAGTTGAGATAAAACTGTCAATATCTATCGTAACCTTTGTGTCCCTATAATGATGGAAACTAAATAATCTTTAGAATACTTTTCAGCACATGAGCTGCAGCAGTCAGCGACCCAAAGCTGACTACTAGCATTAGGGCCAGCAAGCCAGAGCTGCCAAGGCCCTTCTCCCCCTCCACGCGGTGATCCTGGATAACAGGGCAGACTGGCTAAGGAGAAGCGATCGAAGAGGGAAGGCTAATCCGGTGCTCAAAAATGCCTGCTGAAGATGGATGTGTCGGACCGAAAGGTGCACATATCGCAGTCAAGCTGTAAACTATGACACAACGCATTCCGTTCTCTGGACTACATTCTGCTACTGAAGCCCTTTTCAGGGTTTGGTAGTGGGAGATTGAGAACGAAGAAGAAGAAGAACAAGAAGAAGAAGAAGAAGAAGAAGCCCAACCACCGAGGTGGGGATCGCCACTTTAATACCCAAAATTCGGATTGTACTTCAGTACGTGTGACCCTGGTCACTCTCAAGTACATCTCAGGATGTAAGGAGAGCCACTGTAACCTGCCACTATAGAAACGTCCATCTATGCTGCTCTTAACAAACCATCTAACCATAGCCGGTGTTATGCCATGTCACACAGTTAGTCGCCTCTTACGACATGCTCTCTGTGGGGCAGTGATGCTATTCTTGTCCTTGTCGTACACAAAGACCTTGGCGAACCACTTGGGACTAATCATTCTCAGTATTGAAAATGCCTTTGACCCAACACAAACTCTATAGCTCATGAAGAGGGTTTGAAATTTTCCCCTGACTTCATCAGATACTCAATTACAGCCGAGTCGACTGGGAGAAGCAGTCATATCATTAAAAAGCCATGACATATTCTGTTTGTCAAACCAAGCGTGACGGGATTTGAACCTAGTATATTGGGAGTGTAAGCCAAGCCGTCAACCTCTAGTCCACACAGTCCACCCTCAAGATGACTTGCAATTAACTGAAGCCAAGCTGTCAACCTCTAGTCCATACAGTCCACCCTCAAGATGACTTGCAATTAACTGTCCTTTTGGCAGTACTAGATGTCATCTTCTTCTTTTTCGATCAACTGATGCAATGCTTCTAGCCTGTCGAGGTTCATGAAGGAGACTGTGTTTCAGGTCTTCACCCATCCCCCAACAACTTTTCGAGCATGGTCGTTCCCTAGGCCAGATTGTCTCTCTTCGGTCTGTTGTTGTTGAATGTACACAATGAGTAGGATTATTCTTTAGTGTGCCCTGAAAAGGACGTTAAGTGGCGGGTCGTTGTAGCTTTCCTCACATCCCAAGCGAGCGTGCTCATGAAGGTGGACCTGGGTACTCCAGTTGGTTGTGCTATGCTCGGCTTCATCTGCGTTTATACATATTTCTGGAGTTACTTTAAAATGACCATGTCCATATTGAAACACATTTTGCAAAGTTTTTGTTGTTTTCTTTATGAAAACGTGAGTTTAAAATTCTGAAAATGGCCTTTCTAAAAGGCTAACAACAGAACAAGCTATTTAACTTTTCCCCAAGGATTCAGAGGGTGATAAATTTGATTTAGATGGTGATTATTTTAAAATTGAGAAATGGAATCTGATGATAATTTTAATGACGAAATGTATGAGTCGGGTTATGAACAAATTAGGTCTGTTCCTGGTCCCTTTGCGGATCAGGCTATGGTTTGGGAGCATATCCTTTGTAATGTATCAAGTGAATTTGATACATGATAGTCTCCCCAAATATATTCCACGAGCTGCTGACATAATAAGCAGAAACATTGGAGTTGACCAGGTCAGTCAATTTGAGATAGAATAATTGAAACAGAGCATATAGTTTTGTCACAGTAAACTAGCTTTGTTCACATTTATTTGTCCGTGCTGTGTATTTGGTTCATGAGTGCAAGAGAATGGGGTTTTAAGGACTAGGTGACCATGGTTCAAAGGGCTATCACACAGTTGTGAACAGAGACTGAGCAATCCCTCTCTGACACACTTCAAAGTTGGCATATAACCATGGCAGTGCTTGGCAAGGTAATGTTGTAGAACCAACATTGAGTGCATGAGCTGCAGTGGTCCGTGACCCAAGGCTGACTACTAGCGCCAGAGCTAGCAAACCAGAACTGGCACGACCCTTCTATACCTCCACGCAGTGATACTGGATAACAGGCTGCAACAGAGTAGACAGGCCAAGGAGAAGGGGTTGAAGAGGGAAGGATAACCCAGTACAGAAATTCATACTGAAGTTGGATGTGTTGGACTGAAACTACGACACGCTTTCCGTTCTCAGGACAACATTCTGCTACTTGCAAAGCTCTTTTTAGGGCTTGGTAGTGGGAGTTTAAGGTTGAATGACAAAGAAGAAGAACCACCATTAGAGGCCCTTCCATTGCTGGAAGAACGCTGGATCTCTGAGGCTCGGAGCAAACGTGCTGTGTGGAAAAACAAAACAACTAACACTCTCATTTCTAACCCGGACCTTATATGTTGTATATGTATAGCTTCTGTGCCAGGAGAGGACTGTACAGCCACCTTCGGACTACTGGTTAGGTACGACCCAACATGTCTGACAGCTGTTGTCACCATCGCTTGCGATGGGCAGCTATTATTATACTTTCTCTTTATACTGTTTTGACCTATGAGTTTTAATAATTTTATAGGGATCTCCGGAAAAAATTTACATCATGGACCGACCGTCGCAGCTCGAATTCGAACCCCGAGCGCCTGAACACGAGGCAAACGGATTGACCACTTCGCCACAGAGACCCCCTATCTTTGATATTGCTAGTATATAGTTATGTTGTGCATATAGTCTTGTTGTGTATATAGTTATATTGTGTAAATAGTCTTATGTGTATATAGTTATGTTGTGTAATAGTTATGTGTTCTGTAGAGAAGATTTTGCAGCACTTTTTTCACATGATGAGTTACTAGTCCACCTCACAATCCCACTTAGACACCTTTTACGCCTATGCCTACTGGGCTGCGGTGGACTCCTCTCTCAACAAGGGTCCCTTGGATCATCCTCACACCTCATGAGCAAACAAAAGCCCTCAATAACAACTCACGTATAGTCCATATCCCCGGTCTTCATGTCCTCAATCTCAGACTGGATTTTCAAGGCACAGAGGTGAACCTGTGCAATAGGAAGACATCCAATCACAAGTGAGCTATGGCATAATGTGATGAATGGTCTAAGGAAGCATTTGCACAATATGGCGTGACCATGAAATTTACAAGTTGAAGATATTTTGTCATTGTTGCCAGCATTTAACAGATGAATAAATGATGTATGATGTGTGAATGATGTTTGATTGATGAATGATTGACTGATGAGTGACAAAGTGTGGCGAATGTAAGCTTCGGCGACGGTCCACCTGAATCGCTGCATCAATTTGGACGATGGCATCTTCTGATGCAACAATATGTGCCTGACCTGGTCTCGGACGATCTTTCGTTAACTCCCGTCCTTCTTTAAACATCGCTGTCCAGCCTTTCACTGTTGTCTTTGACACACTTTTGTCACCATACACTGCCTGCATTCTGCAATAAATTTCAACTGGTCGACATTCTTCAGCTGTTAGAAATGAATCCCCGCTCGCTGATCAACTCTGGAAGGATTCCGTATCACGCCCGCCATGTTTTAAACGATCTGCTGAGGAAACTATGAGTTGGAGGATAATGAAATTTTACAAACTTGACGGTTGGTATGTGCTGTTTACATCAGAAGTGACGTCATCATGCACATCGTACGTATGTTTACTTGGTGCAGTTAGGTCAGGTTTCATGTGAACACCCCTCGTATGTATGTTCCTGTCAACCACCTTACCTTCTTCATTCAGCTTGTGGCTATAAATACATTCTAAAGGTAATGAAATTCATACCCAATAATGACCTGCATGAAGGGGGAAACAAATGCAGTCCCTCCAACATGTAATGACACAAATGGCCAATCACCTGTTTGTCTGCACATTCGATTGCAAGAATATAAAAAAAATGACCTTTGCACCTCTAATGTTAAAAGATGAGCAGCCAAGAGAAGAGATGAATGAGTGGCTGAGCGATGCTTGATAAATGAATGAATGACGCACAATGAGTGAAAGTATTAATTATGAAAGTGTCCATGACTCACAGCCTCCTTGTGTGTGACCGGAACTCTCTCTTGGAACACGTCCTCAATCAGCTGATTGAACAACAGACCACACTCAACTGGGTCACCTGTGTTGACGTACGGCTCTATAAAAAGGCGTTTCTGCAGAACAAAGAGAAAGTTATACCACATACTACAAGTGTACAAAGACAAACAAGACAT
Source organism: Ariolimax columbianus (assembly GCA_036924085.1). NCBI lineage: Eukaryota > Metazoa > Mollusca > Gastropoda > Stylommatophora > Arionidae > Ariolimax > Ariolimax columbianus. The sequence goes on from JAVGWX010000013.1 coordinate 74,046,925, forward strand.
CACATACTATAAGTGTACAAAGAAGAACAAGACATCACATACTACAAGTGTACAAAGACAAACAAGACATCACATACTATAAGTGTACAAAGAAGAACAAGACATCACATACTACAAGTGTACAAAGACAAACAAGACATCACATACTATAAGTGTACAAAGAAGAACAAGACATCACATACTATAAGTGTACAAAGAAGAACAAGACATCACATACTACCGGTGTACAAAAAAGAACAGGACATCACATACTATAAATGTACAAAGACAAACAAAACATCACATACTATAAGTGTACAAAGAAGAACAAGACATCACATACTACCGGTGTACAAAAAAGAACAGGACATCACATACTACCGGTGTACAAAAAAGAACAGGACATCACATACTACATGTGTACAAAAAACAAGACATCACATACTTTAAGTGTACACAGAACAACAGGACACCACATACTATATCTATACAAAAAAGAACAAGACATCACATACTACATGTGTACAAAAAACAAGACATCACATACTATAAGTGTACACAGAACAACAGGACACCACATACTTTAACTATACAAAGAAGAACAAGACATCACATACTGCAGGTGAACAAAGAAGATAAAGTTAGTTTAGTCCCATCTGTGTTGTTCTGTGTCTATGAGGAAGACCTTCTATTTGACACGCAGGTTGCATGTTTGTTCTGCTTGTTACCAAGCCAAACTCACACATACTAATATGTGTAAGACTCTCATACATAGAGGAACACTCCACACTGAGGCCTTCATCATCTTTCTTCTAACGACAATAAAAACGATTCAGAAAAAAGCAGATTAAAAATATTTTAAAGAATATAACAAAAACTGTCAAGAAAAACTTTCACAAGCATAGTCTTCAATGATTGACATAGATATTGTGATAGATCTTTGGCTGTGGATTACATTTTTTCAAGGAGCATTTGCAATGTTGTATATCCGGTTCAATATGGCACCACACTTTCATTTGCAACGTTGTATATCCGGTTCAATATGGCACCACACTTTTCAAAGTAGTCACAAGTTTTTAAAATGATGTCATAGATAATTGAATGATGTCTCTCTAGATCTATTAATAATAATTTCAGCTCAATTTGTTTGTTATAAATGAATTTTATATTGAAAACAAAACCAACTTTTTCACATACACTGTTGCAGCTGTTGCCTCGGACTCTAAGACTCGATCTACTAAAATCGGCCAGACTGGAAAGAGTTAACCTGCTTTAGTTACCAATGGTGTTCAATATTACTGAAGGCTATCAGATACCTGGAAAGGTATTAAAAAAACTATAACTGACTAACCTTAAAGACCAGTTTAAGGTCTTTGACAGCTCCACTCCGTGACAGCCGCTCCCACTTGCTGACAGTGTCTGATAGACGCTCATCATGCGACATGCAGCGTTCTGGACCAACAGATCAACAAAATGAAATGATAAAATCCTCTAAGATACTTTGTCAATGATTGAGAAAGTGATCAATGACCATTCATGCCTGATCGAGTCTTAATTTATTCCCTTCTGAATATTTTGACCTCTAGACGCAGTTATTTTTCAATGTGAAACTATTGGTAGAAACTACAGTCACATTTATACAATTTAGAAAATTTGGTATGGAGAAACTTTCATGTATACTGGACATTGAAATCCTGGTATCCTTCTTCTTCTTCTTCTTCTTCATCGTACGCTGTTTACAGCGATATTTACGTTGCACTGTTTTATTTTGTTAAGCCTGTGGCTCAGTGCATCCGATTTCAACAGGCATTTCTGTAGGGATGCCCTCCTTAGCCTTTGGCTGTCCCCAGCCTATCTGCAAGGCAGCAGTTGTTTTTGGTCAGAGTTGTCTCTCTTAGGGAAGTTATCTTGCAGGACTATCGAGTCTTCCCCACTCGTGTCTATAGGGTTTGGCAATGATATGATATGATGGACTATGTACTAGTTTGTACTATCCCGGAAGAGAGGCAGTCCAGTGTGACTGTGTCTCAGGATCGTCACGTCCTGCCAGAAACGTAGCATATGCATGTGAGTGAGGTATCTCTTTGCTCCCTTTATTTTCTCGGCTCATCTGCAGTGATGGCACGCCTAGCATTCCTCGCCACCTGGGAGGTTGTCACAATAGGACAGAGGTGCAATGTCCGCTGGACTGCATCTCTTCTGCGTCCATTAAATCCTGGTATCCAATCAGGCAAGGTTGCCTGATGCCAGGTAGCCAAAAGCTCCATGAATCTGTGCCTGTCCTTAGCCCAGGAGTACCATGATGGTCCAAGGGTGTGGTGCAGATCATCTCACCATCTCGTTGGTGAGCTGTTGCAGTTGTATGGTCCATAGAAAGACACCCTCTTCGTCTACCTATCGTCATTTATATGTATGACAATTATTTCAGCCAATATATCAGCTACATGATATTGTAAGAATCTGTGTGAACCAACATATTGGCTCTGCAGAACGAATCAGTTGAAAGCAGCAATAAACTTTCTCCACTTCACCCAGTCTCCTTCCTACAGTGCCCAGAACCTGGTTCATAATCTTCATTTCACTTCGATGGTTATTCACCAAGTGTCTTAGCACAACCTCTTAGCTGGCAAAGTGTTTTTTTCATTTTCCTTTGTCTCATTTCTCTATTCCCTGATGGCAGGGTGCGCTGCACTATGTTTTTATTTTGCGCCTGTCAGCCCAGTGCATCCGACTTTGGCATGCATTTTATGTAATGGTCTGCTTCCTCCTGCATTTTCTAAGGGTTAGCTTTCCTGAGGTAACGGCCGATGATGTGATGGAGAGCGAACCCAGCACCTTCGGTTTTGAGCCATGTCACTTAACCACTAGCCCACACCGTCCCCTCAGCAGTACGCTAATTAATATAATTGTAATTTGTTTTATTTTTTCTCCATTTCATTCCTAGTTTTAAAATGACCTCTCGTTTCTGTTTTCTGGAAATGTTCTCACATACCATACACATCCATATTGTTTTACTAACCTGAGCCTCCAATCATCTCGTAAATAGCAAAACATTCTGCATCTGATCTCATTCCAATCTTGGTCTTGACAGTCTTGGTCAACTGAAAGTTGGATCAATGTTGTATCAGTGTGGGAGAAACATATCTTTAGAAAGGGCACTCAGTGTTGTATCAGTATGGGGGGGGGGGGGGGGGGTGTGGGAAAGAATATGTCTAGTACAGGTAGGGGTTACGAGCTGACCACTCCAGCATTCCAAATTGGGTGTTAGGTGGTGGGGGGGGGGGGGGGGGGACAGACAGAGACCAGCAGGTCTTGTTGCGACATTTTGAGTGACAGGAATTCAGAGTGATTCGTGCCAAAAAACATCTAAATGGAGGTAGATTCAAACTAGAGGATGGCTGGGTCAGACATCCCACAGAGGGCCATTGGACAGCTCTTATACTGCTTGAGACTATATAATACTAGACAAAGTTTAACTCAAGGAGGCTGGCCATGGAGAGAGACATAATTTAGCTATGGGTCTGTTTAGCTCGCCGACTTTATAGAAGAGCGACTGATATGCTGTTTTACGAATTTTAGAGAGATAGAATGGAGTGCATGGTGACGGAACCAGCATACGCCTTTGAGTCTTGGCAAGTCGCTCTATAAGGTGTGTGTTTGGCGCCCTGTGACTAGGAGAGATCTGGATGTGTGTGTGGTGTGTGAAGGACACCGATGGAACGAGATATATTCCAGAGTGTGTGTATACGCAGATTGATTGAGTGTGATCACATGTGAGTATATGTGAATAGATATGTCAAGATAACCTGCCTGAAGGTATCTGAATATGTGTTGTACCTGCAGGACATCTTGTAAACGATGTATGTTCTGAATTGTTACACGAGTGTACAGATTGCCCAAGGACGAGATCTGAATGTGTGTTGCACATGCAGGACACCTTGTGGTCGATGTATGTTCTGAATTGTTACACGAGTGTACAGATTGACTGAATATGTGATCTGATTATATGTGAGCATATAGATTCGTCTGAGTACGTAATCTGATTGTGAGAACGAGTTTTTGAGAGTGTCTTGAGGGTGGAAATAAAGGGAGGCGAGTGTGCGGCTAGAACTGGGTTGGATTAGTTGGGGGTAATATTCAATAGCTTATGCTTACAACCTCTGCAAAGTTATTAATAATACAGATAAATGATGAGATATGATTATTTAGTTGAGATTTATTTCTCGTGTTGTTTGTAATCTCATTGCACTTTCTTTAATAGTTGTTGTATGAATATGATGTCATAAATCTGCCACCTGATGTGTGCTATGTTATTTGCTGTGTGTGGTCGTGAATGATGGTGGATGCATGTGGTAACATATAGATAGAAAAACTTCAGTGAAAACCTGGACTCTACCACATGAGTGAGCAAGCCCAGGTAGCAGTGTAAAAGGCAAATGTTAGGTATTATAAAAAGAAATATTAAACCTAGCAGCAAGGAAGAGATAGACAAACTGTATAAAGCTTTAGTTAGACCTAGTTTGGAGTACTGTGTACAGTCCTTATCGTAGAGGAGATATAAACATGCTGGAAAGGATACTAAGAAGAACGACAAAGATGATAGTGGGATTACAGAATTCCAGTTATGAGGAAAGACTCGGAAAAACTGATCTACTGTTTCTAGAAAAGAGAAGAATTTAAGGTGATTTAACCCTACCATACCACTGTACCCAATTCTCGCTAATTTCCTGAACTGCCGCTCTACCACTGGTCCTAATTTTCGGTACTTTGGGTAGTATGTGATAAAATGCGCCAGAATCTAAAAATAACCAATCAATCGTGGTCAATCCTCGTGATTAGTCATTGCAAATGGCTGCCCCGATGTTTGAATTGATTTTGTGGGGTTTAACGTGAACAAATTCGGAAAATTGACAATGAAACGAGCGGCTGATGAACCAAGCACTTCAACAGGAAAGCAAAGTAAGTCTAGGCTTATGACAGTCCAACAGGTGATCAATAATTTGGTTGATTCAGACTCTGTTCAAGTGAAACAAACAGTGAGAGCTCGAGTGATGAGATGAAGGCTTTTCTTGGACTGAGAATCTATATGGAAAACTCATGTATAAAGCACAGCTATCGGGATTATTGGACAAATGAGGGCTCTTTGTTGTGTTTACTCGGATTTCGAAATGTTATGACTCGAGACAGATTCTTTGCCTTTTGCTGGGTGGATTGGCACACAAAGGTGGAATATTGACGCTAGATGAAAGGTAAACCTATTTTCTACAATGTCTCCAAGTTACATCTTGTTCTAACCACTTGTTTGCATGTAACTAACATTTTTCTATATCATGTTGTTTTTTTTCTCTTTAATGCTCTGGAGCCCAGGTATGGGGGACAGTTAGGTTCAGGGCCTCAGGCCTGGTAGGGTTAATGCTCTGGAGCCCAGGTATGGGGGACAGTTAGGTTCAGGGCCTCAGGCCTGGTAGGGTTAATGCTCTGGAGCCCAGGTATGGGGGACAGTTAGGTTCAGGGCCTCAGGTCTGGTAGGGTTAATTACAAATATTAGATCATCAATGGAAAGGATAAATTAGACTATAACAAGTTTTTCAAGTACAGTCTCCTACAAGGACAACAGGGTACAGCCACAAATTAATTAAAGAAAGGTCCAAATTAGATGATAGAAAATATTTTTTTAGTCAGAGAGTGATGAATGCCACAGGAAATAGTGGAGGCAGGGTCAATTAATGCATTTAAGAAATAGATTGGGCGGAAACGATGAGTGATCAAATCTGCAAGTTTCAAGCAGCGCCCCCCTCTTAGTCTGAAGGGAAGTAAGACCAGAGGGTCTGCATCCTGATCTTGGTCCAATGTATCTCAAGACCAGAGAGTGAGGTGGATGACCACCACAGTTTCTTCCGCACTATTATCTAAATACAGCGCAAGTTATATTATCAAGGTGAAAACGATGTGATCATCGCTGCTTGCAATGGGCAACTACTTGCAAGGAATGAACATGTCCTGGCACATGTTTGTTTCAGTAGTCAGCTCACCTCTCCGCAGGTCCCTGCAGAGTCAAACTCAATCACTCGCTGCTCACAATTCAGGAAGTAGATCTTTTCAGTGATTGGCTTCCTGAGGACAGACAAAAGCAAAATTATATTGAACATACATCAAAGGTTCAATCAATCAACCAATAAATTGATCAATCAATCAAAACTTTCTCAGCTCACAGTGGAACATAGGCCTTCAACAAATACGTGCCAAACCACCCTGTCTTGGGCCAACTGTTTCAGTTCTGACCATGTCTTTCCAAATTGTTTCAGTGTTTCTCAAGACCTCTTACCCTTGAGAGTCCAGAGTATAGACTGTCTGGTAATGCTATCCACAAATCACTTTAACATGTGACCCAACAAGCCTTGAGAGTACAGAGTATAGACTGCCTGGTAATGCTATCCACAAGTAAGTCACCTTAACATATGACCCAACCAGCACTATCATCTATCCTACATGTCTTGGATACACTGATACTTGTTCAGTTATATACAGCAGCTCCACATCTCAGATCCTATCATACCATTACAGCTCTTCAATTCTGTAAAGTCACCCATGTATGAACGTTTGAAGTTTTTTTTTGGTATTCTTCTTCATCCCACACCAGGGATCAAGATGCTGAGTAGTAAATAAACTGTAGAGGTCAGTGACCCAAAGCTGACTTCTGGCATCAGGACCAGTGACCCAGAACTGCCAAGACCCTTCTACACCTCCACGCGGTAATCCTGGATAACAGGCTGCAGCAGGGCAGACTGGCTAAGGAGAAGGGATTGAAGAGGGAATGCTAACCTGGTACTAAAAAAATGCTTGCTGAAGTCGGATGTGTTGAACCGAAAGGTGCAAATATCGCAGTCAAGCTGTAAACTACGACACAATGCATTCCGTTCTCTGGACTTCATTCTGCTACTTAAGCCCTTTCAGGGTTTGGTAGTGGGAAATTGAGAATGAACGAAGCCAAGCCAAGCCAAGAAAACTTGAATATTGACTGGGAAGAATTCATAACCAACAAAACAATTAGAGAAGTCATCAACAAACAATATGTTTCATCACTCATCAGGAAAAAATGGTGGTTATACATCTGGCATTTTCTTAGAATGGATAGAAACAGACTCCCTCCACAAGCGTTTATGTGGTCACCATCTGGCAGCAGGAAAAGAGGAAGACCGAAAGAAACTCTCCGCAGAACAATCGTCAGAGAGGGCTTCACTATGGGCTTGAACAACATTCATGAACTGAAGAGAGTGTCATCACACAGATCAAATAGGAGAGCGCTAGTTTCTGTCTCATTGCCGTGTATGGCACATAAAGAGTGTCGTCACACAGATCAAACTGGAGAGCGCTAGTTTCTGTCTCATTGCCGTGTATGGCACATAAAGAGTGTCGTCACACAGATCAAACTGGAGAGCGCTGGTTTCTGCCTAATGTGCCGTGTATGGCACATAAAGAGTGTCATCACACATATCAAACTGGAGAGCATTGGTTTCTATCTTATTGCTGTGTATGGCACATAAAGAGTGTCATCACACATATCAAACTGGAGAGCATTGGTTTCTGCCTAGTGTGCCGTGTATGGCACATAAAGAGTGTCATCACACATATCAAACTGGAGAGCATTGGTTTCTATCTTATTGCCGTGTATGGCACATAAAGAGTATCATCACACATATCAAACTGGAGAGCATTGGTTTATGTCTTATTCACCTGGATCACTATTTGCCGTTTCCATATTTGGCCACTACTGACTTATCCAGTCATTTCTTACGCTCTCCTGGCCACCTTATTTGACCACTCCCCTTCATATTCAGTCTAGCATTTTACCCAACTGGTCGCTTAGACAGACTGGGTCTACTATCAGATAAGTAGACCATTTTTTCCTTATATATTGATTTGTTAGTGCAGTATTGTTGTTATTTGTTGTCCCTGATGAAGGCCTATTGGTTGTAACATAGGTTTTGTTTGTGTTCTCGTCTTGGTGCGGTATCGGACCATACCCAATTTAAAATTTTGATTAAACTCAACCTTAATCAACTTAAAAATTTTTTTTCCCCCCATAGCAAGAGCTGGGACCTTCGTATTAGGTGATGTGGAGTGAAGCTTTCTGCTGTCACGAAAGACGCCTTCCTGCTTGAAGATCACTGACTGCTCCGTCTATGACTGGGTGAGAATCAAAACTGAAGAAAAATGAAAAAAGTCATATGACAGATTTTTTTCTTTCTTTCGGGCATTCGCCCTGAAAAGGATGTTGTGACGTTGAACCGTGGTTTACAGAGAGGCTGCAATATCTACCCCTTTCGCCCAACACATCCGGTTTTAGCACAGCATTTTTGGGACCAGGTTTGCTCTTCCATGTTCGATTCTTATTCTCGTAGCCAAAATACATGAGTGCAACCTGTTTCCAGGGCCGCCCCTTGGAGACAGAATAAGGTGTTGGTCGCTATGGTTCACTGACCCTGATGCAAACAGTCACTGGCTGCTGTCAGCTCATTCACTGCTGCATCTTTGGTCCCCCTTTTCCTCTTCCAACAGATTTTAATGGACAAAACCCTTCCTTAGATAGCAAACAAGGGGGTGCAACTGACCTCTGAATGATGCAGCGGATTTCCTTCATGGATGGGGCAAACTTTCGCCTTCTCTTTTCTATTGTTCTGGTTAGACACTGGGAGGAATAAAGCAATAATACATGTAGATCATATTAGTGAGTCATCAACAAATGTCAAGATGTGTCAAATGTGTCAGACCGAAATGTGTAAATATTGCAGTCAAGCTGTAAACTAGTGACACAACACATTCCATTCTCTGGCCTACATCCTGTTACTTGCAAAGTCCTGTTCGGGGGTGGGTAGCGGGAGATTGAAAACGAACATAGAAGAAGAAGAAGGAGGAAGGTGTTGCTGGAAAATGTACACACCGGTCAATAATGTACTAACACATCAACCGGGAGAGATTAGGTCATGCCCGGTTAGCATCCTGCCCAAGACACATCGCTCACATGTTGAGTGATGTCCCTACAACCTCTTGTGGTTACGGAAAAGAAAAGGAATAGAAGAAACTGGTTCTTTACAGACTCTGCAGAGCTGTCTACCTCGTGTTCAACTGCCTCCAAGTGGTCTCGAGGTAAGGTGTACGCATTGGATGCCGGATGTCGCAGGTTCAAATCACGATGAAGACCGAGATTTTTTCACGTGGATATTCTGGTAAAAATTAACCTGATCTCTGGGTAGTTAGATCGGACTCCCGTGTTCAGTGTCGAGCATGTTAAAAATTCCTTGGCTTTTGGAAATCAAAAAGAGTAAACTTAGCGGCTGCTGCCGGGAAATCTTCTTCTTCTTCTGCGAACACAGTCAGACAGTAACCATTATTTTTTCGAGAAAAGCGGCGGTCATCCTGAGACTCTCGCCACTGCCATAGAGCTTGTCTTGCAGTTCCACTGGTAATGGCCACATCTGCTCTCTCTGATCCTCGTATGTCGGGCAGTTCTGCAGCAGATGTTCAGTAGTCATTTTACCAGTACCGCACGGGCATTCGTCGGTACACCCTATCTTCAATTTGTTGAATAGGTGGTACCTCAGTCTGTTGTGGCCAGTGCGAAGTCTGAAGACAACTACCTGCTCTCTTCGGTTCAACTGGTAATATGCATCGTTTTTGGTGTAACCAGTATGTTCGGTTTCCCATTTGGTCATGTATCTGGCTTTGATAAGCCGTTTTGACTCTTCGTACGTCATACTGGTATCTGTTTGTGGTAGTCTTGCACCTTCTTTTGCCAGTCTATCTGCCTCCTCGTTGCCTTGGATGTTGCAGTGTGACGGGACCCACTGTACCACTACCCTTTTTGGTGCGGACTGCTGGCAAAGTTTGCAGAGTGCTGCTCTTAAGTCATTAAGCTCAGTGTTTTTCTGGCTTTTTAGCGCTGTGACTACGGCGAGAGCATCTGTCAGCAGGACTATATGGCTCTCATTTTCACTGTGTGTCACCATTTCTTCCACTGCCGCCCTCAGTGCCTCTGCCTCCGCTCTGAAATTGCTTGTGTACTTACCAGTAGCGAATGACAGTGTTATTTTTCTGCCATTTGGTAGGTTCAGGAATGCTCCTGCCCCTCCGTTCTGTGTAGTGTTTGTTACAGAACCGTCGATGTATGCATGGGTCCAGTCCATGCTTGGGTAGCTTTTCGCTATGAAGCTTAGGGTAGTGTCTCTCCTTTCTTTTTCAGTCTGGCAGTTTTTGTTTGCAATACCTGGTATATTTTCTACCACCTCTGGAAATATATCCTGCCTCCAGGTAGGTTTTCGTACAGTGGTGATGGGTTTTGGTGTTGTTAGTGCGTTTATGGGATCTTCGTGCATCTTTGCTTTGGCTATTTCTGCAAAGTTTCTCCGCTTTAGTTTCCCATTTCCCAAATTGTTTAGTCTCTGGTACATTGGGTGGTCCGTCAGTCTTCGGAGTTTCTCTGACTGCAGCTGGGCTCTGCAGTCTCTTCTATCGGTCATGGATTGCAGTTTTGTAATCTTTTCAAGTTCTACAATTGGCGTTGACTTCATGCCACCTGTTATAATTCTCATGGCTTGGTTTTGAAGTTTGTTAACTTTATCGAAGTTCGCCTTCGCTGCTGTTGTCCATGCCGCAATGCCATACTCGAGAACTGGTCTCACTCTTCCAGTGTACAGTTTCTTTAGTATGCCTTCGTCTGCTCCCCAGCTTGTGCCAGCAAGTTTCCTCATGATTGCCATTCTTTCTCTGGCTTTCATTCAGTTTCTCTCAATCTGACTTTTCCATGTCATGCGCCGGTCAAATGTGACTCCCAGATAGGTTGGGTTGTCGTTTGGCTGCAGGATTTTGCCATTAAGACTTAATTTGGTACTTTGGGGTTTTAATGAAAGCGAGAATATTGTGCACGTGGTTTTCTCCTCGTTTATTTTGACCAGCCATGAGTTCGCCCACTCTTCCAGCGATGTTAGGGCCGTCTGCATCCGATTTCTTGCTATGGTGAGATTCTTTTCAGAGGTCCACATAGCCAGATCGTCTGCAAACATTGAGCTATGGACTCTTCTTGGTATATTCTCTGTGATATCGTTTATATATACCAAGAAGAGTGTGGGTGACAGTACTCCCCCTTGGGGTACTCCCTGCTCGAGTGTCACCTTTTTGCTCATCTGCCCTTGTACTTGGACTCTGGCCGTTCTTTGTTTGAGGTAGTGGTTGATCCACTTGTACATTTTCCCACAAACATCACTTCTTCTTAGCTTGACTCTAAGTCCATCTTTCCAGACTTTGTCAAATGCCTTTTCCAGATCCACCCAAACAGCTACTGTGTGTTTCTGTGCCTGGTAGGCATCTTCTATCTCCTGGGCTATGAGGATGACCTGGTCCTCAGTGGATCTGTGCTGTCTAAAGCCGGCTTGCTGTGGAATTAGTATTCGCTGCCGGGAAATAATTCAAGTTAAACATCTACCCAAGTTATCTGTACCTTTCCCCAGGCTATCCTTATCTCTGTTAGGGGGACTCAGTGGTCTCCAGGTAAGGTGTTTTACATATCTTCTTGAGGACTCTTGTGGTTAAGAGCAGCTATAGATGGTGCCTAACTGGCTGCGGGTCTACTTAGCTCTAGTGTTTGGGTCTATTAAGATAGACTCACACATCAGTTAAGCCACCCATCAAGAAACTGGTTGTAGACAGACTCTATAGAGTCTTCTAAACCAGTATAAAGACGTTAAGTTAAGTTTTCCCTCTAGTATGGCATTTTACAAGAGTGTCCAAATATGGACTTCTTATGTGTGCTAAATTTGACTGCAGTCAGATTTACAGATTCATCATGACTTAGATCTATCTCTACTTCTTCTTTTCTTGTCCCTTTTATATTCCTTATGAAGCATAGGGCAACCACTACAACTGGTCTCTTACAGGAAACCTGTGCCAAAGCACTATGCACATTATTGTTGTGGTAGTTTTGGTAACTGTTGATGGCTCTGCCTGGCGTAGTAGAATCTCTTCTGGCATGACAGATATGGAGCAGACAAGAATCAAGAAAACTGCGCGGAGACGAGCGACACAAAAAGCAGGAGATGAATTGCCTCCGTCTGACAGTGTTTCTCTGCCCTCAGTGTGACAGACACTTTCAGGCTCGGATTGGTTTGATCAGCCACCTACGTACCCACTCTAGGGTAAAAACAATTGGTTTTACAACATATGTTACTAGCCCCATGCACCCACTCTAGAGTAAAACAATTGGTTTTACAACATATGTTACTAGCCCCATGCACAACCTCCATTGTTTTTTTACACTCACAATTGGTATATTTAAGTGCTTCAGTTTCTTGGTCCTCATGATCTGTATAGATTGTATGACTATTCCTTACCTTAAGAGAAAACCTGGCAAACCTTCCTTCCTCTGTTGCGGTGTCCATGGAACATTTCTTCAAGTGACAAAGAACATATTTCTGTACACGAGAGTTGGCAGGTGACAGTGTGCTTGAGGTTACTGCCATCAGCTGCCAGCTTCGACAATTCACCGAGCTGTTGGGATCTGTTTGAAAATATTTAAAAAATACAATTCAAACCGGGTCTAAAAAAATCCAGTTTTAAAACTTGACTTTAATACTGAACATATAAAAAATTTGTATTTAAATACTTTTGTCTGTTCTTCTTCTTCTGCGTTCGTTCTCAATCTCCTGCAACCAAGTCATGAACAGGACTTTGCAAGTAGCAGGATGTAGTCCGGAGAACGGAATGCGTTGTGTCACTAGTTTACAGTTTGACTGCAATATTTGCACCTTTCGGTCCAACACATCCGTCTTCGGCAGCACTTTTGTCTGTAAATCACTTTCTATTAATCCTAAGATTTTACATCTTCTTGATCTTGATGACTCACTCCTCTGTGCTGCTGTGGGTCCCAACTTGGTCTCCAGCGGACCCTGTCTTGGGCCACGGAAGTTCAGTAGGTGGTAAGCATCCCACTAGAGGCATCTCGGGTGTTGCTGTGGGCAGCAAGGGAGTCTGGCCAATGCATTGGAGGTCTTCCCCAGACTCTTTTTACCTTGGTGGCTCCATGCTCCATCGATCATCACTTCATCGTAACATGTGACCTGTCCATTTATGTTTATCCTTGTCATTCACCAAGGACAATGGTCATTGGTTGCAAAGAGCAACTCCGACCTATCGTCTCTCAAGAGAGGCCTAGGCCACTTTCAATTTGTCCTCCACTGATTCTGTGAGTGCCCGTGTCTTCCTGTATCTGGGTACTTCATCCTTGGCACATTTCCTCTGGAAGTGGGTAGCTATGGCTCTATTTATATATCGGGTGAACTGAAGAATGTGGACCTGGTTTCCTTCACTGCAGTGAAAGGCAAGTCTTCTCGGCAGGTTTACCACTATGCTCAAATCACATAGTTAATCCCCACCTTATTGGTCAGGCTGCTGTAACAGCTTGTTTTCAGTAGCTTGATGTTGATGTGAAATTGGGTCAGTTTATTGTACTTGGACCTGACATGATCCTTAGCACCCAAAGTTTGAAACAAAAAGTAGTCAAATATTATTGTCAACCAGCTTGACGAAAGAAGAATAAAAAAATAGCAGAGGCAACCAAAGATAAGGAAAGAAAAAATTAGGCAGGTTCAGCAACCAAAGATAAGGAAAACAAAAATTAGGCAGGTTCAGCAAACCAAAGATAAAGAAAAAAGAATCAGAAAGTTCTGCAAACCAAAGATAAAGAAAAAAGAATCAGAAAGTTCAGCAAACCAAAGATAAAGAAGAAAGAATCAGAAAGTTCAGCAATAACTTAATTTAACGTCTTTGTACTGGTTTAGAAGACTGCAGCCTGTATACAAATAGTTTCTTGGAGGGTGGTTTCGAGTCCATCTTAATAGACTCAAACACTAGAGCTAAGTAGACCTGCAGCCTGTTAGGCGACATTTATGTTGCTCTTAACAAACCACCTGGGAAAGGTAAAAATAATTTTTGAGTAGATTTTTAGCTAGAATTTTGAATTGTGTCCGAGCAGTGGCAGTTAAGCCTTCTCTTTTCGATTTCTAACTGCCAAGGAATTTTTAACGTGCTCGACACTGAACACGGGAGTCCGATCTCACTACCCAGAGATCAGGGGAATTTTATCGGAAGATCCACGTGAAAGAAATTCCTGTTTCCACCATAATTCGTATCCATGACCTCTGGCACCCGAGGCTGACACCTTACCTGGAGACCACCGAGCCCCCCTAACAAAGATAAGGATAACAGAGATAGGTAGAAACAATCTGGAAGCTATCAGCAGCCAAAGAAGCACATAAATAAAAGGACAATAAGAGCAATGTTTTAGGAGGAAGTGATATAAGCAAGACAGACAGCACTTGACTAAACTTCAATACATCATTTGAGTGCTTTTCCCCACTACTGTGGAGCGACTGGAAGATTTATAGAGCTGAGGAATTAAAGCCACTTATATTTACAGTCACAGTACAGTGTGTAGGATACGTTTATATTTGACCCCACAATATAGGTTTTATCAAGAAGCAGTTGGACAAGTGGATTAGATGTCAGTCTTCTGGGTAAGATGATGTGCATTCAAATCCTTGGTAGGGGATAGATTTTGTTGTTTTTGCAGGTAAAATTGAAACCTAGTCTGTACAGTAGATGCTGACTGCTGGTGCAAGTGGCCTATAAATTCTCCTGGTAGACCCCAGCAATGGGAACAAAAAGCACAGTGGCATTTAAACAAATGTTATAAGGCATAGAAAGAAGCCACACAAGTAGCAGAAGAAGATCAAATTTAACTGCTCTGAATAATACAAATAAAAAAAAGGTGCAACGCACAGCTTTGAGGAATAGAGAAATAAGGCAAAAGCAAACAAACAAACAAACAAAAATTAACATTTCCAAGTGCCATAGTTACTGGCTAACTTAGATGTGTTTAGCCTTATTGTTGTGTATTTTAACACAAGAAAACCAATAATATCCTTTTTTTGTAATTCGTGCATATTTGTTTTATCAAGACTAAATATATATTTTCTTAATTTCTTTCTTTGGTTTAGTTTAAGGAACAATATTATGTTTTAAATTGTTATTTTTAATTGATAAAAATATTGCTTAAAAAATGTATGTCTATGGTTTGAAAGAAAAAAATGTTGGCGCTGTATTCTTAAAAATGGCTGCCGTCTTTTGTTTTCAGTTTTTAAAAAATCAAAACTTTTTCAAATGTGGGAAGGAACAACCAGCATCAGAAAAATAACACTTGGGATCAAAGTGGACCAGCCTTGCATAGAGTGACAAGCAGCCAAAACTCATGCTGAATAGGCTGGCCTCCTGATGATGATGATCAGATCGACCCCTGTTGTACTGTTTTGCTAGAGTTCCACGTCATTATTTTTCTTAATAACTGTTATCTCTGTTATTTTTATGGCGCCATAACTGGCTGCGAGTCTACATTTCTCTACTGTTTTGGATCATTATGGATGCCACCAGACCTGGATTTGCCTGGAATTCACACTAGTCGACGACTTACACTTGTGTTCACGGAAACGTGGTGTTGTTTTCCGTCTGGACTTGTTATTTCGTTCTTTTTTTGTGATTTCTTCCATCCGTTTATCCTGGTCTGGACGCCGGCTGAATGGCACTAAGCTTATACCTGTGTCGTATTTCACGGGTTAGTTCTGCCGGTTCACCTTCACGAATTTGGCGTGTAGGAATTTTAGATGTTACTATGATGAGCTGAATACAGCTGGGTAGAGATGCCAGACTCACTCACATGCTGAGTGTTGTCCATACGACCTCTTGTGGTTATCGAAAAGGCACGACAAACTGCGTTAGATGCCTTCCCACCTTTCTACCCTGTGGGTTACATGTTTACGGAAAGGCTTCGGTGGTAACCCTGAGGCAAAATCTGCATCCTATGCTATCTCCAGTCGCCTCGATGAATGTCTTGCCACTGGCAAAAGGTAGCTTAGGCTCTGTGAGTGAGGTTCACAAAAGGTGCAGTTTCTTCCTCACTTTAATCCAAATCTCCGCGCAAGTCACCCATTTCAGCGGACACAGCAAGAGATACGACTGTCCACACGGCTGAACAAAGAGAGTGGTCTTCATCACTTGTGATGGACAACTATTTATTTTTTCAAGATTAACAACTATACAAAATTCACTAATGAAACATTACTAAAGGCATATTAATTACAAAAAATTGATATAAAATAAAAAGCAGGAAGACAAGAAGTTTAAACTCACACATGCATGAGGACGCAGAGAGAAAATGCAAAGAAGACAGAAGCTTTCATTAACAAAATGCTGTACAAGAAGGAAGCATCAAGCAAGCAACCCAGATTATAGTAGATTTGTGTCTCTTCTTTAGTTGTCATTTTACATGTACCGGTATACATACGAGGTGTGTTCATAAAGTATCTGACCTGAATTTTGTGAGCAGAAATAAATGAAGAATGGGTGTTGTCTTTCAGCAGGAAGGTATAGAGGACCGTTATGCACATGAGTTAATTTTTTCCAACCAACGGATTGCGTCAGTCGCTGGCAGTCACCTTTCAGTGTTGAAGCCTTTCAGTGTTGAGTGTAGTGAGCATCCGTCGGATTTTAGTTCACCACGAAATGACGCAATGTCAAAGTCATATTGACCGTTTTCTTTTACCCCCGTGGGGCTGTGCATTATAAGTATGCACCACAAGGTCAAAACATTACCAAAGAGAACTAACTGGAGGTCATCCATCACCTTCGTGGTGCTGTTCGACGCAAACGACCGGACCTGTGGACAACAGGAACTTGGTAGCTCCATCATGACAATGTGAAGACCCATTCTTCATATCTGATTCAGACTTTCTTGACCAAACATAACATTCCTCTGGTTTGTCAGGCTCCCCATTCTTTGTATATGATTCAGACTTTCTTGGCCAAACACAACATTCCTCTGGTTTGTCAGGCTTCCCATTCTTCCCATCTGATTCAGACTTTCTTGGCCAAACACAACATTCCTCTGGTCCGTCAGGCTTCCCATTCTTCGTATCTGATTCAGACTTTCTTGGCCAAACACAACATTCCTCTGGTCCGTCAGGCCCCTATTCTCCCGACATCCCTCTCTGCCAGTTTTGGCAATTTCCCAAGCTGAAAATTCTACTGAAAGGAACCATATTTGAGTGACAAGAAGATATTATGAGGAATGCAACGAACCAACTATACTCCCTTCCCAAAGAGGTATTCCTGAAATGTTTCCAACAATGGCAGGACCGATGGAAGAAATGTGTGGAGTCCAAAGGAAAGTATTTTGAAAGGAATTAGGGTTTCAAACCTACAGGTGAGTCATTGTATTTTCCCAGCCATATATCAGATACCTTTCAAACACACCTGGCATGTTTGTGTCTCTCTTGATCAATGTGTACGTGTAGTGGTATTTGTTAGTGCGTATACTTATTGGTTCATGTATTTTCACTTCTTGTTTTGTCTAATTTGTCTTAAGTGGCATGTTCTAATTCCCACATTCTCGACCACTCTCTTGCTCAAATGGATGCCATCTTGTGTACTGTATACTATTTGTCTTTTTATTTTGCAATTTTAACAATGTTATTGTTTTTTTTGTGTGCCCCTGATGAACATTTTTTGACCATAATGTAAGTTGTGTTTTGTTTTGGCCTCGGTGCGGTAATTGAGCCAAACCTGAATATGTTTTAATCAACTTTTATCCCAGTAACCACTTGTGCTAATATAGAATATACTGGAAGAGGATGTACATATCTTTCTATGCTCAAGTGAAGACAGCCAAAAGTAATAACTTACGTGGTCTCAGATTACAGCTGTTATCTGCACCATTCAACAAATAAAATTCGTATCAATTGCATGTAATAACCATATCATGCAAAGGCAAAGGCCGCCATCCATCGTAGACAATGATGGCATAATTTATTTTGCTAGCGCTATTTTTAGTAAGGATTTTTGCGCTACTTTTTATCCTAACTCTCTCGTCTCGTGCCGCCGACCCCAGTGGTAAGTCAAGGACAAGACGACTAGGGGGCGACTACGAGATGCAGGGGACTCCGCATCAAGCCCCCGTGAAAAAGACAGCGGAGTCCGGAGTCGAACCCACACCACCTGATCACGAGGCCAACGGCTTAACCACTTTGCTACGGAATCCCCTGACTATGACAGAATCAATAACATTCTTATCAATTGCATGTAATGACCATGTCATGACAGAATCAATAAAAATATGCTCAATAAATTATGTATAATTTATATAATTTACACATTGCTGCTCTTGTGATCATAATAATAATAATGTTCGCTTAGGCATTAGTGACCCATCGCGTTTGATCGCTCACCACCATGGCCACATGTTGAGGCAAAAAAGAACACTCCAAGTTGCAATTTTCATTAAACTTCAAATATCCGGGAATGAAGCCCTTCTGCCTTGTGAGTTCACTGTAAGTGTGTCGACTGAGGTCGTTGAGGAGAGTTGAGTACTCCGCTGACTTGGGACAGGGTTGCGAGGATTAAAGGTATCACTCGGCATATGTGATGTGTCTGAGGCACGTTGCTAACTAGGAAGGGCGCAATCTTTCCAGGGCGATGTGTTAGTCCATGTGTAATTTTTCAGCCCCAATTTATTCTTGAATGCAATAATTGACCCTGCCTGTACTATTTCCTGTGGCAATGCATGCGAAGTATTCCCCACTCTCTGACCAAAAAAATATTTCCTGGTATTGTGTTGAGTTAACTCTTTATGTTTCTTTGGTAGCGGGTTACAGTTGCTCTTCTTACACCCTAAGATATACTTGAGAAGGTCGACTAAGGTTCTCCTGACTGTAGTGCTAAGTGAGGCTCCTCAGCAAGTTCATTGCTAAAAGAATTAATTAGCTACTCATAATTTCTCCTATGGTAAGGAACACTGAACTCCCAGCAAGGAAACAACATAAACATTGTATGTAAAGCACACGTGCACGTACGCACGCACACCAACCTGGATGATCTGTGGTCTGCTTGACCAGCTGAAGGAAAAACTCATTGCAGACAAAGTCACTCTCCAGGCATCGCAGCATCAGATTCTGCACCATATTAATCCTTTCCTCTTCACTAGCATCCTCTGTGAATGAAGATTTGAGCACGTTTAAAGTAGTCAATAGAATATGGTGGAAGTCACTGACAGCTAGAGACAGATGTACGAAGAACTACTGCAACAGCCATGTTAGATGACAACAACTCCACATGAGACAAGATAGTCTTCATTATAGATTATTTATATCCTGCTGAAGTCGGATGTGTCGGACCAAAAGGTGCAAATATCAAAGTCAAGCTGTAAACTATGACACAATGCATTCCGTTCTCCGGACAACATCCTGCTACTTGCAAAGCCCTTTCAGGGCTTGGTAGCAGGAAATTGAGAAAGAACGAAGAAGAAGAATGGATTATTTATGAGTCATAATGAAGCTGGCATGTTTGCTCGTCTCACGATATGTGTTAGAGGAAATCAGAAACTTACAACTTAGACACAGAATGCAGAGAATGGGACAACGGGACAGAAGGGCTTAAGGTGAATCAGCTGATAACTGAGAACATGCAGGATAGTTATTCCATCATATACACAGACGGATCGGTGCTGAGCAGTGGGACATCAGACTGGGGGATCTCAGTGAGAGGACAGGCCGTTGCTGAGCGGAGTGGGGCATACACAATAACCTCCAGTTTGAGAATGGAGATAGAAGCAGTGACCTCAGTGTTAAGATGGCTATCTGAGACCCCTTTAACAAGGGCAGTCATCATGACTGATACACTAGCTGTGGTACAGAAGGGATGGCTGAGGTACGAGTGGATAGCAACTGTTGTGGCCTCAAACCTCGAGGGGTTGACATGGATCTGCTGTCCTGCTCATGCTGGGGTTGACATGGATCTACTGCCCTGCTCATGCTGGGGTTGACATAGATCTACTGTCCTGCTCATGTTGGGATTGACATAGATCTACTGTCCTGCTCATGCTGGGGTTGACATAGATCTACTGTCCTGCTCATGCTGGGGTTGACATAGATCTACTGTCCTGCTCATGCTAAGGTTGACATGGATCTACTGTCCTGCTCATGCTAAGGTTGACATGGATCTACTGTCCTGCTCATGCTGGGGTTGACATAGATCTACTGTCCTGCTCATACTGGGGTTGACATGGATCTACTGTCCTGCTCATGCTGGGGTTGACATAGATCTACTGTCCTGCTCATGCTGGGGTTGACATGGATCTACTGTCCTGCTTATGCTGGGGTTGACATGGTTCTACTGTCCTGCTCATGCTGGGGTTGACATGGATCTACTGTCCTGCTCATGCTGGGGTTGACATGGATCTACTGTCCTGCTCATGCTGGGGTTGACATAGATCTACTGTCCTGCTCATGCTAAGGTTGACATGGATCTACTGTCCTGCTCATACTGGGGTTGACATAGATCTACTGTCCTGCTCATACTGGGGTTGACATAGATCTACTGTCCTGCTCATGCTGGGGTTGACATGGATCTACTGTCCTGCTCATGCTAAGGTTGACATGGATCTACTGTCCTGCTCATGCTGGGGTTGACATGGATCTACTGTCCTGCTCATGCTGGGGTTGACATGGATCTACTGTCCTGCTCATGCCGAGGTTCAGGGCAACAAAAGAGCTGACATCATGGCTTCACAAGCTCCCATCATGGCCCTGTCAGTGATGGATAGGAGTGACAATTTGAAATCAATCAACGACCGCAGATGGATGAGGACACCAAAATATATGAATCAGCAATCCACAGACTGCAAAGTTTCAACATCAAACGAGTTTTGAGCGGCACCAGCGACTATGCGACCATCAGCATCCAGACCCTGCACCATTTGCTGAAAGAGAGAGCACCTATGGGTATGCCTGAAGTTCAGTGACAGCGATTCTTAGAAACATGCACTTACAACTAGGACCAATGCCATAGTTTCTAATGTATGTGTCATCAGCAGGATCCTCTATGGTAGCAAAGCTTGAACAACCTATGCCAAACAAGCGTGAAGACTAAACACCTTTCATCTATGTCCCATGCAATATATCCTTGGCATATTATATAGGGACATGGTGATAAATGCAGATGTACATTCTTGCACAGGTCTCCCAAGTATGTACACTCTCCTTAACCAGTGAATATTATGATGCCTTGATCATGTCCATCACATGGAAGATGATCACATCGAAAAATATATTTTCTACGGACAGTTGGCGAATGGAAAAACAGTTGGCTACCACAGCTGAGGTTAAAAAATGTGTGTAAATGAGGCATAAAGTCATTGGACATAGGTCTAACATCCTGGAAAGACCAAGCTGCAGACCAATCCAACTGGAGATGTACCATGAAGAGCCATCTCAGACTGGGCAAAAAGAACACAAGAGAAATGAAAAGACAAGGAAAAGAAAAATCCAAAACTCAGTAGATAGTTGTAACTCCAATCATCCTATAGTCAGTTATGACAAGAGGTTATGAAGCCCTCTGAAACCATAAAAGCAATGAATAAGCCAGATTGTCAGAAGCCCTCACATAAACCAACTATAAATTCAACAAAGTGAAAATACAGTGGATTGCTGTCCAGGTCAGGTCAGGTCAGGTCATCCTGTAACCGGTGAGGTCGTTGGGGCACACATGAAGACATCCAAGGCCTGTATCCTTCGTTGAAGATCAGCTGTAAATGTCCATGTTTCACACACATAGAGGAATATTGACAGGACCAGTGTAAGCATTAATCTGATTTTCGTGCTTAGTGCTAACCGTTTATCTTGCCAGATTTTGTTAAGCCGTGCAAGCGCCGCTATTGTCTGTGCTATTCTGGCCAACACCTCACATTTTGATCCTTCATCACTGACAATCGACCCAAGATATTTAAAACGGTCAACCACTTCGAGTTCCTGACCGTTAGCTTTTATCTTGCTGTTGAAGCCCGTAGCGTTGTTGGTCATTAATTTTGTCTTTCCAGCGTTTATCTCCATACCATAGTCAAGAGCTGTTTCATCTAGCCTTGTGACCCATTCCTGGAGTTCTGCTTCTGAACCCGCCAACCCGTCGATATCATCTGCAAAACGAAGGTTGGTAATCGTTCGGCCCCCTATCTTGACAGTACCAACGTGACCTCCAAGTGCCTCACTCATAATTCCTTCAAGGAATATATTGAAAAGAGTTGGAGAGAGTGTACACCCCTGTCTCACACCAACTGTCCACTGCAAGATAAATGAATAGGAGGAAGCAGATAGACTGGCCAAATAAAGAGGGTGGAAGAAAACCTAATGAAGACACAACAGCATTTTGAATTGTAAAAACAATGACGAAAACAGGCTCAGAAGCAAATGGCACAGGGAACACTCAGTTTGATTTCCAGAAACATACAACTCTTTAAAATTATGGAAAATCAAAGGAAAATATTCAGACTGCAAACTTGTCACTGCAGAGCAAAATATAATCTGCTCAACATATTGGGCACTCAGATATGGGGGGAGAAACTTCATTGACTGGACTGTAGATCAACAGGTGAGTGATTGAAAATGTTGGGGAACAAGTCTTACCTTTAAAAGGGGTCAGCAGACACTGCTGTCGGGGGATAAAGTGTTAAAGATTTCATTGTACAAGCAGCGGCCCTGGAAACAGGTTACACTAGCAGTTTGGTTAGGGGAACTGAGACGCTAGTCCAGTCAGGAAATGACCAGGACGTGGCATCAGGGTCAGGCACAATACACTGACCAAGACCACAATCTCTCTTAAGAAGAAATTTATCCAAAACATAGAGCATATATATGAAGGTTGGCCCAAGCTCACCTATTTGTTGTGGATGTTCTATGATACAGTCGCCCTGGAATGAATCTGTAAAGCAAATATAAAAGTCTGACCAATGTGGATACCCATACCTGATTCTTCAATGCCAGCATAGATGAGGATCTGCGTGAACATTTTGACTACAGCCTCCTCAATGGTGGGGTCATAGATGACAGTCAGGCTCTGTTTCATTGGTGTTTTGGTATACGACCAGTAGTCTACGCTGAAGTTGGTGCTGGCATCACTAGCAGACAGGCTACGGATCTTGTCCATTTTGGATTTGGTCAGTCTGGAAGACATAACGTGATAGAATTTGTGAAGCAGCGTGATAGAATCTGTGAAGCAACGTGATAGAATTTATGAAGTAATGTGATAGAATTTGTGAAGTAACGTGATTGAATTTATGAAGTAACGTGATAGAATTTATAAAGTAACCCCACACTATTCTAACTATTGGGATAATCAAATTTCATCTGACAGTTACAGGAGTCCGTGCAAAGTGAAAAAAACATATGATATAATTAAACATGCATAACCATTCACAACATTATCAAATTTTTCCAATTCTTTACAACATTAAAAAAATCTCGAAATCATTTTAAAGCAAATGATATAAAAAATCTCCAAATCATTTTAAAGCATATGATATAAAAAATCTCCAAATCATTTTAAAGCATATGATATAAAAAATCTCCAAATCATTTTAAAGCATATGATATAAAAAATCTCCAAATCATTTTAAAGCATATGCTATAAAAAATCTCCAAATCATTTTAAAGCATATGATATAAAAAATCTCCAAATCATTTTAAAGCATATGATATAAAAAATCTCCAAATCATTTTAAAGCATAAGATATAAAAAATCTCCAAATCATTTTAAAGCATATGATATAAAAAATCTCCAAATCATTTTAAAGCATATGATATAAAAAATCTCCAAATCATTTTAAAGCATATGATATAAAAAATCTCCAAATCATTTTTAAACATATGATATAAAAAATCTCCAAATCATTTTAAAGCATATGATATAAAAAATCTCCAAATCATTTGAAAGCATATGATATAAAAAATCTCCAAATCATTTTAAAGCATATGATATAAAAAATCTCCAAATCATTTTAAAACAAATGATATAAAAAATCTCCAAATCATTTTAAAACATATGATATAAAAAATCTCCAAATCATTTTAAAGCATATGATATAAAAAATCTCCAAATCATTTTAAAGCATATGATATAAAAAATCTCCAAATCATTTTAAAGCATATGATATAAAAAATCTCCAAATCATTTTAAAGCATATGATATAAAAAATCTCCAAATCATTTTAAAGCATATGATATAAAAAATCTCCAAATCATTTTTAAACATATGATATAAAAAATCTCCAAATCATTTTAAAGCATATGATATAAAAAATCTCCAAATCATTTGAAAGCATATGATATAAAAAATCTCCAAATCATTTTAAAGCATATGATATAAAAAATCTCCAAATCATTTTAAAACAAATGATATAAAAAATCTCCAAATCATTTTAAAACATATGATATAAAAAATCTCCAAATCATTTTAAAGCATATGATATAAAAAATCTCCAAATCATTTTAAAGCATATGATATAAAAAATCTCCAAATCATTTTAAAACATATGATATAAAAAATCTCCAAATCATTTTAAAACATATGATATAAAAAATCTCCAAATCATTTTAAAATATGATATAAAAAATCTCCAAATCATTTTAAAACATATGATATAAAAAATCTCCAAATCATTTTAAAACATATGATATAAAAAATCTCCAAATCATTTTAAAACATATGATATAAAAAATCTCCAAATCATTTTAAAACACATGATATAAAAAATCTCCAAATCATTTTAAAGCATATGATATAAAAAATCTCCAAATCATTTTAAAGCATATGATATAAAAAATCTCCAAATCATTTTAAAGCATATGATATAAAAAATCTCCAAATCATTTTAAAGCATAAGATATAAAAAATCTCCAAATCATTTTAAAGCATATGATATAAAAAATCTCCAAATCATTTTAAAACATATGATATAAAAAATCTCCAAATCATTTTAAAACACATGATATAAAAAATCTCCAAATCATTTTAAAGCATATGATATAAAAAATCTCCAAATCATTTTAAAGCATATGATATAAAAAATCTCCAAATCATTTCAAAACATATGAAATAAAAAATCTCCAAATCATTTTAAAACATATGATATAAAAAATCTCCAAATCATTTTAAAACATATGATATAAAAAATCTCCAAATCATTTTAAAACATATGATATAAAAAATCTCCAAATCATTTTAAAACATATGATATAAAAAATCTCCAAATCATTTTAAAACATATGATATAAAAAATCTCCAAATCATTTTAAAACATATGATATAAAAAATCTCCCAATAACTTCACTTTATAATATAAATCTGCTGAAGACGGATGTGTCGGACCAAAAGGTGCAAATATCACAGTCAAGCTGTAAACTAGCGACACAACACATTCCGTTCTCCTGACAACATCCTGCTACTTGCAAAGCCCTGTTCAGGGCTTGGTAGCAGGAGATTGAGAACAAACGCAGAAGAAGAAGAAGAAGAAGATAATATAAATAAAATTTCCAAAACACTTCATTACATTTTATAAAACAACCTTAGAAGAAATTCACAACATCAAAAGATCTGCCAATAACTAAATTATATGAAATCACAAGATTTCTCAATGACTGTACTAGACAATTTTGAAAAATTTCTCAATTTCTCGCACTAGTAAAGTAAAGTAAAGTAACCCATAGCATTACTGCCGTAGGGGTGTGAGGTGTTAGCGATCTCACATTTGAAAGGCTCGGCTATATGAGGGAGGCAGCCATCTCCTCTCCCTCACTGCTTTTACTTCCCGGACTGAACCAGTACCCATTTAAGGCTGGGTCAACTCAGGAGCCGTTGCGGTCTGAAAAAAACATTACTGCCTCAACTGGGGAGTGAACCCAGGACCACTCAGATGCGAAGCCAGCTCGCTAACCACCGCGCTACGCGGCTCCCTCTGCACTAGACAATATTGAACAATTTCTCAATAACTTCACAACATGTAATAAAATAATCTCCTAACAAATTCAGAACATCAAAAAATCTCCCAATAACTTCACAACAAGTAATATAACATATTATTCATTCACAACATAAAAAAAACATTTCCATCTTCCCCAGACCCTCCAGAGATTTACCTCCTAAGTGTGTTCCTAATGAAATTTGAGCCAGTTTCCTGGGCTGGTCGTTGCAGGAACCTGCTCTTGGACAAAGCTTTTCTACACTTGACCAGTTCCTCGTACAGCTTCAGTTTCTCCTCATCCGTCATTTTTAACTGTCAGAAGTCAAGACAAAGAAACAAAGTTATCCATTTTTTCGGATAATTCCTACCAACATTGATATGCTTATCTCATGGCTTTAAACATGCAGAAGTTTTCAATCTACTGTCTCTACCACATTTGCTCTTCGTTACGGATGTGTTGGACAGAAAGGTGCAAATATCGCATTCAAGCTGTAAACTAGCGACACAATGCATTCCATTCTCCGGAATACATCCTGCTTCTTGCAAAGTGCTGTTCAGGACTTGGTAGCGGGAGATTAAGAACGAACGCAGAAGAAGAAGAAGAATACACTTCATGTTCTTCTTCTTCATTTGTTCTCAAACTCCCACCTCCAAGCCCCGAAAAGGGTTTTGCAAGTAGCATTGACTGCGATATTTGCACATTTCGGTCCCATACATCAGATTTTAGCATACCATTTTTGGGTACCGGGTTATGTTTCCCTCTTGGATCCCTTCTCCTAAGCCAGTCTGTCCTGTTGCAGTCTGTTACCCATGTGGAAGTGAGAAGGGTTTTGGTAGCTCTGGGTCACTGACTGCTACGGCTTATGCACTGCTCAGAATCTTGATTCCCACTTCCTGTACAACTGCTTCACTATTCATGAAACATCTGTCTCAAAGACAGCATATGAAATTACAATTGTGTGCACCGCTGGGGTCAGGACCTTATTTGAGGAAGTGGGGTCTTGATCAGTATGTTTCACCTGGCCCTCATTACTCTACTCTCCCACCTTGATCAGTATGTTTCACCTGGCCCTCATTACTCTACTCTCCCACCTTGATCAGTATGTTTCACCTGTCCCTGATTACTCTACTCTCCCACCTTGATCAGTATGTTTCACCTGGCCCTCATTACTCTACTCTCCCAACTTCATCAGTATGTTTCACCTGGCCCTCATTACTCTACTCTCCCACCTTGATCAGTATGTTTCACCTGGCCCTCATTACTCTACTCTCCCACCTTAATCAGTATGTTTCACCTGACCCTGATTAGTTTTCTCTCCCACCTTGATCAGTATGTTTCACCTGTCCCTGATTACTCTTTGCTCCCACCTTGATCAGTTTGTTTCACCTGTCCCTGATTACTCTTTGCTCCCACCTTGATCAGTATGTTTCACCTGTCCCTGATTACTCTTTGCTCCCACCTTGATCAGTTTGTTTCACCTGTCCCTGATTACTCTTTGCTCCCACCTTGATCAGTTTGTTTCACCTGTCCCTGATTACTCTACTCTCCCACCTTAATCAGTATGTTTCACCTGACCCTGATTAGTTTTCTCTCCCACCTTGATCAGTATGTTTCACCTGTCCCTGATTACTCTGTGCTCCCACCTTGATCAGTTTGTTTCACCTGTCACTGATGACTTTGCTCCCACCTTGATCAGTTTGTTTCACCTGTCACTGATGACTTTGCTCCCACCTTGATCAGTTTGTTTCACCTGTCACTGATGACTTTGCTCCCACCTTGATCAGTTTGTTTCACCTGTCCCTGATTACTCTTTGCTCCCACCTTGATCAGTTTGTTTCACCTGTCACTGATGACTTTGCTCCCACCTTGATCAGTTTGTTTCACCTGTCACTGATGACTTTGCTCCCACCTTGATCAGTATGTTTCACCTGTCACTGATGACTTTGCTCCCTGCTCATGTTATATTATAGCAAAGAAAAGAACTACAAAATGATCTTTCGTTGTCCTAGCACCTTGCCATTTGGTGTCACAGAGAGGTGGGATGTGTAGATTTCTTGTTATCGCCAAGTGGAAGGCTTGTGCTGTCATTAGGTGTAACTTCTTGAGAGTGTCAGAGACACCTCCGATTCATCGACGTCGTGATCTGCCACTTACTTGTGAACCGGAAACCTTCATATGATATGCTCTCGCTGCAGGCTGGTCATAATCCAATTTGACTAAATGAGCAAACCACTTGATTTGTTGAGAGTCCATGTAGTCACTAACTGGGTTTGTCCCCACTGTCTGCCTCAGCGTGGTGTTGCGGATTCGGTCACGGATTGTCTTTCCAGCTGTACTTCTCACACAGCGCATCTCACAGCTCTGGATCTTACTCTTATGGGTTGCTAGTAAGAACCAACATTGACATTGGTAACACAATCTAGGAATAAATAGTGTATTTATCAGCCTCTTCTTAGTTGAAAGAAGCATTCTAGGGTTTTTCAAAATTGGTGAATTCGAAAGTGAACACTGTTTGCCTTCTGAATTCTATGTGCAATCACTCTTTCCACTCTGCCGTCATCAGCAAACATACTACCTAGGTATTTGAACTTGTGTACTTGCTAGATACCAATGTCACTGAAGTGGAAACTTCTCTGCAATTGTTCACACAAAATGATACAACGCACAATGAACCTTACCCTTGTCATATCGTCACTCTCAGTTTTCATCCACGAGGCATGCATGAGTGAGTATGAAGCAATAAGGTGACCCACATCTTCCTTATGGCTTGTCTCAAACACAAATGTTTTCTGTGCCAGGTTTTGCTGTGCAGCGCTGTACAACTCCAAAGTTACGTAGCTGTCGTTAGGGTCTATGAGAATGGACTCAATCTCACTGTACTTGAAGTCATGGATGACTGACTTATCCTTGGCTCGCACAAACTTGACCCCATCCATGTTGATGGCCAGGAGAGACTCGCTGGTGTGTGACCACATGCCCTTGTGCATGATGGGAAACAGAGTACAGCCATAGAGAGCGAACTGTTTGACACATGTGAGGTACCACACTTTGGCCTCTAGTTCGCTCTTGTCACCTCCGTAATGCTGAAAGGAAAATAGAATCAACTCAAAAGTTTACAAAAGGTCCAGCAGATTGAATCCATGGGTTTACAAAAGGTATAACAGAATTAACCCAAGGGTTTACAAAAGGTATAACAGAATTAACCCAAGGGTTTACAAAAGGTATAACATAATTAACCCAAGGGTTTACAAAAGGTATAACATAATTAACCGTAACATTTATTTCTCGAGTGGTTTGCCGGGGTCTTGGTGTATGGCACCACTGCCTCACAAAGAGCATGTCGTAAGAGGTAACTAACTGTGTGACAAGGCATGAGACCGGCCATGGTTAGGTAGTTTGTTAAGAGCAGCATAGATGGTGCTTAACAGGCTGTGGGTCTAATTTGCTCTAGTCTAATTTGCTTCATACTCATATGAGTAAACTACTGCTTTTTCCTGTCCGTCATGGTGCTTGATGTGGCAGAAAAACCTCAGTTTCTGAGACACCCTGGTTTATAAGCCAGTTCTCTTCAACACTCAGATCTTGCAGGATGGCTTTATTTCTTATTTTCTCAACCACTCAACACTAAACTCAAAATTGTACTGAACTAAACAGAAGTTCTGAACAACGGTTGAGTTCATGTGACGATGTAAAATTTAATTAGGGAACATAATCCTGCCAAAGACGGATGTGTCAGACTGAAAGGTGCAAATATCGCAGTCAAGGTGTAAGCTAGTGACACAACGCATTCCGCTCTCCTGACAGCATCCTGCTACTTGCAAAGCCCTCTTTAGGACTTGGTAGCGGGAAATTGAGAATGAATGTAGAAGAAGAAGAAAGAGGGAACATTAGGAGAAGACTAACAGAAACATGACACTGACCATATGAGCCTTGACCACCTCCTGAGACCAGTTCTTGCCAGATGAAGCTAAAATCCTCTTACATAGGTACTGGTCAGCCTCGCTGTAGCGGAACTCTTTGCCTTCCTCAAACCTGCCCCAAATCACTTGAGTTTGTAGACCAGCCAACTGTAGCCCCACCTTGTCCGAGACACTGTACTCATCACACTGAAAATATAGGTCAAGGCCAGCAGGAATCAGACTTCATTGTACTAAGTTTAGATAGGGTTACTGATTCCCTCCTTTGATGTCTTGACTTTACTAATGTTCTGACATGTACACTGTCATCAAACAATCAATCAATCAATCACAACCTTTCAGCTCCCTCAACCTGCCTTATGAGCAAACCCTTTCAGACACCAACTTCAACATATCTAAAGGTGGCAGTGGTTAGCCTGAAGTCATTGGCATCTCCCTAGAGCTTGTCCAGGAATGGTATCGGTGAAGGTCACACATACTTTCTCTGGTCCTCGTATGATGGATATCCACAGAGCTTGTCCAGGAATGGTATCGGTGAAGGTCACACATACTTTCTCGGTCCTCGTATGATGGATATCCACAGAGCTTGTCCAGGAATGGTATCGGTGAAGGTCACACATACTTTCTCTGGTCCTCGTATGATGGATATCCACAGAGCTTGTCCAGGAATGGTATCGGTGAAGGTCACACATACTTTCTCTGGTCCTCGTATGATGGATATCCACAGAGCTTGTCCAGGAATGGTATCGGTGAAGGTCACACATACTTCTCTACTCCTTGCATGATGGACACCTTTGTATCAAATGTCTGGCAGCCATTTTGTCAGTGCCGCAGACACATTCATCTGTATGTCCTATCCTTAGTTTATTGAACAGATGGTATCTCACACCTAATTGTGGCCTGTACTGAGCCTAAAAATGACCACCTGCTCACCTCTGATGATCTGGTCATATTTGGTTGATGACCTGTGTGCTGAGCTTCTCACTTGTTTCTGTATCCACACGTGGTAAACCTGTTGTCCTCTTGATTCAGTTGTTCCTGTATCAGGTTGAGGTAGCGTTCCTCCTCCAGGTGACACCTGTCAGTCCTTTCATAGCCAGTAATATTGCAACAACATGGAATTCCCTGTCTCTCTACTCTCTTGAGCCGGCCACATCATTTATAGAGTTTCACTCAAGATGATAGAGTATCACTCAAGACCAGAGAGTTTCACTCAAGATGATAGAGTATCACTCAAGACCATAGAGTATCACTCAAGACCATAGAGTATCACTCAAGACCAAAGAGTATCACTCAAGACCATAGAGTATCACTCAAGACCAAAGAGTATCACTCAAGACCAGAGAGTATCACTCAAGACCAAAGAGTATCACTCAAGACCATAGAGTATCACTAAAAACCATAGAGTATCACTCAAGACCATAGAGTATCACTCAAGACCAAAGAGTATCACTCAAGACCATAGAGTATCACTCAAGACCAAAGAGTATCACTCAAGACCATAGAGTATCACTCAAGACCAAAGAGTATCACTCAAGACCATAGAGTATCACTCAAGACCAGAGAGTATCACTCAAGGCCAAAGAGTATCACTCAAGACCATAGAGTATCACTAAAAACCATAGAGTATCACTCAAGACCATAGAGTATCACTCAAGACCATAGAGTATCACTCAAGACCATAGAGTATCACTCAAGACCATAGAGTATCACTCAAGACCATAGAGTTTCACTCAAGACCATAGAGTATCACTCAAGACCATAGAGTTTCACTCAAGACCATAGAGTATCACTCAAGACCAAAGAGTATCACTCAAGACCATAGAGTATCACTCAAGACCATAGAGTATCACTCAAGACCAAAGAGTATCACTCAAGACCAAAGAGTATCACTCAAGACCATAGAGTATCACTCAAGACCAAAGAGTATCACTCAAGACCATAGAGTATCACTCAAGACCAAAGAGTATCACTCAAGACCATAGAGTATCACTCAAGACCAGACAGTATCACTCAAGACCAAAGAGTATCACTCAAGACCATAGAGTATCACTAAAAACCATAGAGTATCACTCAAGACCATAGAGTATCACTCAAGACCATAGAGTATCACTCAAGATCATAGAGTATCACTCAAGACCATAGAGTATCACTCAAGACCATAGAGTATCACTCAAGACCATAGAGTATCACTCAAGACCAAAGAGTATCACTCAAGACCATAGAGTATCACTCAAGATAAAACAGTACAGTATCACTCAAGATCATACAATAGAGTATCACTCAAGATCATACAATATAGTATCACTGAAGATCATACAATAGAGTATTAATCAAGATAATACAATAGAGTATCACTAAAGATAATACAATAGAGTATCACTCAAGATCATACAATAGAGTATCACTCAAGATAATACAATAGAGGAATCACTCAAGATAATATAATAGAGGAATCACTCAATGCCATAGAGTATCACTCAAGATCAAAGAATAGAGTATCACTCAAGATCATACAACAGAGAGAGTATCACTCAAGATCATACAATAGAGTATCACTCAAGATAACACAATAGAGGAATCACTCAAGATAATAGAGTATCACTCAAGATCATACAATAGAGTATCACTCAAGATAACACAATAGAGGAATCACTCAAGATAATAGAGTATCACTCAAGATGATAGAGTATCACTTAAGATGATACAAAAGAGTATCACTCAAGATTATTATCTTGAGTCTCACTCAAGATAATAGAGTATCTCTCAAGATGATGCACTAGAGTACCACTGAAGATGATACACTAGAGTACCACTGAAGATGATACACTAGAGTACCACTGAAGATGATACACTAGAGTACCACTGAAGATGATACACTAGAGTACCACTGAAGATGATACACTAGAGTACCACTCAGGATCATACCAGAAGTCTTACCTTGACCACCTTGTGAACAGCCTCTGCGTACAGCAGGTGGTACTCTATTGGATCATTAGGGATGTCATGGACATGCCTGTAGACTCGCTTCCTGAACACCAACCTGGCGTTTGTCCCACCCAAAGCCAACCTCGGCCCCTTCTTGGACATAGTCTCGTACTTGCTTGGCTGGGTCGATAAACAGTCATAGCTGTGGAGGTCAGTGACCAGCAAGTTAGTTCTTACAACTCTTTTCCATGGAGTTTATAGTTAGTTCTTACAACTCTTTTCCATGGAGTTTATAGTTAGTTCTTACAACTCTTTTCCATGGAGTTTATAGTTAGTTCTTACAACTCTTTTCCATGGAGTTTATAGTTAGTTCTTACAACTCTTTTCCATGGAGTTTATAGTTAGTTCTTACAACTCTTTTCCATGGAGTTTATAGTTAGTTCTTACAACTCTTTTCCATGAAGTTTATAGTTAGTTCTTACAACTCTTTTCCATGAAGTTTATAGTTAGTTCTTACAACTCTTTTCCATGGAGTTTATAGTTAGTTCTTACAATTCTTTTCCTTCTTCTTCTTCGTACGCTGTCAGATGTCAACTTGAATTTGTTCGAAGAAAGCAGCTGTCATCCTGAGGCTGTCGACACTGCCATAGAGCTTAACAACTCTTTTCCATGGAGTTTATGTTCAACATTTTAACTCTCACAGGGTGGAAAATCTTGTAATAAGAGGAAAGATCAAGAGAAGCACAGACAAACAATTTGAGGTGGCATGGATAAATTGGATGGCAAAAATGAAGAGCATCAAAAGTTCTCAATTGCTCAATAAAAAAAAGGTTGTCCCATAAGGAATTGATCGTTAGCACTACTCGGCAAGACCCATGATGATGATCAGGGTAGAAGACTCCCAAACTCAAGGTGGTGTACACTCTATCATTCGGACAAGGTAAAAAGCTCACCAAGTGTGAAGTAGTTTTCTGGGTTTGAAAGAAAGATCTAGAAGCAATATTTTACTTTTGATAAGGAAATAAAAGTGTGAAAAACTTATTGTCGGTCCCAACTTCTCTTCCAATGGTTTCTGTCTTGGGCCACAGTGGGCCAGTGGAGAATGAGTCGCCCATCTGTGGCAACGGTTTTTGTCTTGGGCCACAGTGGGCCAGTGGAGAATGAGTCGCCCATCTGTGGCAACGGTTTCTGTCTTGGGCCACAGTGGGCCAGTGGAGAATGAGTCGCCCATCTGTGGCAACGGTTTCTGTCTTGGGCCACAGTGGGCCAGTGGAGAATGAGTCGCCCATCTGTGGCAACGGTTTCTGTCTTGGGCCACAGTGGGCCAGTGGAGAATGAGTCGCCCATCTGTGGCAACGGTTTTTGTCTTGGGCCACAGTGGGCCAGTGGAGAATGAGTCGCCCATCTGTGGCAACGGTTTTTGCCTTGGGCCACAGTGGGCCAGTGGAGAATGAGTCGCCCATCTGTGGCAACGGTTTCTGTCTTGGGCCACAGTGGGCCAGTTGAGAATGAGTCGCCCATCTGTGGCAACGGTTTCTGTCTTGGGCCACAGTGGGCCAGTGGAGAATGAGTCGCCCATCTGTGGCATCGTGAATGTTGTTGTGGGATGCAAGGGAGTCGGACCAACGTGTTGTGGTCTTCCTTGTGGTCGTTTCTTGTCTCTGGGGTACCATATTGCTGTCGCTGTGCTCCATTGATCGTCTGTTATTCGTAGTAATCCCCCCCCCCCCCCCCCCCCCAGCAATGCATGTATATAATTAGTAACAGCAAAACTTAATCATGGAAAAAAACCTTGCTGGAAAAGTGCACAAGTGTACACTAAAGGACATTTTGTTAAAGCCTGTAAAAATTATGAGTCACCTATACAAGTTGACACCAACACAACTGCCATCTTCACTTACCCCTCCCACTGAGCCAATATGTCTGAGATGTATTCATAGCTGCGGATAAATCTCTCATTCTCCTTCGTCATCTGCATTAAAAAAAAACATTACTAAAAAAATGATAAAAATGTGCGGAAAAATTCAACAATATTTGAACTGAAACAAAAAATAAGTTAAAAATGCAAGTAAATGGAATATATATATCCAATAACTATCAAATTATTTTATGAATACTTTTCCCTTCCAATTTCCTAACAACACAGAGCTGCGACGATAATTCCAATTTTGAATCATCCTTTTAAGCTCTATCCATGACTTAACTTAATGTCTTTATACTGGTTTAGAAAACTGTGCAGAGTCTGTATACAACCAGTTTTCTCTATTCCACTTGATCTAAAAATAACTATGCACATCCATTCTATTCCTAAATGCATTAAATGACCCTGTCCCCACTAATAATAGCCGTCCATCGCATGTGATTATGATGACAGCATTCAGACATGTTGTGTTGCACCTCACCAGCGAGTTCGGAGGTGGTTGTATAATCCAATTCTGGCACTGAAAATCCTTCCACACATATAACATTTAATGCCAGAATTGGACATGTGAGTGTCAATTGTTTTGTCTTTTTGCAAAGTGTGTTTTTTCTGTGCTTTGAAGGCCCGGCGTTCCTCAGCAATGAAAGTGCCTCTGATGGTTGTTCTATTCCATGCATTGCAGTCCTGCGCGAGGCATTCCCATGCATTTGCAACGATGCTGAAGTGTGTCAGAGATACTTTGAGGGAGTCTTTGAAACGCTTGTTTTTACCACTGACTTGACGCAGGTCGTCTTTCAGCTCACCCATATTTCCTGAGGCAATGTACTTCAAACATTCACCACTCTTTGACTAAAAAATATTTCCTAGTATCTAATCTGGGTCTTTTAAAAATTAATTTGTGGCTATGCCTCATTGTTCTTGTAGACGGATGTACTTTGAAAAACTTGTTATAGTCTAATTTATCCTTTCCTTTGATTATTATTCTAAAACTATTAAATCACATTGAATTCTTCTCTTTTTAGACACTGTAGGCCAGTTTTTTTTAAATTTCTTCATAACTGTAGTAGATGGTAATGATTCGAACCCTTAACAAGATTACCTCGTATAGTGCCCACCCATCCACTGACTGCAACCCAATTCTTCTGGCCACCTTAGACAGAACCTCTTGTGTGGTATCTACTGGATGAAGTTTGACTGCTTTG
Organism: Ariolimax columbianus; assembly: GCA_036924085.1. Lineage (NCBI taxonomy): Eukaryota > Metazoa > Mollusca > Gastropoda > Stylommatophora > Arionidae > Ariolimax > Ariolimax columbianus. Next base: position 74,082,758 of record JAVGWX010000013.1, read on the forward strand.
GTCTTGCCATCCATGAAAAAAATCTTACACAGAATAGGGCTCTGCGTCTGCACGCTCTGTTAGAAGAAATAACACGAATTATATTATATTTTTTTGCTTGTTTGCTCTGTTTTGAAGCGAGGCGCCTTGTACTGTGTTTTTGCACCTCATCTCCCAGTGCATCAAACTTCAGCACACTTATAAAAAGAGGTTTACTTCCCATAGGGGTGCAACTTTGCTGAATCCTTACATATGCATGTTTAGATTATTTGTTGCATCACTAACCACTTCGTTACGCAACCCCCTCCACCCCTACGAAGTAATATGATATTTGTATGTATGTGTTGGACTTGCCTTTTTGCTTAAGGTGGTGTACATTATATTGTGTTTCGTACGTAATGACCCAGTGAAATTTACTGCTTCTTTTGTTTATAATGGAAGGTAGGCGTGGCCCATCTAGGGATATGCCACTTAAAAAGCTGTTTACTGAGCAGCAAGTTCAAGAAATAGTTGATGTTGAAGAATCAGAAAGTAATTTTAATTTGTCTCATGCTAATGATTCCTATGTGCCTAGCTCAGTAGCTATAATAGAAATGATGATAAATGACCAATCAGAACAAGAGATTAGTCAACATCATCTTGCCGCAAATTTCAATGTGTGGTGTGTGTGAACTTTGAGAAATTCTATTCTTCATTAATACAATCTGCCTGGGAAACTCATCTACCAAAGACAGATATGGATTTAAATTGTAAAAATAAACATTTTGAGTACTTCAGGAACCTGAATGCATAAACCACTTAGCCTGGAATACAATTTTGGGAGGACAGGTTTTCATTTCTTGCTGTTGGCGTTACTCACTCTTTGCCTCATATAATCCTACAATATTATGTTCTACTAACAGTTTGTTCTCGTTGTGCAATCATTTCACTGTAACTTCATGTTTTATGATATGTGTTATTTGAAAAAACATAAAAGTTACAGAAGTGTGAAGTTGTTGACATCTAGTTGTTTAAAATCCAAAGTAAGAGAATTCTGTCAAGACGAGGAAAATAATTCAGGAGTTAAAGAGTTATGGCAACATCTTTTATGGAAACACTTTTTATGACATCTTTAATGGAAACACTTTTTATGACATCTTTAATGGAAACACTTTTTATGACATCTTTAATGGAAACACTTTTAATGACATCTTTAATGGAAACACTTTTTATGACATCTTTAATGGAAACACTTTTTATGACATCTTTAATGGAAACACTTTTTATGACATCTTTAATGGAAACACTTTTTATGGAAACACTTTTTATGACATCTTTTATGGAAACACTTTTATGACAACATATTATATGACAACATCTTTTATGTTAACATCGTTTATGGAAATATCTTTTCTGCCTTTATGGGAACATTTTTCATGGCAACATCTTTCATTCCAGCAACATTTATGGCAGCAACATCTTTCATACCAGCAACATTTATGGCAGCAACATCTTTCATACCAGCAACATCTTTCATACCAGCAACATCTTTCATACCAGCAACATCTTTCATACCAGCAACATCTTTCATACCAGCAACATCTTTCATACCAGCAACATCTTTCATACCAGCAACATCTTTCATACCAGCAACATCTTTCATACCAGCAACATCTTTCATACCAGCAACATTTATGGTAGCAACATCTTTCATACCAGCAACATCTTTCATACCAGCAACATCTTTCATACCAGCAACATCTTTCATACCAGCAACATCTTTCATACCAGCAACATCTTTCATACCAGCAACATCTTTCATACCAGCAACATCTTTCATACCAGCAACATCTTTCATACCAGCAACATTTATGGTAGCAACATCTTTCATACCAGCAACATCTTTCATACCAGCAAAATCTTTCATACCAGCAACATCTTTCATACCAGCAACATCTTTCATACCAGCAACATCTTTCATACCAGCAACATTTATGGCAGCAACATTTATGGCAGCAACATCTTTAATCCCAGCAACTTATATGGCAATATCTTTCATGACAACATTTTTCCTGGTAAAATCTTTCATGGCATGCTTGTTTATGCCACACAAAAGCCTCAATTAACCCTCAGCAGTTCCAATAATAATATTATTCAACAACTCCTGCCTAGTTTTAACTTTCCTTAAAATACTATTTTTGAACCAGCATGATTAATTGAAGTAAGAACTCAATATTTGGACTGACCATAATCTCCACAGTTGATGGTGGGTATCTGCGTGAGGTAGCCCGAGGAACAGTCAGATGCCTGTAACACATCATGGCATATCTGCCCCCAACTGGATCAGAGCAACAACGCTTGACATATGACAGCAGGTACTGAAAAAAGAAATGATATTAAAGATCTTCTGTTACATTGTGTAAATGTATAAGTATTCTTAATTTAATGTTTTTATACTGGTTTAGGAGACTCTGCAGAGTCTGTATACAACCAGTTTCATTTGCATTACTGTGCTCTGAAAGCTATGCCCATACAATCTATTATTAAATGCATTAACTGTCCCTGCCTCAACTACCTCTTGGGACAATGCATTCCAAGCATTCACCACTCTCTAACTAAAAAATATTTCCTAATATCCAATCTGGATCTTTCTTTAGTTAATTTGTATCTGTGCACTCTTGTTCTCGTTTGGTGGTTGTATTTTGAAAAACTTGTTATAGTCTAATTTAACCTTTCCTGTGATTATCTTATAAACCTGTATTAAGTCACCTCAAATTCTTCTCTTTTCCTGTGGCAATGCATTCCAAGCATTCACCACTCTTTGATTAAAGAAATATTTCCTAATATCTAATCTGGACCTTTCTTTAATTAATTTGTAGTTGTACACTTTCGATTGTAGAGAGTTCCACTTTTGTCCTGTCTGGTTTAAAAACAATGGTCATTTTGAAATTTGATTTAGACATTTGGAAATAATTTCTTCTGTTTTTCACTTGGATTTGAAGATTCACCCATTTTGAGTGTGGGGAAGTTAAGTTTTTGCAACAGATTTTTTCTGAGGTAAATCTGTTTAGCTTGTTTATGTAGATATAATAAATAAATTTGTAGTGGAAAATGACAGATATGCGTATCTTGTAAACATTGATTATCCGTCCTGTTTGGAACTTTGGGAATATTTTTAAAAACAATGGGTGTCAAAAACAAGTTAGTCTATATGTTTGTGCTATTTTTCAATATTTTCCCCTTCATCTTCTTGTATCTCAGAAACTAACAAACACACAAAAACAATAACACCAACAAGTTCTTTATTCATTTATGTCTCTGCACACAACAAAATTATATCTATAGACCAACAAATAAAAAGGTTACAAGCTTTCAAAGTCAACAACCATAGTAAAATGTGATGTGCTGAAAAAATAATGTGGCTGCATAAAGGCTAACATAAATAAGGAGATTATAGGATGGTTCTGTCATCTCATGAAAATGCAACACAATCAATTAATACTGCAAACATTGTAAATCAAGAAAATCTTGGAACAAGGCACAAGAAAGACAAGATGGTAGATAGATAGATTAGATAACATAATTCCTACAACAGCATGGGCTTCCAACACATTGTATACTTGGAATCTGATATCCAAACAGGTTAATGTCCTCTTTTTATAGCCCCTTTTTTTTTGTTGTGGCAATTTTTAACGTTCTGCGGATCACTAGGCCTGGGGGAAAGTGTACTAGGTAGAACATTGATAACTTTTTATAATTTTGCCCGGACAGCAGCTAACAGCCTACTCTTATAGATTGTCAACTGCCAAGGGTTCTTTATGGTTACACAGTGTACACAACATCTCCAAGTTTTTGTTGTCAATCTTCAATATAATATTCATCATGTAGCATGTCCTTTGTAGAACGTCGCTCCCATCACAGTCTGTCTGAAAGAAACTCGTTCCCTTGCTAAAACACCAGCTTCCACCACTGTCATATTCAGGCACTCCTTGATATCTTGGTGCCATCGTCTTCTTGGTCTACCCCTTCCTCTTTTGCCTGGCACCATACCTTCCATCACCGTTCTCTTAAGACCGTTGTGTCTCTTGATGTGACCAAAGTATTTGCATTTTCTAGCCAAAATGGAATTGATAAACCAGTTCTCCTCTATGCTCAACTCTTGCCGAATGTCTGCATTTGTTCTTTTCTCTGTCCAGGGTATTCTGAGAATCTTTCTGTAACATTTTGACTCGGGGTATTCGATTCTTTGTCTAGAAGTTTTGGTAATCGTCTATGCTTCACAGCCATAAGCTGCCACAGGAAAAACACAGGCTCTCAAGACTTTTACTTTTATCGTTTTATTGGTGCCCTGCCATAATTTCTTCAGGCTGTTCAGTCTCATTTTCAGTCTCAATATAACATTATATATCGATATTCATTTGAGTTAGTTCAGTTTTTGGTTTAGGTCGCTGTAGCAGAGAGATAAGTTTCTCACCCCTCAAGATAAAACGATAGCATGAAAATCCAAAGCCAGAAAGTTTGACCACTAGTCTCAGAGAGATGAGATGAAGTGCCTAGTCCTATCTGAGATGGATGATAAGCTGGGAAATCCTGTGTACATGCTATGCATGTAAAAAAACCTTTCCAGTTAAAAATTGAAAAGAGCAGGCTGTTAGTTGTTGCCCAGGCAAAAATTGAAAAGGTAACGAAATTCCTAATCAGCATTGGTCTGAATGAAGGTTAAAAGGTCGTGGTCCCTCCATCATACAACAACATGCCAATTGCCAGTTTGTCTGCACACTCCGTTACTAGTATTATCATCATCTTCTATCCACTTGTGTTGTTAGACGTTGTGGGGAGGTGTAGCATTCTGTCGTGTGCCATCTTTGTTGCTGATGTTGTTGTCGTTCGGTGTTTCTTCAGTGTCTCACTGACACCCTATATCCATCTTTTTAATTGTCTGCCTCTTTCTCTACAGCCCTGATGTCTAGTATTGCAGATACGAGCAGCTGGTAACTTTGGTTGTATTCTTGTCAGGTGTCTGAACCCATTTTATTCTATCCCTTTCTATGTATTTCATGCATGGTGTTGCACCCACCTTCTGTCTGATTACTTCGTTTCATACTCTGTTACAAGTATATACAAAAGAAAGGACCTCTACGCCCCAGGGGTATAAGAGAAGCGACTAAGAAGTAAGGTGAAAACAGAATTGTCCGTACCTTATGCAAATTTTTACTTGGTGAAAAGGAGGCTGTACACAAACACATAACAACCCAGGTCTGCCGTAGACCTTCAGGCTCTGGGTTCTCATTGGTCTGTCGCAACAACTGGATGAGTATCTCGTCTCGCAGCTCAATCCTGTCTATACCAGCCTTGACCATCATTTGTATGAAGTTAACAGCCGCGTCATCCTTGAGCTCGTCCTTGATAAACCTGGTTAACTCCTGTCAAATTAAAAAAAGAAAAAACTACGCTTGATGATTTATTTTTATTCTCAAGGTGAGGTATGGTAGATGTTTGTTCCTCATATTGACAAGGAACAACCCTTTCAACAACAGATCAAGTTTTCTTTTGGTTATTTGAGGGCATCTTTACCATCAAATATCTTAGTCTTGGGGAACTGAGACGCAAGTCCAGACCAGGTCATCGCTTCAGGGTCAGGCACAGTACACTGACCAGGACGTCGTGTCAAGGCCAGGCACAACATACTGATCAGGACATCGCTTCCGGGTCAGGCACAATACACTGACCAAGACCACAATCTCTCTTCCATGTAGTGATCCATGAAAACAGGCGTTTTTCAAGGCATCCTGGCTGATGAGATGCAGATCTATGTGATCCCCGTGGTAGTGAGCGCCACACAGATGAAGCATAGCACAACCTCCTGGAGGACCGTGGTCCACCTTCATCAGCAAGCTCAGGATGTGAGGAAAGCTACTACAACCCGCCACTTAACGTTCTTTTCAAGGCGCACAAGAGTTAACGTACTCGTTATGGGCAATCAACAACAAGAAGAATCTTATCTTAGTTGACCTGTACTTCTACAGGTACAGATGCCCCTGCTCAGGTCCCACTTAGTTGACCTGTACTTCTACAGGTACAGATGCCCCTGCTCAGGTCCCACTTAGTTGACCTGTACTTCTACAGGTACAGATGCCCCTGCTCAGGTCCCACTTAGTTGACCTGTACTTCTACAGGAACAGATGCCCCTGCTCAGGTCCCACTTAGTTGACCTGTACTTCTACAGGTACAGATGCCCCTGCTCAGGTCCCACTTAGTTGACCTATACTTCTACAGGTACAGATGCCCCTGCTCAGGTCCCAACTCTGGTGTGAGTTGGCTGTAGCCGGGAGGAGGATTTCCTGCTTAGCGGGCTAGGCTCGAGTAGCTTATTACTCTGCTGCGTTGGGATAAGTGCTGCGGAGGGTGGTTAACCAATGTGTGAGTCCACCTTAATAGACTCAAACACTAGAGCAAAGTAGACCCACAGTCTGTTAGGCGCCATCTATGCTGCTCTTAACAAACCAGCTAACCATTGCCGGTGCTATGCCATGTCACACCGTTAGTCGTCTCTTACGACATGCGCTCTGTGGGGCAGTGGAGCTATTCGTGTCCTTCTCATACACAAAGACCCCAGCGGACCACTCTGGATAAAATATGTCTGGAGCATTTCTTGTGAAAATTGTTAGCCGCATTTCTTGTGTTTGAAAAGGTGCTCTGGGGCGCGTGCGGCAGTGTGTGTGTGTGTGTGTGCAGTGCTTACCATAAGCCTTGCCTCCCAGTGATTGAGTGAGACAAACCGAGTTGTTCTGAATTGATAGTTCTACATTCAGCATTGTACAACGTCAGGTGTATATATTCCCCCTGTGGCTGATAACAAGCAAGAAGTTTTGTGGAGATATATATAGATCAAAGCTGTAGCAGTACTAGTATGGCAGTGAATTTTTAAATCTCTAATTTTGCACCACATCTGCTTTTTTTGTTGTGATTTGTTAGTTGTTTTAGTTCATTCTTTGTCTCTGATGAAGGTCTTGTGGCTGTAATTTCGATCTTATTTTTTTTTTGGTATTCGCCTTATTTCTCTTATCCTCCAAGGTGGGTTGCGTTGCACTGTGGTTTTTATTTTGCGCCTGTTGGCCCAGTGCATCCGACTTCAGCATACATTTTATGAAAGGGTCTGCTTCCTCCTGCATTTTCTAACGGTTTGCTTCCTCAGGGTAACGCCCGATACTGTGATGGGGATCGAACCCAGCACCTGCGGATTGTGAGCCGTGTCACTTAACCACTAACTCACGCCATCCCCTAATGTAGATCTCATTTTGTTTCTGATGCGGTCACTGATCGATTGCCAATACCTGTTTTTATTGACTAGAGAAAAACGTGTACATGAAAAATACATGCCTGTAAATCAAATTGGAAGAGATGAAACTATCAACAGAAATCTATAAATCTGATCTTGTAACTAATTTTATTTTTAAAAATCAAACACATTTAGTAAAATATCAGTGATTAACTATGAGTTTCTAAATAAGCGTAATCTGAGAAATAGATTATCCGAAAATATATTTAGGATATATTGTAGCAAAGAATGTGAATACTAATTGTTACAGTACCCGACTGGTTGTACGTACTCCTACCGTTTTTCTAGGATAAAAAAATCAAAACAAAACACTAACACTAATTAATACATTTGAGAATTGGTTACAGTATTCGATATTGCCATCATGAAAATGTTTGCTCCTAAACATAGAGATGAGCTTCTCACCTTGAAAAGACCACAAGCCTGGTGGATGTTCTCTGTGTCATGTAGATGTATGTGGGAGGTGGGAATCATACCTGCTTTGTTGTACTTGAGCATTTCTTCTTTGGTTAGATATTCCTGAAGAAAGGGAATGGGCATTAAGTTACTGCATCTTTATAGGAGAAGGTCCCATTACATTGCTGATGTTGGGGACAGGTACCAGGCATGGCTCTGACACTCTGGACAATGTGACTGATGTTGGGGACAGGTACCAGACATGGCTCTGACATCCTGGACAATGTGACTGATGTTGGGGACAGGTACCAGACATGGCTCTGACATCCTGGACAATGTGACTGATGTTGGGGAGAGGTACCAGACATGGGTCTGACATCCTGGACAATGTGACTGATGTTGGGGACAAGTACCAGACATGGCTCTGACATCCTGGACAATGTGACTGATGTTGGGGACAGGTACCAGACATGGCTCTGACATCCTGGACAATGTGACTGATGTTGGGGAGAGGTACCAGACATGGGTCTGACATCCTGGACAATGTGACTGATGTTGGGGACAGGTACCAGACATGGCTCTGACATCCTGGACAATGTGACTGATGTTGGGGACAGGTACCAGACATGGCTCTGACATCCTGGACAATGTGACTGATGTTGGGGACAGGCCCCAGACATGGGTCTGACATCCTGGACAATGTGACTGATGTTGGGGAGAGGTACCAGACATGGCTCTGACATCCTGGACAATGTGACTGATGTTGGGGACAAGTACCAGACATGGGTCTGACATCCTGGACAATGTGACGGATGTTGGGGACAGGTACCAGACATGGCTCTGACATCCTGGACAATGTGACTGATGTTGGGGAGAGGTACCAGACATGGGTCTGACATCCTGGACAATGTGACTGATGTTGGGGACAGGTACCAGACATGGCTCTGACATCCTGGACAATGTGACTGATGTTGGGGACAGGCCCCAGACATGGCTCTGACATCCTGGACAATGACCCAAGTGGAGTTGTACTTCTAAGAGCCACTTCAGATTGGATGAAAAGAAGCTCTTGCAACATGGAGAAGTAAAATGACAATATTACAAGGGACAAAGAATACCAAAAACTGAGTAGAGAATGACCTCTTCAATGTCACATCATCCTGTAGTCAGTCATGACTGAAAGGGGCTACTAGACTATGTCGGGAACATTTTTTGTTCTTGAGTTTGGTCTTATTTTGATAGGGGCTACTAGACTTAGGGGCTACTAGACTTAGGGGCTACTAGACTTAGGGGCTACTAGACTATGTCGGGAACATTTTTTGTTCTTGAGTTTGGTCTTATTTTGATAGGGGCTACTAGACTTAGGGGCTACTAGACTTAGGGGCTACTAGACTTAGGGGCTACTAGACTTAGGGGCTACTAGACTATGTCGGGAACATTTTTTGTTCTTGAGTTTGGTCTTATTTTGATAGGGGCTACTGGACTTAGGGGCTACTAGACTTAGGGGCTACTAGACTTAGGGGCTACTAGACTTAGGGGCTACTAGACTATGTCGGGAACATTTTTTGTTCTTGAGTTTGGTCTTATTTTGATAGGGGCTACTAGACTTAGGGACTACTAGACTATGTTGGGGACATTTGTTGTTCTAAATTTGGTCTCATTTTCATAGAAGCTACTAGACTTAGGGGTTACTAGACTTAGGGGCTACTAGACTTAGGGGCTACTAGACTTAGGGGCTACTAGACTTAGGGGTTACTAGACTTAGGGGTTACTAGACTTAGGGGCTACTAGACTTAGGGGTTACTAGACTTAGGGGCTACTAGACTATGTTGGAGACATTTGTTGTTCTAAGTTTGGTCTCATTTTCAGAGGGGTTATCAGAGTATTTCCTTCCCAGATATACAAAACATCAATTTTGATCTGAGGTCTTGATCAGTGTGTTTCACCTGAGCCTGATGTTACTCTTCCGTCCTAGATAGAGAAAACTATCAATTATGAAAAAGGAAGACTGGACTGCAAACCATCTGGCGCCTTGACGGTAGACTGGGGACAGCCAAAGACTAGGGAGAGTTTTTCAAAACGTGTCAAATGTGGATGTGCTGGGTTGACAGCAGTAGAGATCGCAGTAAAACTTGTCGTACAAAACTGATAGTGGGGTTCCAGAATACAGTTATGAGGAAAGACTCAGAAAACCTGGCCTAGTGTTTAGCAAAGTCAATAATTCAAGGTGATTTAACCCAGGTGTATAAGATAATCAAAGGAAAGGATAAATTAGACTATAACAAGTTTTACAAAATACAACTACCAACAAGAACAAGAGGGCATAGCTACAAATTAACTAAAGAAAGGTCCAGATTAGATATTAGGAAATATTTTTTTAGTCAGAGAGTGGTGAATGCTTGGAATGCGTTGTCACAAGAAGTAGTGGAGGCAGGGACAATTAATGCATTTAAGAATAGATTGGATACGCATAGCTTTTAGAGCATGGAAATGTAAATTAAGCTGGTTGTATACATACTCTGCAGAGTCATCTCAAGCAGTATAAATACATTAAGTTAACTGTAAAATATGGCACAGACACACGTAGAGTCGGGACCACTCTTCCCCTTCTCTCTCTCCCCTCTTCTCTCACTCTGTTTCATTTGACTCTGTCGTACAGTCACACCCTTGCACAACTTTCACACGCGCCCTCGTGGTAAAGCCCTTCCATTGCACTTTGGTTGGGCTAGCTTCTGAGGGCGCACAAACCTAGCATAGGTACATACAGACGCGCACATGCATCCAAGCACTGGTTTATGCGTCCTGATATCGCCCAATTGACTACGGTCTGGGGTGGAAAATGGCGCGCCTCCGCCAGTAGAAACTAGTGAGGCAAACATCTAAGCAAAAAAAAATAAAAAAATATGGCACAGTGTAACACATTACTTGAGTGAATGGAGAGGAAGACAAGGAAGGACAGGCTTAATAACAGTTCACACACCACCTACGACTCAACGGCAACGAACATGAAAATGTGTAAAGTGAAGTGAATGTGATACTTACAGTAAAGGAAGCTTGCTTGCTGCGCTTTTTCAACGTCTTGATGATAGTCCCCCCAAAGTCTCGCTCATGTTCATTGAAAAATTTGATCGCGTATTCCACAATGTCAAACAGGGCGTCAGGTTCTGGAAGCACTTCTCCCTTCTCTCGGGCAGGTGACAGTTCAAACTGAGAGCTGATCGTTTCTGTAGATGGGTGAGACATAAGAGAAGACAGCCGCTGTCGTGTGGTTGGGGACAGCTGACCCAGTTCTCTACCGCGTGACAGAGGACCCATATCGTGTGACGTGCTGATTCTCAAGGCCATGCTTGAGCGTGGAGTGTTTGGCACGGTTGGTGGGAAGGGATGTGGAATTGGTGGAACAGCAGGTGGTGTTCTGTCTGGTGGATGAAACCCACCGTTAACCAATGATTCATGAATCGCTCTGTGAACTTCTTTGGGTTCTGCGTAGGGATTCTCACTTTCGGATGGTGATGGGGGTAAGGGATCCCCATTTGGAAGGTAGGACAAGTCATTTTGGGAAGGTTCTTGTGCTGGAGGTGGTGGTGGTGGTAAGAGTCCTCCATTGGTGGCAGATGATGTTCTCGGAGGTGGGAGTGGTGCTGTGCCTTTGTCTCTAAGTGCAGGTGGAGGTAGTGTGATGTAGGAGGATATAAAGGCCGTGGCTTGACTGACCCCAGGAGGTGGGGTGAGTGGGGTGGGAAGATGAATACCAAGAGGGGACTCATCATATGAGAGCGGAGGAGGAGGTGGGGGAGGAATGTCATCAGATATGCATGGTGGTGGAGGAGGAGGAGGAGGGGGTGGGGGAGGGGGTGGAATTTCACCTGGTGGAGGACCAGGTGGAGGTGGTGGTCCCTCAGGTGGTTGCGGTGGTCCAGATGATAGACTTGCAGAGTGTGGTCTTGAACTCTTCTCTGAGCCTGAACTGTCAAACTCCTCTATGGTCTTATCAACTTCTCTCAGAGCCTGCTCTATCTCTTGCTCATGGCTGGCTTTGAATTCCTGGAAAGACACATTAAGATGAACCACCTGGGAACCTGAACTCAAATAGCAAATGCAATGATAAACCAGCTATCACAATTAGGAGACACCCATACATTCCAATAAAGACAACAAAATATCAATGATAAACCAGCTATCACAATTAGGAGACACCCATACATTCCAATAAAGACAACAAAATATCAATGATAAACCAGCTATCACAATTAGGAGACACCCATACATTCCAATAAAGACAACAAAATATCAATGATAAACCAGCTATCACAATTAGGAGACACCCATACATTCCAATAGAGACAACAAAATATCAATGATAAATCAGCTATCACAATTAAGAGACACCCATACATTCCAATAAAGACAACAAAATATCAATGATAAACCAGCTATCACAATTAGGAGACACCCATACATTCCAATAAAGACAACAAAATATCAATGATAAACCAGCTATCACAATTAGGAGACACCCATACATTCCAATAAAGACAACAAAATATCAATGATAAACCAGCTATCACAATTAGGAGACACCCATACATTCCAATAAAGACAACAAAATATCAATGATAAACCAGCTATCACAATTAGGAGACACCCATATATTCCAATAAAGACAACAAAATATCAATGATAAACCAGCTATCACAATTACTAGACACCCATACATTCCAATAAAGACAACAAAATATCAATGATAAACCAGCTATCACAATTAGGAGACACCCATAAATTCAAATAAAGACAAAATATCAATGATAAACAGTTTGTTTCGAATCCCACAAGTTTCAAGCGTCCCCTGGTCTCAAAGGAGGTGAGACCAGCGTCTAGTCCTATTGGAGATGAATGAACAAATTGTGAGAATTCATGTACAAGCTGTGCACATAAAGGAAACTTTAGCAGTTGAAAATCAGCTGATAAGAATAGTTTGTTGGTCGCTGTCTGGGTAAGATTCTAAAAGCAATTAGATTCATCCCCACTAGAAATGTACCGTCTCTAGTAAGCCGCAGAAGGTGAAAATTGCTGCAGAAAAACAAACATATTGAGGATAAGGGGGGCACAGTGGTCTCGAGGTAAGGTGTCTGCCTCGGGTGCCGGAGGTCGTGGGTTCGAGTCACGATGGAGACTGAGATTTTTTAATGTGGATCTTCTGGCAAAGATTCCCCTGATCTCTGTGTTGTTGTTTATGAATGCCCACAATGAGTAGGTTTACTCTTTTGTGTGCCCTAAAACGGATGTTAAGTCACAGGTTGCAGTAACTTTGCTCACATTCCGAGCATGCTGATGAAGGTTAACCAGGGTCTTCCAGGTGGTTGTGCTATGCTTGGCTTCATCTGTGTGTTGCTCACTACTGTGGGGATCATGTTGATCCCTCAGATAGTTAGCCATGCTGCCATGAAAACAGCTTATTTTCAGAGATGACTACGAGGAAGACGAGGTGAGGGTCTTGACCAGTATGTTGTGCCTGACCCTGAATAACATGTCTGATCAGTATGTTGTGCCTGACCCTAACATGTCTGATCAGTATGTTGTGCCTGACCTTGACTAACATGTCTGGTCAGCATGTTGTACCTGACCTTGACTAACATGTCTGATCAGTATGTTGTGCCTGACCCTGGCTAACATGTCTGATCAGTATATTCTGCCTGGCCCTGACTAACGTGTCTGATCAGTATGTTGTGCCTGACCCTGACTAACACGTCTGATCAGTATGTTGTGCCTGACAGTGACTAACATGTCTGGTCAGCATGTTGTACCTGACCTTGACTAACATGTCTGATCAGTATGTTGTGCCTGACCCTGGCTAACATGTCTGATCAGTATATTCTGCCTGGCCCTGACTAACGTGTCTGATCAGTATGTTGTGCCTGACCCTGACTAACACGTCTGATCAGTATGTTGTGCCTGACAGTGACTAACATGTCTGGTCAGCATGTTGTACCTGACCTTGACTAACATGTCTGATCAGTATGTTGTGCCTGACCCTGGCTAACATGTCTGATCAGTATATTCTGCCTGGCCCTGACTAACGTGTCTGATCAGTATGTTGTGCCTGACCCTGGCTAACATGTCTGATCAGTATATTCTGCCTGGCCCTGACTAACGTGTCTGATCAGTATGTTGTACCTGACCCTGACTAACACGTCTGATCAGTATGTTGTGCCTGACAGTGAATAACATGTTGTGCCTGACCCTGACTAACATGTTGTGCCTGACCAGATGATAGTCATCCTCCCCCAGTTTAGAAAGAATGGTCATGACCTCTCACCTTCTCAGCTTCTTTCCACAAGCCATCCAGGGTTGTGAATTCTTCATTGATCTTGTTTAGAGCAGCCTCCTTGGAGGCATTGACTGTCTTCAGGTCACTGCGTTCCTCCTTGAGGAAATCAAACATGGCATCCAGGTCCATGTTAGAGGCCGACACTGCAGGCCGACAGTGTGTCCACATTGACTCCATCAAATGTGTCAAAGACTCCAGCTCCAAACGGGATTGTCTGTGGAATCACAAGAAACATGGCCATGCCTAAGTGATGGATATAATCACAAATAATGTAGTGGCCTTTTGAGGGTGGGCATGTTGTATATGTGGCCAAAGTACAAAGTTTTGTTGGATATGTGGCCAAAGTACAAAGTTTTGTTGGGTATGTGGTCTGAGTACAAAGTTTTGTTGGGTATGTGGTCTGAGTACAAAGTTTTGTTGGGTATGTGGTCTGAGTACAAAGTTTTGTTGGGTATGTGGTCTGAGTACAAAGTTTTGTTGGGTATGTGGTCTGAGTACAAAGTTTTGTTGGGTATGTGGTCTGAGTACAAAGTTTTGTTGGGTGCGTGGTCTGAGTACAAAGTTTTGTTGGGTATGTGGTCTGAATACAAAGTTTTGTTGGGTATGTGGTCTGAGTACAAAGTTTTGTTGGGTATGTGGTCTGAGTACAAAGTTTTGTTGGGTATGTGGTCAGAGTACAAAGTTTTGTTGGGTATGTGGTCTGAGTACAAAGTTTTGTTGGGTGCGTGGTCTGAGTACAAAGTTTTGTTGGGTGCGTGGTCTGAGTACAAAGTTTTGTTGGGTATGTGGTCTGAGTACAAAGTTTTGTTGGGTATGTGGTCTGAGTACAAAGTTTTGTTGGGTATGTGGTCTGAGTACAAAGTTTTGTTGGGTGCGTGGTCTGAATACAAAGTTTTGTTGGGTATGTGGTCTGAGTACAAAGTTTTGTTGGGTGCGTGGTCTGAGTACAAAGTTTTGTTGGGTATGTGGTCTGAGTACAAAGTTTTGTTGGGTGCGTGGTCTGAGTACAAAGTTTTGTTGGGTATGTGGTCTGAGTACAAAGTTTTGTTGGGTATGTGGTCAGAGTACAAAGTTTTGTTGGGTATGTGGTCTGAGTACAAAGTTTTGTGGGGTATGTGGTCTGAGTACAAAGTTTTGTTGGGTGCGTGGTCTGAGTACAAAGTTTTATTGGGTATGTGGTCAGAGTACAAAGTTTTATTATGTACTATTTTTAATGGTGTTATAGTTATATAAACAATATAAGTATTTGTTACAAACAATAAATGTCTATTTTGTTTGAATTATTTTTAAAATAATATTGTAAATGATATTGTAAATCTTGGTCAGGAAATGAAATGTTAGAGACCTCATTGTACGAGTGCCTGATTACTGGTAGAGTGCTCACTTTTTGTTATTAAGGTATGGGGGTTCAATTCTTATTACTGGCATATTTCAGTCGATGCTAGTACCAGGCTTACTGTTAGGGAGGAAGGGAACTGAGCCCCTTCACTTCATAAGTATCTAAAGCCTAGTTCAGGACATCTCGGCTCGACAGCATCTTCTACATGTGTCCCTGAAAATCTGAGGGGAGGGGGAGGGAAAGATTGAATTAATCCTACAATCGTCCTTGGGCAACACCTGGCTGATACACGTCTCCACCCCATGCTGCCTGGGATGTGTCATCTCTGTGGTCATGGACAATCAGAGTGATGGGTCTTGGTTGCCTAGACAGATTACATAACCTGATTGGTACCAGTAAAGTCCGGAACACTCCAGCAATGCTGACTACGGAAATACCTTAAGCTTGATTTTTGCTGAGGTAGTAGAGGATTTAAGCTGTTAGAATATAAGAAGAAACTAGCCTTGCGACTCATGACTGGCTTGACCGTCTCATATGGAAGACCTCGTATGTGTAGTCTCTAGTCCCAGGATGAAAGCCTTTTGATCATAATGTAGGTTGTTGTTTCTGTATGTCTGTCCTTATAAATTGTATATTTGCTTATTTCTATCAATTAATTTTCCGTTTCACTTCAGATCTTTACCTACTAATGATACACACTAAAATTTTAGGGAACAAAAACTCAATTTTTTTTTAAAAACCACCGAAACTAATTTTTTTTTAACACTTAAAAATGTAAGAAAAAGCACGGCAAAATTAAAGAAAAAAAGTCCACTAAAACTAAATAAAAATGACACTTTAAAACAATCTAAAAAGCACACAAGAACTTTAAAAAAAAAGGCCCCAAAACTAATGAAAAAAATTAAAGTTAAAGAAAAGCATGTCAAAATTATATAAAAAGGCACACTAAAACTAAAGAAAATAATCACACTACACTACAGAAAAAAGCACACTAAAACTAAAGAAAAAAGCTGACAAAAACTAAAGAAACAGCACACAAAATCTACAGGAAAAAGCACACTGAAACTAAGGGAAGGAAAGCACATTAAAACTAACGGAAGAAACAAACAAATCTATCGGAAAATGCACACCAAAAAATTAAAAAATTACAAAAGCTAAAGAAAAAAAGCACACCCAAGTCTAAAAAAAAAACAACACACCATCACTAAAGGAAAAAAACCCACTAAAACTAAGAGGAAAAACACCAAAACTAGCATAAAAAGCTTAGCAAAACTTCAAATTCGAATACTAAAGTATATAAAGCTGAGATAAACAAAAATGATGATAAAAAATTGTAGAATAAAGAGAAAAAGAGAAATAATAAATGACAACATCTAGAGATGTAAGGTACCTCAATATTATTTGCCATGATTGTCTTTTTTTCATTTTCCTGCAAATGGATGATTATCAGGAACAAGAAGATCTCATTTGTGAAACTCAAACTAAAACATATGTCCTTACAAAACTCAAACACAACAACAAAGAGAATAGTTATCTTGAGTACAGGTAATAAGCTGGAACGTGGAATTTGAAGTCAGCTCATAGAACTGATTGTATTACCACCTGGCTGCCCATTTGTGTTCAGTTTCTTTCAATGCTAAAAGTCATGCCGAAGTCGGATGCACTGGGCTGACAAGCGCAAAATAAAAACCGTAGTGCAACACACACCTCCTTGGGGAATAGTCATTAGGCGAACGCCCAAAAAAAATTAAAAAATTTCTGAAAGTGTCGATGACAGAGCACAAGCTCCATAACACCAGCTTTTCTTCCTTGTCTTCAACCTCATGCCACCAAGCCCTGAAAAAGGCGTTGCAAGTAGCAGGATGATGTTGAGAGATAGGAATGCGTTGCGTCTTATTTACAGCTTGACTGCGATATTTGCACCTTTCGGTCTGACACATCCGACTTCAGCAGGCATTTTTGAGTACCGGGCTAGCCTTCCCTCTTTGATCCTTCTCCTTAGCCAGTCTGCTCTGTTGCAGCCTGTTATCCAGGACCACTTTGTGGAAGCGTAGAAGGGTCTTTGCAGGTCTGGTTCGCAGGCCCTAACATTATCAGTCAGCTTTGGGTCGCTGACCACTGCTCAGCATCTTGATCCCAACCACGGTTCAAAAATGTTCCCCTGAATTTGTCAAGTATCCATTTACAGCTGGGTCAACTGGAAGAAGCAGTCATATCAATAAAAATACCTCAACATATCCAGTCTGAGCATAATTGGATTTAAACCTAGTACGTTGGGATTGTAGGCAAAGCACATAACTCCAAAAGTCACACTCTTCCCCCGAACATAAGACCCAACATGTCAACATGTACGGGTCACTTGTAACTGTGTGAATCTCAGTTTTGGCCATGATGTGGCTTGCCAATTTAGAGAGATCTACTGTTAATTGCAGATGTTTGAAGAAATGTGTATGTTTTAATTGTTAGTATTATAGTAACGACCAGACTATTACCACTTCTGCCAATTGATTCATAGATGTACTCCCAAAGGCAATTTAATTTACATATATAGCCGATTTCAGCTGGGTTTTTTTTGGGTTCCGATTTTGCCTTGCCACTATATTCCCTATTATGCCTTCCCACTGTATTCCCTATTTTGACTTCCCAATGTATTCCCTATTTGTCTTCCCACTGTATTCTCTATTTTGCCTTCCCACTGTATTCCCTATTTGCCTTCCCACTGTATTCTCTATTTTGCCTTCCCACTGTATTCCCTATTTTGCCTTCCCTATTTGTCTTCCCATTGTATTCCCTATTTTGCCTTCACACTGTATTCCCTATTTTGCCTTCCCACTGTATTCCCTATTCTCTTAGTCAGACTACACTAGTGCAGGTTGTTTCCAGGGCCACTAGCTTTGAGGTGGAATAGAGTCCTGGTCAGATCTGGTTTGCTGACCCTGATGCAAGCAGCCAGTTATCATTCACTGCGCTACATCTTTGGCCTCATCCTCACCTTAAATACACAGACAAGAGGGAAGGCTAACCTTGTACTAAAAAATGCCTGCTGAAGTTTGATGTGTCGAGCCGAAAGGTGCAAAGATTGCAACCGAGCTGTTAACTACGACACATCGCAATCCGTTCTTCGGACTACATCCTGCTACTTGCAGAGCCCTTTTCAGGGTTTGGTAGTGGGAGCTTGAGAATGAATGACAGAAGAGATGAAGAAGAAATGCACAGTCAGTTGGGACTTTGGATAAGGACAGGGTTGACAGTTCGAGATGCATCAATGATGCTGGCACTGATGAACAGATTATCCATAGACTGCAGAATTTCTTAATCAAACATGGGCCATGCAGAGTTTTCGAGCACGGAGTAGGAGTGAATATAAAAGAAGCTGGTTGTATACAGACTCTGCAGAGTTTATTATTTTGGGATTCCACAAAAGCTCACCGGTATGATATAGCAGGGGAACATGCTGTGAACCATCAAACTTAAATTATTTATCATGTGGTAACAAAAATGAAAGTGTATGGGGAGAAATAGAAAGTGGGATTGAAAAAACAGTGATTGGAGTGTGCTATAGAAGTCCATCAAGTCAAAAAGAGGAAGATGAGGAGCTGATTAGTAGAATAGCAAAGGCAAGTAAAGGGAAATTATTATTAATGGGAGATTTCAACTTTCCAGAAATAAAATGGGATATGGCAGAAGCACTTGTAGAGTCAAAACCTTTTGTTACGTGCATAACTGACAATTTTTTAATTCAACATGTAGAAGCAGCCACCAGAGGCAAAAACATACTCGACCTAGTTTTTACTACAGAGGAAAATATGATTGAAAACGTTACCGTTGGGGAACTGTTTGGCTCAAGTGACCATCAAATCATCCGTTGGGATCTTATTGCAGGGAAAGAAGTAAACATAAACACGCGAACATACGACTACTCTAAGGCAGATGTTAAGAGGATGAAAGAGGCAGCGAACCACATAATCTGGAAAGATATTATTGTAGGAACAGATGTTGAACAGGAGTGGGAAAGTTTTAAAACAGTTCTAGAAACGCTAAAAGAGGAATGTGTTTTATGTAGGGAGGTAAACCCCAAGCGTAAAAAGTGGATAACTAGATTTGTAGTGAAATGTAGAAGAGCAAAAAATAAAGCATGGAAAAAATATATAGAGGCAGGTAAATCAAAAGAAACATATGTAAAATATTTGGACAAGCAGAACATATCTCAGAAAGCGAATAAAACAGCAAAAATAGACTTTGAAAAAAAACTTGCTCAGAGGATCAAGACTGACAGTAAAAGCTTCTTTTCTTATGTTAGAAATAAACAAAGAACGAAAGACAAAGTAGGCCCTCTCATAGACAGTACAGGGAAAATAATAAGTGAGAATAGGGAGGCTGCTAATCTGCTCAATCAGTACTTTGGCACAGTCTTCACAAAGGAGGACTGCTCCGAGATCCCAGAGCCTATAGATATTTTTCAAAGAGACATGGATACAGCGGGATTAAGATCAATCTGTATTACAGAGGAAATGGTTTTTAAAAAATTGGAGGGGTTGAAAGTGAATAAATGTCCAGGTCAAGATGGTATTCACCCAAAATTGCTGTATGAAATTAGAAACCAACTAGCAAAACCATTGGCTATATTATGTTCTCAATCACTTACAAAAGGGATTGTTCCATGGGATTGGAAAGATGCAGGAGTGATCCCCTTATTCAAAAAAGGCAAAAAATCAGATCCGGCAAATTATAGACCGGTGAGTTTAACGAGCATAGTCTGTAAATTGTTAGAGTCAATAATCAAAGAAAACATTGTAATGCATTTAGACAAATTTAATCTAATTAGAAATAGTCAGCATGGGTTTACTAGAGGGAGATCATGCTTAACAAATCTATTAGAATTCATGGAGGAGGTTACCAAAATCATAGATAAAGGGGAGCCAGTGGATGTTATTTATGTAGACTTTGCAAAGGCCTTTGATAGAGTACCTCATCAAAGATTATTTCGAAAGTTAAAATCACATGGAATAGGTGGCGAAGTTGCCAAATGGATTGAAAATTGGTTAACGGGAAGAAGGCAGAGGGTGGGCATAAATAAGGAGTACTCTGAGTGGAGTGAAGTGAAAAGTGGTGTGCCACAGGGCTCGGTTTTGGGACCAATTTTGTTCTTGATATATATAAATGATTTGGACATTGATATGAGATCCATGATTGCAAAATTTGCTGATGACACAAAACTATGCAGTAGTGTCTCATCTAAAGCGGAAGTGGATATATTGATGTCGGATTTAGATAAAATTTGAGAATGGTCTGTAAGCTGGCAAATGGAGTTTAATGTAGATAAATGTACAGTCATCCACATCGGTAGATCCAATATGGAACATAATTACAGAATGGGAGAAAACAATATTAGAAAGATAGATAAGGAAAGGGACCTAGGGGTTATAATAGATCATACAGGAAAGGTGAGTGAGCAAGTTAAGGTAGCAGTGAAAAAGGCAAATGCAATGTTAGGTATGATAAAAAGAAATATTAAACATAGGAGCAAGGAAGTGATCGTCAAACTGTATAAAGCTTTAGTTAGACCTAGATTGGAGTACTGTGTACAGGTGTGGAGTCCTTATCATAGAGGGGACATAAACATGCTAGAAAGAATACAAAAAAGAGCGACAAAGATGATAGTGGGATTCCAGAATTACAGTTATGAGGAACGACTCAGAAAAACTGGCCTACAGTGTCTCGAAGAGAGAAGAATTCGTGGTGACTTAATACAGGTTTATAAGATGATCAGAGGAATCGATAAATTAGACTATAACAAGTTTTTTAAAATACAGCCACCTACAATAACACGAGGGCATAGCTACAAGCTGATTAAAGAGAGGTCCAGGTTAGATATTAGGAAATATTTTTTTAGTCAGAGAGTGGTGTCTGCTTGGAATGCATTGCCAGGGGAGGTAGTGGAGGCAGGGACAGTTAATGCATTTAAGAATAAACTGGATGCGCATAGATTTTAGAGCAAGGTGATGTAAATGTAACTGGTTGTATACAGACTCTGCAGGGTCTTCTAAACCAGTATAAAGATGTTAAGTTAAACCTTGAGCCATAGCCCCACCTGTATCTGTCACTTGGGAAATCAAACTTGCTTTTATGCAACCTTTGACACATCAAACTTTACTTTAAACAGTCCTTAAATCTACTGAGCTTGACTTCATATGACCCTTGGGCCATCAAATCTGACTTTATTGCAGCTTTTGACTATCAAACATGACTTTATGAGCTTTTGACAATCAAACATGACTTTATGAGCTTTGGACTATCAAATATGATTTTATGAGCTTTTGACTATCAAATATGATTTTATGAGCTTTTGATTAACAAACATGACTTTATTGAGCTTTTGACTATCAAATATGATTTTATGAGCTTTTGACTATCAAATATGATTTTATGAGCTTTTGATTAACAAACATGACTTTATGAACTTTTGACTATCAAACATGACTTTATGAAGCTTTTAGCTCTCAAATGACATCATGTCAAACTTGACTTTATGCAGCTTTTAGCTCTCAAATGAAATCATGTCAAACTTGACTATGCAGCTTTTAGCTCTTAAATGACATCATGTCAAACTTGACTTATGCAGCTTTTAGCTCTCAAAGACATTGTCAAACTTGACTTTATGAATCCTAATGTTGATTTCAGATTAAGACCTCTGTTCTAAATGTAATTAAATGAAATAGTATACCTGTCCATTGAACTCTCTTACCTGAGTGCCTCATCTATAGCAAGCTGATCTATGAACTCCTTCTCTTTTATTGATCTTTCTCTCTCCAACTCTTCTTGTCTCTTCCTCTCTACTTCCTGCTGCTTCTTTGTCCTCATGTCTCTCGCCAATTTTCGAGCCAGGCATCCTCGATGGAAAGACTGAAAGTAAATGTCTATTATAAAATCACTGTTTACCCACATCATAAGACAGAGCAGAATATGTGAACGGCTGAAGTGAAATTAAAGCAAGCAACAACATCCAGATATCTGGAAAGCTATATAACAGATGACAACTAGGCAGTTAAATGAATCCTTACAAATAATACCAGGGAAATCTGGCAACGGGGAAATTAGCAAAACGTCACAACTAAAAATTAATGATAATATAAATGATGTTCGTTCATCACATGTGATGAAGACCACTTTTTTTGTTCAGCCGTGTGGACAGTCTTTTTTCTCACTGTGTCCAGTGAATGGGTAACTTCGCTGTGGATCAAAGTGAGGTAGACACTGCACCATTATCCACCTCACTCTCTGGCCTTATTAGAGAGTATGAGACCCACAAAATGGCAAAAAGATGCAGCAAAGATGGTGCCTAACAGGCCGTTGGACTAATCTTGCTCTCGTGGTTTAGTTCATTATGGACGTCGCCAGGCCAAGGATTTGACTGGAATTCACACTAGTCGACAACTTATACTTATGACTATTCAAATATTCTACGGTATTCCATTTGGACTTGTTAATCCATTCATTTTGTGGTGTTTTTCCCTCCAATTACCCTGGTATGTTCACTGACTATTTGAAATAGTATTTAGGTTATCATTTGTTGTATTTCCATGGTCCAGTGCTGAACTTCATGAGATTGGCTCCCTTCATCCTTTTTGCAGACAATGCCGTTTTTGTGTGGCAGAGAAATGTAAACACGGGCCAAGAATGGACTAAAACACACTGCCTGAGTTGAGATTGGGCTCTGTCCGGTTAGCAACATGCCCAAGACACATCACTCACACGCTGATTGATGTCCCTATAACCTCTTTGGTTATGGCAAAAACAGATAAGATAAGGAGTAGACGAAACTGGTTGTATACAGACTCTGACGAGTCTTCTAAACCAGTTTAATGTTAAGTTAAGTTAAGATAATCTTTAGCATACCAATGTTAAAAGAGGACTAACCAACTCGGCTTACAACAATGGTGTGCGGAAACAAACAAATTTTGTTGTTGAACGGAGTCACTCCCGACAGCCATTTTTTTTACTGCTGAATACGTCTCCATATCTACACGACATTTTGCAGGTTAAAGTATCGTATGTTCGATTACAAATAGCTTTTGAACGGTTTTAATTTTGTATACGCCGTTTGGAGCAAGCCGACTTTTTGCGAAAAGTGAAGTAGGTTGTTGGGAAAGATCTTTATCGAGTAGATCTGTTTATTTTGTTTAGATGAAAGAACTACGCTTGAATTGGAAACTAACAGTTGTGTCGATATTGTAAACACAGTATCGATACATTGTTGTGGTTTCCGTGGTTTTCTATTGGAGCGACTAGGCCTAGTGGTCGAGCCCACATTTTTTCATAAATTTTCAACTTCATCTTTTTGTATCTCAAAAACTAACAAACACACAACAAAAACAATAACACCAACAAGTTCTTATTCAATTGTGTCTCTACACACAAGAAAATCATATTTATTGAAAAACAAACAGAAAAGTTACAAATTTTGAAAGAAGACTACCATAGCGAGAAATTAAGAAAATTAATTAGGTCAAATTTTCTTCAAAAAGAACGTGGAGTGCTAAAGGTTAAGATCATACACCTAGATAATATCATTTATCAGTTTAGGTGTCTTAAAGTAAATCCTAACAGATTGATGTACATGAAGATGGTAACACAGCTACTACAGAACAAACCTGAATCTTCACTGCTGCCCTTCTCTTCCGTAAAAAACTCAGCCGAAGCCTAAAAGACCTAAAACTGTCCTGTAGAATGAGAGTGGCCTGTTTCTTCCTCTGGTAGTCTGCAACATGAAAGCAATCAAGCAATCCTATTAGCTACATGAAGAGCACAGATTCTCAACAAATACATGCAGTGTCCTCCTTTCCTAGTTGACCTGTCCATTTGATGTTTTGGTAGCAGTTTTTATAAGACGGAGAAACAACAAGCTCCATGCCCAACCCCCGTTAGTTACCTCGTATGATGTGTATGACAGGTTACAGTGGTACCATTCTTTGCTTCCATTTTGGACCTGGGTAACATATGGGTGGGAACGGGGGACGGCTAGAGGTTAAGTGACATGACTCACAATCCGAAGGTGCTAAGTTTGATTTCCATCACAGCACCGGCCATTACCCTAGAGAAGTAAACCCTTAGAAAATGCAGGAGGAAGCAAACCCTTACATAAAATGCATGACGATGTTGGATGCACTGGGTAGAAAGGTGCAAAATAAGAACATAGTGCAACACACATTGCCTTGAGAAATCAAGAAATAAAGCAACAACAACAACAAAAAAATGGGTGGGAATGTAAGAAAGTACAGAAGGGCTGGTTATAGCTTGAGTTGATAGTGGACTTGGGGGCTTTGAACTTTCAGGATCTTGTGTGTATCTACTGTCCTGGTCATGCTGCGGTTTGCAGCAAGGCTGCACCTTTTAGCCTGACCCATCCGATTTCATGTGGCTTTTTTGGGTACCATGTATGCCTACTCACCGGGTGTGCAACCATTATCTTAGACTACACTAGTGTAGCCTGTTTTCAGCCTGATCTCTTTGTCTGTCATTGACCAAGGATTCAAGTAAAGAGAATAAATTCAATATTAGACTTCATCCATGCTTGTGAGACATGGACAATTACAGTTGACCTGTAGCGGAGAATACAGGCCTTGGAGCTGAGATATTTCCTAAAACTTCTAAATGCCATGTACAAAGACCAAGTTACAAATGAAGAAATACAGGAAAGAATAAAAACAGAAATATGGCCTTGTGAAGACCTTTTGGCAATGGTCAAAAGACGGACACTAGCTTGGTACTGGCACATGTCAAGATTAAACGGTCTTGCAAATACGATCCTGCACGGAAAGTGCAAGGTGTACTGCGAAGAGGTCATCCCAAAAAGATATGGGAGGACAACATAAAAGAATGGATCAATCTCTGACCAGAGGAAGCACAGGCAACAACTGCTAACAGAGAGTGGGGGCGTGGGGTTGTGGGCGTGTCTTCATGTGTGCCTCAACGACCTCACCGGTTAAGAGATGACTTGACTTGAGACTTCACTAAGTGACATGTTTTTCTTGGTATTTTCTGTCATTCTTTTTTTTAAATGTAGATTTTTTTCGTAACTAAATTAGGGACTAAGATGCAGCTGTGTATTTAATACACAAAAAGTTGTCCATATCAAAGTACAAAAGCAAAGTAAAGATCCTGTCGCACCATGCAATGCATAGGAAATATGGGGTCAGGCCCTTATTATTTTGTAACCAACGGCACTTAGTGGATGATGTGGTCAGTATCACGCCGGCCGCCTTTACTTCCCGGACTGAACCGGTAACCATTTAAGGCTGGGTCGACCCGGGAGCCATTGCGGTCTGAAAACTCATTTCTGTCTCAACTGGAGAATGAACCACGGACCACTCAGATGCAAAGCCAGCGCACCATTCAGATGCGAAGCCAGCGCGCCACTCAGATGCGAAGCCAGCGCGCCACTCAGATGCGAAGCCAGCGCGCCACTCAGATGCGAAGCCAGCTCGCCACTCGGATGTGAAGCCAGTGTGCCACTCGGATGCAAAGCCAGCGCGCTAACCACTGCGCTACGCCGCTTCCCTGTCCATATAATGCTAAAGATATTTTCTAGTGCACTAACATGTTGACTTACCTCTCCAGCAAGCAAACCCTCTCCATATTTTCTGAATGAAGATGGCTTTTCTTTTAATAAGATTCTGACGACTCTCCTCCAGAGGTTCGAAGACACTGTTTCTCATAAATATCTACATAGAGACAGAAGAGAAAACACTTTGAAAGTTTATCAGCTATTCGGGAAAACAAAATGAACACATACTGATAAAAATGTTGTCCTTTGTGAGCATGTTTCCTAGTTATCTGAATTCTTTGGGGAGAGGAGACTAACGTCTGGTCAGGTAAAGCATACTGATCAAACTATGTTAGTCAGGGTCAGGTGAAACATACTGATCAGACTATGTTAGTTAGGGTCAGGGGAAACATACTGATCAAACTATGTTAGTCAGGGTCAGGTGAAACATACTGATCAAACTATGTTAGTCAGGGTCAGGTGAAACATACTGATCAGACTATGTTAGTTAGGGTCAGGGGAAACATACTGATCAAACTATGTTAGTCAGGGTCAGGTGAAACATACTGATCAGACTATGTTAGTTAGGGTCAGGGGAAACATACTGATCAAACTATGTTAGTTAGGGTCAGGGGAAACATACTGATCAAACTATGTTAATCTGGGGTAGTTGTCTCGCCGCGGCGACTCAATTTCAACCAGTGTTCGTAAAGCGATCTCAGTCCCGCCAGGCGGAGCGATAGCGCGGGCTTGCGGAAAACGCTCGCCTGCCTTTCCCCGTAGTGCGAATTGGGTGCGGTTTGTGGTAGTGGCTCCTCCACCGAGGTGCGCTAGTCTGGTCCGTATCAGGAAACGTGGTCCGTCCGTGGTGATTTATCTAAGGCTTATAGCAGAGCTCGACAGTACGTCTCGCTGGTGGTCCGACTCTCGCAAAGAGCTTGTGACCGGCAAATGGAAAGCAGGAATCGTTGCCTCGAGGCCCTGCGTTCTCCCTACGGAGAAGAAGGGCAGGCCAAATTGTGTCTCTAGTCCCAGTGAAATTCGTCGCCGAGGTCGTTGGGATCCGTTCTGCACAGAGCGCTGCCATCCCTCCTCGAGCGAGCCCGGTCGGTCGGTCGTCTGGTGCGTGTGGGAGGCCCCTGTCAGGCGGTCCTAGGTCGACGGAGTGAGGGACGGGTGGAACAAACCGTCCGTCCCGTCAGTCGGTCCCTGCGGCCGTCGTCCCAGCGAGGCTTTTTACACACCCTTCCTCCGCCGACCGGTGTGTGCTGTACGTACGTCTCCGACAGATATCTGGTTGATCCTGCCAGTAGTCATATGCTTGTCTCAAAGATTAAGCCATGCATGTCTAAGTTCACACTGTCTCACGGTGAAACCGCGAATGGCTCATTAAATCAGTCGAGGTTCCTTAGATGACACGATCCTACTTGGATAACTGTGGCAATTCTAGAGCTAATACATGCTTACCAAGCTCCGACCCTCGCGGAAAGAGCGCTTTTATTAGTTCAAAACCAATCGTCGTTTCCCCTCGCGGGGTTGCGGCGTCCCCACTGGTGACTCTGGATAACTTTGTGCTGATCGCATGGCCTCATGTGCCGGCGACGCATCTTTCAAATGTCTGCCCTATCAAATGTCGATGGTACGTGACATGCCTACCATGTTTGTAACGGGTAACGGGGAATCAGGGTTCGATTCCGGAGAGGGAGCATGAGAAACGGCTACCACATCCAAGGAAGGCAGCAGGCGCGCAACTTACCCACTCCCGGCACGGGGAGGTAGTGACGAAAAATAACAATACGGGACTCTTTCGAGGCCCCGTAATTGGAATGAGTACACTTTAAACCCTTTAACGAGGATCTATTGGAGGGCAAGTCTGGTGCCAGCAGCCGCGGTAATTCCAGCTCCAATAGCGTATATTAAAGTTGTTGCAGTTAAAAAGCTCGTAGTTGGATCTCAGGCGCAGGCGGGCGGTCCGGCTCGCGCCGGTTCACTGCCCGTTGTCTCCTGCCCTACCGTCTGCCGGCTCTCTCCCACGGGTGCTCTTCGCTGAGCGTCCTGGGTGGCCGGCGCGTTTACTTTGAAAAAATTAGAGTGTTCAAAGCAGGCCTCGGCTGCCTGAATAATGGTGCATGGAATAATGGAATAGGACCTCGGTTCTATTTTGTTGGTTTTCGGAACTGGAGGTAATGATTAACAGGGACAAACGGGGGCATTCGTATTGCGGCGTTAGAGGTGAAATTCTTGGATCGCCGCAAGACGAGCTACTGCGAAAGCATTTGTCAAGAATGTTTTCATTAATCAAGAACGAAAGTCAGAGGCGCGAAGACGATCAGATACCGTCGTAGTTCTGACCATAAACGATGCCGACTAGCGATCCGCAGGAGTTGCTTCGATGACTCTGCGGGCAGCTTCCGGGAAACCAAAGTGTTTGGGTTCCGGGGGAAGTATGGTTGCAAAGCTGAAACTTAAAGGAATTGACGGAAGGGCACCACCAGGAGTGGAGCCTGCGGCTTAATTTGACTCAACACGGCCAACACTGAAATGATTGACATGCCGAGACCACTCTTCTGGAGTCTAATATGGAACTGGTGCTGGACTTAGACCCCCAGAAATCTGGGGTTATGTCCCCTGTGGCTCGGTTTTGTCTGCATCCAGTGTTTGATAAAGGAATTGACGGAAGAGCACTATCAGGAGTGGAGCCTGAGACCTAAGTTAACTTACCACGCCAATACTGCAGAATGACTATCAAAAAGTACACCTTAGTGGGGTCTAATAGAGAACATGTGCTGGAATTAGACCCTCGAAAATCTTTGGGGCTACCCTTTAAGAAACTTGACTATCTCGCTAAGGGAATTGACGAAAGGGCACCACCAGGTGTGGAACCTGCGGCTTAATTTGACTGAACACGCCAATGCTGTAGAACAACTGACAAATTGAGAGCGCTGCCGTTTGGGTCTAATAATGAACGTACGCTGGTATTAGACTCACGGACGACAAGTCAGCTCAAATGAAAGAACGCTACGGAAATCGTGTTTAACTCCGCAGATTTCAAATACCTGGTCATTGACAAACAAAAGCCCTCAATAAATTCGTCTGACCAAATAGTGAACGGGTGCTGGAAATAGATCTGAAGACAGGTCAGTTTTACCCTACAAATGACAGGGCGTTGCTACGGAAAACCAGCTCAAATCGAGAGGAGCCGCAGACACTTTGGTTCACGTACCAGGCTGATAAGCCAAGGGCGCGAGGCTACCATGTGGGGGATTACGGCCGAACCCTTGAAAGCCGCAATCCCGCCCAAAATCTCAGCACCACTGCAATGGGAGGCTCCTACATGCTCGGGACCTGGGGCTTGCGCCCCAGCCCTATCAGGTAGAGCCACAGTAAGAGGTCCTTGCCGCCCGCAAATCAAAGCGGGCGGAAAACTGCTTGATACTCACCCTATACGGCGATGGGGTGCGAAAAACACCAACCAAAGACTTAGAACCTGGTCGGGGTGTCGAAAACAGTAGAGCAGCCACCACACTGTGAACTGTCAAGACTCAACCACTGACCATGAGAGTTGTCCGCACACCAGGCGATCAACATCTCTGTGACATTACCAGGCTTGTCCTCTGGCTAAATGCACTCCGGTTACGATATCTACCTCTGTACGTTATCAGCCATAACTATCATGCTGGACGCAGAAGAGATGCAGACCAGCGGACATTGCACACCTGCCCCACTGTGTCAACACCCCAGGTGGCGGGGAATGCTAGGCGTACCATCCCTGCATAGAAGCCAAGAAAATAAAGGGAAAAAGAGATACCCCACTCACATGCAAATGCTACGTTTCTGGCAGGACGTGACGATCCTGGGATACAGACACACTGGACTGCCTCTCTTCCGGGTAAACCAGTCCATCTCATATATCACATACCATCATTGCACCCTATAGACACGAGTAGTGAAGACTCGATAGTCTGGAAAGACAACTTCCATAGGAGAGAAAACTCTGATCGTAAACAACTGCTGCCTTGCAGATAGGCTGGGGACAGCCAAAGGCTAAGGAGGGCATCCCTACAGAAACGCCTGTTGAAATCGGATGCACGGGGCCGCAAGCCAAACAAAACAGTGCAACGTAAATCACAGTATGATGGCAGCACAACCTATTCGAAAAACGTATGGCGCTCATCCTGAGGAGACCCGCCAGGCAGCGATAGCGCCGGGCCCCACGCCTCGAAGGGGCCCACCCTTGACTACTGGTGGTCACCCACCCATGTGTCGTGGAGTCAAGGCACATGGCTATGGGGAAACGACTATTGGCCAAAACCTCAAGACCCTCAGAATATTACAGTGGAATGCGGAGGGAGTCATTAACAAAAAACTTTCCCTAACACATCACCTGCATGAAGGTAAGATTGACGTGGCATGTATCCAGGAAACGCACCTCAACAAAAACCATAAATTCTCAATCAGAGGATACCAGACTTTCCGTCTAGATAGAGAAGGCCACAAAGGAGGGGTCCTGATACTGACCAGAAACAGCATACCGAGTAGCGCGGTACCTGTCAATCACACCGGACAAGCAGAAATTGTAGGAGTTGACATAATGGCTCAAGAGACGAAGCTCCGCATTTTCAATCTGTACGGACCACCAAACAGAGACCTATCGCTCTCGAGTATGGAGGTCAGAGACTCCAACTGCATAGTGGTTGGAGATTTCAACAGCCACTCGGAGAGATGGGGATACTCTGACACAGACAGCAGAGGTGACGAAGTGGAAGATTGGGAGATAGATGCAAATCTCTCCCTAATCAATAGGCCGGAGGATAGCCCTAGCTTCTATTCAAGAACATGGCATACCACCTCGACTCCAGATTTGGCCTTCTCCACACAGGACATACACTATAAAATAGACCGCCAGGTGCTAAACCAACTGGCAGGTAGCGACCACAGGCCGATCAGGCTAACCATTGACATGGAAGTAGGCCCACAGGAAACAAAACCGCTCCCACGTTGGAATTACAAACGAGCCGACTGGGACAGATTTGCAATCCTGACAGATGGGCTGTGTGAAACCATCAACACACGAAACACCAAAATGAAGCCCATGGTAGAGAGCATAAGCAAGGCAATAATGCAAGCCGCCACTGAAACCATCCCAAGAGGAGCTAGGAAAAACTATAAGCCCTACTGGAATGATGAGTTACAGAAAGTGGAAGATGCAGTAACAAATGCTAGGAACATGGCAGAACGAGAAAAATCCGTGGAGGCAAACATCGCCCTCAAAGCCGCCGCGGCGAAGTACAAACACACTCTCAAGCAAACAGCAAGAGAAAGTTTGAAAAATAAAACGGAAAGTTTAAACCTGGACAAAGAAGGGAACAAGCTATGGAAGCTAGTCAGAGCCATGAACGACGAAACCCCGTCAAATAAACAAATTACTATCAAGCAAGGCGAGAACTTGATCACAGGTAAGAAAGCCGCAAACGCCTTTGTCGATCACTATGCCAGAGCAAACCACATCGAGGTCCCTGCAGATAAGCATACAGACATTAGCGAAGAGCTAAAGGGGCACGAAAACATAAATACGGCTCCTGAAGAGCACATGATGGCCAAACTAACAATGCGCGAAATGGAAGAGGCTATGAGAACACTAAAGAGAAGGAAATCTCCCGGAAAAGACGGGATAACAAACGAAATGCTGATGGGGCTGGGCCAAACAGCGAAGGAAAAACTACTATCAGTCCTGAACCAAAGCTGGAAAAGGGGTATTGTACCCCAGGCATGGAAAGATGCAATACTGGTACCAGTACCAAAAACAGGAAAGGACAAAACAGATCCGAATGGATACAGGCCCATA
The DNA here is from genome assembly GCA_036924085.1 of Ariolimax columbianus. Lineage (NCBI taxonomy): Eukaryota > Metazoa > Mollusca > Gastropoda > Stylommatophora > Arionidae > Ariolimax > Ariolimax columbianus. The sequence continues at coordinate 74,114,506 of JAVGWX010000013.1, forward strand.
AGCCTACTGAGCTGTGTCGGCAAGCTGATGGAACGGATGATAAACACCAGACTGATGTGGCATCTGGAAGAAAAACGAATACTAATTCCACAGCAAGCCGGCTTTAGACAGCACAGATCCACTGAGGACCAGGTCATCCTCATAGCCCAGGAGATAGAAGATGCCTACCAGGCACAGAAACACACAGTAGCTGTTTGGGTGGATCTGGAAAAGGCATTTGACAAAGTCTGGAAGGATGGACTTAGAGTCAAGCTAAGAAGAAGTGATGTTTGTGGGAAGATGTACAAGTGGATCAACCACTACCTCAAACAAAGAACGGCCAGAGTCCAAGTACAAGGGCAGATGAGCAAAAAGGTGACACTCGAGCAGGGAGTACCCCAAGGGGGAGTACTGTCACCCACACTCTTCCTGGTATATATAAACGATATTACAGAGAATATACCAAGAAGAGTCCATAGCTCAATGTTTGCAGACGATCTGGCTATGTGGACCTCTGAAAAGAATCTCACCATAGCAAGAAATCGAATGCAAACGGCCCTAACATCGCTGGAAGAGTGGGCGAACTCATGGCTGGTCAAAATAAACGAGGAGAAAACCACGTGCACAATATTCTCGCTCTCATTAAAACCCCAAAGTACCAAATTAAGCCTAAATGGCAAAATCCTGCAGCCAAACGACAACCCAACCTATCTGGGAGTCACATTTGATCGGCGCATGACATGGAAAAGTCAGATTGAGAGAAACCGAATGAAAGCCAGAGAAAGAATGGCGATCATGAGGAAACTTGCTGGCACAAGCTGGGGAGCAGACGAAGGCATACTAAAGAAACTGTACACTGGAAGAGTGAGACCAGTTCTCGAGTATGGCATCGCGGCATGGACAACAGCAGCGAAGGCGAACTTCGATAAAGTTAACAAACTTCAAAACCAAGCCATGAGAATCATAACTGGTGGCATGAAGTCAACGCCAATTGTAGAACTTGAAAAGATTACAAAACTGCAATCCATGACCGACAGAAGAGACTGCAGAGCCCAGCTGCAGTCAGAGAAACTCCGAAGACTGACGGACCATCCAATGTACCAGAGGCTAAACAATTTGGGAACTGGGAAACTAAAGCGGAGAAACTTTGCAGAAATAGCCAAAGCAAAGATGCACGAAGATCCCATAAACGCACTAACAACACCAAAACCCATCACTACTGTACGAAAACCTACTTGGAGGCAGGATATATTTCCAGAGGTGGTAGAAAATATACCAGGTATTGCAAACAAAAACTGCCAGACCGAAAAAGAAAGGAGAGACACTACCTTAAGCTTCATAACGAAAAGCTACCCAAGCATGGACTGGACCCATGCATACACCGACGGTTCTGTAACAAACACTACACAGAACGGAGGGGCAGGAGCATTCCTGAACCTACCAAATGGCAGAAAAATAACACTGTCATTCGCTACTGGTAAGTACACGAGCAATTTCAGAGCAGAGGCAGAGGCACTGAGGGCGGCAGTGGAAGAAATGGTAACACACAGTGAAAATGAGAGCCATATAGTCCTGCTGACAGATGCTCTCGAAGTAGTCACAGCGCTAAAAAGCCAGAAAAACACTGAGCTTAATGACTTAAGAGCAGCACTCTGCAAACTGTGCCAACAGTCCGCACCAAAAAGGGTAGTGGTACAGTGGGTTCCGTCACACTGCAACATCCAAGGCAACGAGGAGGCAGACAGACTGGCAAAAGAAGGTGCAAGGCTACCACAAATAGATACCAGTATGACGTACGAAGAGTCAAAACGGCTTATCAAAGCCAGGTACATGTCCAAATGGGAAACCGAACATACTGGTTACACCAAAAACGATGCCTATTACCAGTTGAACCGAAGAGAGCAGGTCGTTGTCTTCAGACTTCGCACTGGCCACAACAGACTGAGGTACCACCTCTTCAACAAATTGAAGATAGGGTGTACCGACGAATGCCCGTGCGGTACTGGTAAAATGACCACTGAACATCTGCTGCAGAACTGCCCGACATACGAGGATCAGAGAGAGCAGATGTGGCCATTGCCAGTGGAACTGCAAGACAAGCTCTATGGTAGTGGCGAGAGTCTCAGGATGACCGCCGCTTTTTTCGAGAAAATAATGGTTACTGTCTGACTGTGTACGCAGAAGAAGAAGAAACTATGTTAGTTAGGGTCAGGTGAAACATTCTGATCAGACTATGTTAGTTAGGGCCTGGTAAAACATACTGATCAAGATCCAACCAATCAGGTCTCACTGGAGACAGGCTGTTTCATGGCAGTCTGACTAGGTGGGGATCCCTGAAGTAGTGGATGTCACATAGATGAAGCCAAGCATAGAACAACAGCCTACAGAATCCCGGTCCACCTTCATCAGCACACTCGGTATGTGAGGAAAGCCACTACAACCTGCCCCTTGACACACTTTTCAATGCACACAAAAGGGTAAACATACCCATCATGGGCATTCAACAACAACATCAATAACAACATCTGAATTCTTTAACTTGGATCAAGGTCTGTGAGTGTGACCTAGATACAACTTAACGTCTTTATACTGGTTTAGAAGACTCTGCAAAGTATGTATACAACCTGTTTCTTTTACATTTCCTTGCTCTAAAAACCATGCACATCCAAACTATTCTTAAATGCATTAATTGTCTCTGCCTCTACTACTTCCTGTGGCAATGCATTCCAAACATTCACCATTCTCTAACTAAAAACATATTTCCTAATATCTAATCTGGACCTTTCTTTAGTTCATTTGTAGCTGTGCCCTCTTGTTCTTGTAGATGGTTGTATTTTGAAAAACTTGTTATAGTCTAATTTATCCTTTCTTTTGATTATCTTATAAATCTGTATTGTCACCTCGAATCCTTCTCTTTTCTAGACACATTTAGGCCAGTTTTTTTAGTCTTTCCTCATAGTCTTTCTGCTCTGCTGACTTTCATTCAATCATTCACCCCCTTCAATTCAATGTAGAGCACAGTCCACCACTTCATGTGGCTCCTTTTAGAGAAAGCCTGTATCTCCAAACATTTGTATTTATTCACCTCTTCACTCCAATGCGAAGCATTGGACACCACTGCAGCTGGCTCTGTTAAATGAAGTCTGTATCTTGTAATAGCAATACATTTTAACATGTTCGGGTTGCCAGCTCCTTCTTTCTTCCCCTTTGATGACACGTTAGAGAGATGACAGTGGTTCTACTCTTTTCATCCTGGGTACCACTGGACTGTGACTTTTATTACTTCTGCCCTCCATCTCTATATTTATTACACTTCTTCCTTATCTGCTTTATTTAGAGAATTTAAAAGATAAGTCTGACGTATGAGTTGGGGAAGGTATAATAAACAGGGAAGAAGGGAACTGGCCACACCAGCTAATATAGGCTGCGGCTAAGTCTATGAAGAAGGGAACTGGCCACACCAGCTAATATAGGCTGCGGCTAAGTCTATGAAGAAGGGAACTGGCCACACCAGCTAATATAGGCTGCGGCTAAGTCTATGAAGAAGGGAACTGGCCACACCAGCTAATATAGGCTGCGGCTAAGTCTATGAAGAAGGGAACTGGCCACACCAGCTAATATAGGCTGCGGCTAAGTCTATGAAGAAGGGAACTGGCCACACCAGCTAATATAGGCTGCGGCTAAGTCTATGAAGAAGGGAACTGGCCACACCAGCTAATATAGGCTGCGGCTAAGTCTATGAAGAAGGGAACTGGCCACACCAGCTAATATAGGCTGCGGCTAAGTCTATGAAGAAGGGAACTGGCCACACCAGCTAATATAGGCTGCGGCTAAGTCTATGAAGAGTTAGCTTCCTTCCTGACGGCAATTGTTGCGGTGGGACTGGCCTTTACCTTTAAAAGAAAAATCTATTGATCATTTTAGAATACATAAGAGAGGGACTGCAAATAAAACTGAATATCAAAGTGTTGGTTGAAAATGTTACAAGGATGTTGTTATTGTTATCTCATGGCTGCTGAGCAAGTCTACTCTTGGCAGCAGAATGCCATTCTTATCAGGAGTGTTCAAATGAAACCGGACCTAACTGCACCAAGTGAATATACGTACGATACACATGATGACGTCACTTCTGATGTAAACAGCACATACCAACCATCAAGTTTGCAAAATTTCATTATCCTCTGACTCATGGTTTCCTCAGCAGACCATTGAAAACATGACGTGTGTGATATGGAATCCACCCAGAGTTGATCAGCGAGCAGGGATTCGGTTTCTAACAGCTGAAGAATGCCGACCAGTTCACATTCATCGCAGAATGCAGGCAGTGTATGGTGACAAAAGTGTGTCGAACATAATCTCTGGAAAAGTTCACCTGAATTGCTGCAACAATTTGTGCCTGACCTGGTCTCGGAAGATCTTATGCTAACTCATGTCTTTCTTTAACCACAGTTGTCCAGTTCTTTACTGTTGTCTTTGACACACATATGTATATAAGTATATATATACTTTGCTACAACATGGTGCCCTATCTCATTTAGATGGAAACCTTTCCTATCCAGCATTTACATTTGTCTATTTTCACATCAATAAAATCAATATCCGTATCTGTACACATTTTCCACAACCTAGAGTTGATATCTATTTTCTTACTGTATAGATAGTCTGACACATCTACTCTGTCTGAGGTCGATATATATTTTCTTACTGTATAGATAGTCTGACCAATCTGCTCTGTCTAAGACTGATACCTATTTTCTTACTGTATAGATAGTCTGACTCATCTACTCTGTCTAAGGTTGATATCTATTTTCTTACTGTATAGATAGTCTGACACATCTACTCTGTCTAAGGTTGATACCTATTTTCTTACTGCATAGATAGTCTGACACATCAACTCTGTCTAAGGCTGATACCTATTTTCTTACTGCATAGATAGTCTGACACATCAACTCTGTCTAAGGCTGATACCTATTTTCTTACTGTATAGATAGTCTGACCAATCTGCTCTGTCTAAGGCTGATATATATTTTCTTACTGTATAGATAGTCTGACACATCTACTCTGTCTAAGGTTGATACCTATTTTCTTACTCTATAGATAGTCTGACACATCTGCTCTGTCTAAGGCTGATATAAATTTTCTAACTGTATAGATAGTCTGACACATCTACTCTGTCTAAGGCTGATATAAATTTTCTAACTGTATAGATAGTCTGACACATCTACTTTGTCTAAAATTCCCATCATTGTGAACTTCCTATACTTTTTTCTTCAACTGTCCTCAAGACTTTTGTATCTTTGCATTATTATTTCTGTACCATCTCTCTTGAGATTGTTTGTACGTCCCACTACCACATGACTATTTGCTCTGTTACCTATCATCTTTATCTTCCCTTCTATGTCCTCAATTTTGGCCCCACCAATATCAATTTTTTCAAAAATATGTTGTTTTGACAGATCTTTGCCAACCTCCCGAACCATTGAGTCTCCTACTATCAACACTGAACCCTCCTTTATATTTGCAAACTTCTCTGCAAAACCCTCTCTTATCATCTCTACTACACAAATGCAGCTTCTTTAATATATCCTCAATTTTCTTTTGATTCTCTTCTATTTTCTTCTGCTTCTTTTCTAACCCACCCCATCTCTTCTCATTTGTCCTAATCTCGCATTCCATTTGAACCTGCCTCTCTTCTATTCTGCACAACTTATATATAATTTTTCCATCATCTTCCAACATTGCATTTATTCCTACACTAACAACACTTTCACACAACTCGCACACTATTTTATTAGTAACGCTAATTTTTATTCCTGCCTTTCGCCTGGTCCTAGCCATTCCTATTTTGCTATACTATTAATTTTTCAACCATTTAGATATATCTTTATATATACATAAAATCACACATAATTATTAATTAAATGTAACAATATTGATGAATTTCGCTTGGCTGTTGTCCGAATATGTGTTCATCAGAGGTGTCAATTCAATGTAGTGATTTTCAGTTAAATCCGCAAATTTTTCTAAATTTACTGCAAAAATTTCTGGCTAACAAAATAAAATTCCCATTTTATATTTTGTAATTACTGTACTAGTCCAGTGGATCCCAAACTGTGTGTTTAGTGGCTGGTTTACAGGGGAATCACGAAACATTCCAATATTTGCATTGAAACTACACTTAAGCGCACTGCAACTGTTAAGTAGATTTATTTTCTAACTTGGGGTGCTGTGCGCAAATTCTGGTATACTAAAAGTGAGATTGACCAAAAAAGTTTGAGAACCACTGTGTTAGTTTACATAATGAAATTAATTCATTATATATATTTTTATAAAAATATATGTAATAAACTCTTTATTAATACAAACTTACAAAAAAAGGAATATTTATATAAAATGAAATTCATTAGTGGCCTCCATGAAGGCCAAAATGAGGCAGTCCTTTCATCATTCAAAGACACAACAAGCCAATCACCCATTTGTCTGTACACTCTATACTAAATATATAGAAAAGGATCTCCATCCCCAGGGGCAGATGTGGGATGAACAAGAGAAGAAATCTTCATTTCATTAAAAAATATAATATAGGTGAGTCGGCCTCAATGCAATAAACTTCTATGCTATACAATTAATTAGATACTATGATAAACTTCTATGATAAACAAGGATTTTAGATACTGTGATAAACTTCTATGATAGATTTTAGATACTATGATAAACTTCTATGATAGACAAGGATTTTAGATACTATGATAAACTTCTATGATAGACAAGGATTTTAGATACTATGATAAACTTCTACGATAGACAAGGATTTTAGATACTATGATAAACTTCAATGATAGATATTAGATACTATGATAAACTTCTACGATAGACAAGGATTTTAGATACTATAATAAACTTCTTAGTAGGCAATTTTATTAGATACTATGATAAACTTCAATGATAGATAGATACTATGATAAACTTCTACGATAGACAAGGATTTTAGATACTATAATAAACTTCTATAGTAGGCAATTTTATTAGATACTATGATAAACTTCTATGATAGATAAGGATTTTGGATACCATGATAAACTTCTATAATGAACTAGGATATTTGATACTTTGATAAACTTCTATGATAGACAAGGATATTAGATACTATGATAAACTTTTATGATAAACAAGGATATTAGGTACTATGATAGACAAGGATATTAGAAACTATGAAAGACAAGGATATTAAATACTATGATAGACAAGGATATTAGATACTATGATAAACTTTTATGATAAACAAGGATATTAGGTACTATGATAGACAAGGATATTAGATACTATGATAAACTTTTATGATAAACAAGGATATTAAATACTATGATAGACAAGGATATTAGATACTATGAAAGACAAGGATATTAGATACTAGAATATTTGTATAAAATGAGGCTTCTGAATCTTGACTGGCTCATCCTTGCTAAAAGGGAAACCTTATATGGAAGACCTCAACAAATGTGTAACATAGACTGGCATAAACAGTTGCAGATCAAATGGTAATCTAAAATTGAAATAGTGAAAAGCTTATGATACAAAGGAAACTGACCTTCATCTTTCCAACTTGCCAATCTGTTGTTGGGAGTCCGAGACTGTTGAGTATGCTGCGGACGTTAGCACTAGAGCTGTCTTGTGCTGCCCCTTTAGCTATCAGGATGCCATACTTGTTGAGAAATGTGTCGATGGGGACATGCACTGGATATCCCTGAAATGATGGGTTAAGGAAGTGGTTACAGCCTCAGTTAGGCCTGTGTAGGTAGTTGTCGTGACAAGCTTCAGGTTAGATAAGTTGAAGAATCAACGTCATTGCACACGGTTTAACCTATAAGTGCTTTGTTTTTCTCCATATTTTTGGGAGAATCTCAGCACAATGCATAAACTCCGTAACACCGGCGAGGATCCCGTGATAGATTGGGTAGATTTTTTACATAATTTCTAATTTTGTCCAGGCAGCGTCCGTTTAGCCTACTCCAACAGATGCAGGATCTTTTAAATGTGCGCAACACTGCACACGTTGTCCTATCTCTACTATCCAGAGATTCGGGTAAATACCAGAAAGTCCACATGAAAAATCCAGGTCTCCACCATGATATTTACACCCGCGACCTCCAGCACCTGAGACCGACATAACACGCAGAAATTGGATGTAAATTTGCTACAAAGGTCAAGGTGTGGTATTGTGATACTATCATTTCAAAAACTGGGGGACATGAAAGGAGTCTGCAAGTATATTGTAATTAACGCAGCACTCAGGAGTCCTCTGGAAATGACTTTTCGGTTGGCCAATCCTTTCACCAAAGCATCATGGGTCATAAAACAGCCCTCCTGTTGATTTCAATCAGCATCAAAGGTCTCTCAACACAAGACCCAGACCACCAGTTAGTTAGTTAGTTTGCCCATTGCAAGCGATGATGTTTTGTCTTGATGATGTAGCTTGCGCTGTATTTGAATTATAGTGAGCAAGAAGCTGCGCTAGTCATCAACCTCACTCTCTGGTCATGAGTTACCTTGAACCAGTGGCAAGACATGTCAAGATGACTGGAGGTAATTCAGGATGCAGGTACTCTGGTTGCACTTCCCCTTTCACTAGGGGTTGCTTGAAAAACTTGCGGAATTTGATCGCTAACCGATTCCGTTCATTGCTTTGAGAGATGAGTGCCTTACCTCTCGACCACAGTGACCCTGAAGAATCTGTAGACAACTAGTTTCTCATTCCCGTTGTTTAGTTTCATCACAAAGTGACTAACGGGTGATTGGAATGTTCATGCCCCCAGAAGCCACCCCTGCGCAGTCATGCAGGCGCTGGAGGAGTCTGGACTGATGTATCTGGGGTTGCCATTGGCCATATCTTTCCTGATAAGATGGCCAGTACTGATCAGGGTCCTTGGTGTCACTACTTATGTCAAGCTGCGGCACCACTCCCTCTGCCTCCATCCCCTGTTTACTTATAAATTGGCTACCCCTGTCAATGTCATCAACCAACAAATGGTCATTGACAGACTTTAAATTGTCACTCCATCAACCAACAAATGGTCATTGACAGACTTTAAATTGTCACTCCATCAACCAACAAATGGTAATTGACAGACTTTAAATTGTCACTCCATCAACCAACAAATGGTAATTGACAGACTTTAAATTGTCACTCCATCAACCAACAAATGGTCATTGACAGACTTTAAATTGTCACTCCATCAACCAACAAATGGTAATTGACAGACTTTAAATTGTCACTCCATCAACCAACAAATGGTCATTGACAGACTTTAAATTGTCACTCCATCAACCAACAAATGGTAATTGACAGACTTTAAATCGTCACTCCATCAACCAACAAATGGTCATTGACAGACTTTAAATTGTCACTCCATCAACCAACAAATGGTCATTGACAGACTTTAAATCGTCACTCCATCAACCAACAAATGGTCATTGACAGACTTTAAATCGTCACTCCATCAACCAACAAATGGTCATTGACAGACTTTAAATCGTCACTCCATCAACCAACAAATGGTCATTGACAGACTTTAAATCGTCACTCCATCAACCAACAAATGGTCATTGACAGACTTTAAATCGTCACTCCATCAACCAACAAATGGTCATTGACAGACTTTAAATCGTCACTCCATCAACCAACAAATGGTCATTGACAGACTTTAAATTGTCACTCCTATCTATATCTAATACATGAACATCTTTGTGTCCATTACACATTTATGGTTTTCCTAAATTCTTGCAGGCCTTACGTACATCCTCAGTAGATATTTTCTGTAGACTATGTATCGTATGGGATACCAAATAAGTTATTTGATTGCTGTAGTTTGTTGGAATATTTCTGCATCAGATTGTATGTACATATCTAAGACATTATTGTATGAACCTGTTCAAAACAATCAACTGCTTCTTTTTCTCATATGTCTGCATACTATTCTGGTTTCTCACAATCGTAATCGTAACACATTGACACTCTGCAGTCTGTACCGGTCCATGCCCTATGTGGCCGCTTAAGTGGTTTAATAACTTAACATCTTTATACTGATTTAGAAGACTCTGGAGAGTATATATACAACCAGTTTCTTTTATATCCACTTTATCTAAATATATCTATATGCATTCAATCTATTCTTGAATGCATTAATTGACTCTGCCTCCACTATTTCCTGTGGTAATGCCTTCCAAGCATTCACCACTCTCTGACTAAAAAAATATTTCCTAGTATCTTTCTTCTTTTACTTTGTTTGTTCTCAATCTCTCGATACCAAGCCCTGTGTCGCAGCCTCACTGTAAACGATGACACAACTTACAAAAACGTTCTTTTCAGGACAAACGCAGAAGGAGTAGAAGACGAAGAAAGGTATAGAAACAATTACTTACTCAATCACTCATCTTTTGATAGAGGTTTGTTTGCCAGAGAGATTGTCAGACTGTTATATCCGCCATTCTTCTATTGGTTTACTTCCAGTCTAGTCCTCAGTCTCTCAGTTGTGTCTCAGCATGTTGTCTTCTCTGCACTCTTTGGGATGTTCTGGGGGTCTGGTGCCTCTTGACCTTCCATGGTTGCCATGGTGTCTGGTTCTCTCTCCTTCTACAGACTTGACCAAACAACCACATTTGAGACTTCTCCACTAGCCACTTTTGTTCCTGGGGGTCTGGTACCTCTTGACCTTCTATGGTGTCTGGTTCTCTCTCCTTCTACAGACTTGACCAAACAACCACATTTGAGACTTCTCCACTAGCCACTTTTGTTCCTGGGGGTCTGGTACCTCTTGACCTTCTATGGTGTCTGGTTCTCTCTCCTTCTACAGACTTGACCAAACAACCCCATTTGAGACTTCTCCACTAGCCACTTTTGTTCCTGGGGGTCTGGTGCCTGTTGACCTTCTATGGTTGCCATGGTGTCTGGTTATCTCTCCTTCTACAGACTTGACCAAACAACCGCAGTTGAGACTACTCCACTGCCAAATTTGTTCTATATCAGCTCCGTTAAGATCCCTATATTTGTTCTCGCTATCCATTGTATGTTGAGCACTTTCCTGCAGCATTTTGGATTGTACGATTCAATCTTCTTCCTTAGTGTGTAAGTGTGTGTGTATGGTTGTCCATGTCTCACATCCATACATTGCCACTGGAAGATGCAAATCCTCAAGATCTTTGATCATTTTGTTAGTGTTCTGCTGTGTGTCTTTAATCTTAGTTAACCTCTAAAACGCATGACCATTCTTCTTCATACTTCTTCTTGCCAATCTCCATTGCTGCTTATAATCCAGCTGAGATGTTCAAATCGTGTGACGTTCGTTCTTCTTCTTGCCAATCTCCATTGCTGCTTATAATCCAGCTGAGATGTTCAAATCGTGTGACGTTCGTTCTTCTTCTTGCCAATCTCCATTGCTGCTTATAATCCAGCTGAGATGTTCAAATCGTGTGACGTTCGTAACTTCTTGCTTCTCTGGGATACTTTAGGTCTGGTTTTTGCCATACCACTGCTCATTATGACAACTGACACAGCATAGTTTCTACATTGGCAGCAAAACCCTAAAGTAGGTACGAGAGTTTACATTTCTGGAAGTGTCTTCACTGAATATGGCAGACTATGACGAGAGACAGAGTATAGAATTCAAAAGGCAAACAAGCTGCACTACCAGGTGTTACTGATACTGAAACATCCAAGTGTCAACTGTCCACTAAACAGACTCTTATAAACGAGCTGTTTATCCCTTTATTATGTTATCAGTGTCAAACTTGGTCCTTATTAGATAGGCACTTGCAGTACAGTGGGTCCCATCCCACTGTAACATCCAAGGCAACGAGGAGGCAGACAGACTGGTGAAAGAAGGTGGAAGGCTACCACAACAAGATTCTAGTGTGACTGACGAAGAGCCCCAAAGGTTTATTAGGGCCAGATACATGGACAAATGGAAAACAGAGCATACTGGCTACACAAGAAATTATGCTTATTACCAGTTGAACAGAAGAGAGCAGGTCGTGGTCAGGTCACAACCGACCGAGGTACCACCTATTCAATAAACTGAAGATAGGTGCTACTGGCGAATGCACCTGTAATGCTGGGAAAATGACCGCTGAACATCTGCTGCAAAATTGCCCACAACACGTGGACCAGAGAAAGCATATGTGACCATCACCAATGCTGACACTAGACAAGCTCTATGGCAGTGTCGACAGCCTCAGGATGACCTCTGCTTTCTTTGAGCAAAATTCCAGTTGACGTCTAACATCATACGAAGAAGAAGATAGGCACAAACGTAAGATCGAGACCTGTGAGATGTGCTGGGTATGAAGGCCAGAAGAAAAGACAATTCTCGACAAAATTTGCAACAGGACTCTGAAGAATATAGCGAGGATTAACCATAACATCAGTTAATTACTTTATTGAAGCACAGAAAATAAAGTGGTTTGGACATATGATCAACCTGCAGCGAGGTCATGCTACATGGAGGTTTCAAGGCCACGAGCATGAGGTCCATCCCGGCGATGATGGGTAGAGCGGATCAAAGAAACACACCAAAAGTTCAATATGTCGACAGCAAAAGCCTCCAACCTAGCCAAAACCAGAAGTCTACGTAAACCTTCTCTCCATTGTTGGTATTATCCTATAGCTGCTGAGCAAGCCTGCTCTCGGCAGTCCAATGCCATTCTTATATAGATACATGTCTTTTTTGGTTGTTTCAATGCTCCGTACAGTTCTTAGTTCTTAGTCGACCTGTACTTCTACAGCAGCAGATGCCTCTGTGCAGGTCCCAGCTCTGGTATGAGGTGGATGTAGCGGGGAGAAGGGTTTCCTGCTTAACGGGCTAGGCTCGAGCAGCTTACTACTCCGCTGCAATTGGACAAGCGCTTACGGAGGGTGGTTAACTGATGTGCGAGTCAGTCTTAATAGACTTAAAACACTAGAGCAAAGTAGACCCGCAGCCTGTTAGGCACCATCTATGCTGCTCCAAACAAACCACCTAACCATGGCCGGTGTTATGCCATATCACACAGTTAGTCACCTCTTACGATATGCTCTCTGTGGGGCAGTGGTGCTATTCTTGTCCTTGTCATACACAAAGACCCCGGCAGACAACTCGGGGACAGTACAATGTACAATGCTCTGTACAGCGTATTGGCAATTGTCGGCAGTGTTTGTAAGAATCTTTTCCTGATGTCTGCAAACACCTTGAACTCAATGAGTAGGTATCGAACTGTTTCGTCAGGATGAGAGCAATGTCTGCACAAGGCAGGTGCTGGAGATTGATACAGTTCAAGTGGCTATTGACTCTGGTATGTCCTGTTCGGAACTGACAGATGAGACTTTCATCTCTTCTACATAGTTTATTTATGTCATTGTTACTTTTTGGCTGTGACATTTCGCTAAATAAACTGCAATGCGTTGTTCCCGTCGCCCACCTGTTCATCCAGATTTCCCAGGTATACCTCCTCTCTGAGACGCCGCAAGCTAAGAGCTTAGGACAAATGAAGAAGAAAGAAGTTATTTTTATCTTGATCTTGTTGATGTTTATTTATAGATTTTTCTCCCTCACATTATGGTTTAGCCAACAGCTGTTCCAGCTTTGTAGTGCTCTTTGAAAGGACAACTGTATCCTCTGAACATGCAGTAACCACACAGTAGCCACACAGTAAAACAAATTATTATGAATAATACTCGGGAATCTGGATGAACAGGTCACAGTGTGTTTAGCGAAATGTCACAGCCAAAAAGTAACGATGACATAAATATACTACATAAAATAGATCTTTCAGTTCCGAACAGGACATACCAGAGTCAATAGCCACTTGAACCGCATCAATCCCCAGCACCTGCCCTTGATCAGATACTGCTCTCACCCTGATGAAACAGTTCGACACCTACTCATTGAGTTCAAGGCGCTTGCGGACATGAGGAAACTATTCTTACAAGCGCTCCCGACAATTGCCAACACACTGTACGGCACGGCGAAACAACTGAAGAAGACCTGTATCTATATAAGAATGGCATTGGGCTGCCAAGAACAGGCTTGCTCGGCAGCTATGAGATAACAACAACAACAACCCTCCTCTGAATATCTACATTGGTGGCTTTATCGAGAACACAACAAAAAAAGACAAAGTCACAATCACATTACTGTCAGAACTGAAAAACTGACCTCTCTTTTGATGCGAATGATGTCTAACATGCCGGAATATTTCAGCTGTAATAGTACTTCTTGTTCCTGGTAGTCATTTGCCCGTTTCTTCGAGTTGGGTTTCAGGCATCGTACATACCTGGGAGAGATAAAGTGTGACATGACATGTTAGAACACACCACTTTCAACGCACACAGGCATCCTGTAATGATCTCGTAGTGGTTAGCTGGGGGAAGGAATAAGGAAGTCTGCTGTACCTTACTCTTTCAATATCTCATTTTATTTGTTCATTTATGTGGTTAGATGTAATGGGAAGGTGCAATTCTTCTGTCCAATTTATTGTTCAATCTCTACTTCTTAACTTAATGTCTTTCTTCTTCTTCTTCTTCTGCGTTCGTTCTCAATCTCCCGCTACTGAGCTCTGAACAGAGCTTTGCAAGTAGCAGGATGTAGTCCGGAGAACGGAATGCGTTGTAGTTTGCTACAATGAATGCTAGTTTACAGCTTGACTGCGATATTTGCATCTTTCGGTCCGACACATCCGTCTTCGACTTAATGTCTTTATAATGGTTTAGAAGACTCTGCAAATTCTGTATACATCCAGTTTCATTTACATTCACTTGATCTAAAACTAACTATGCGCATTCAATCTATTCTTCAATGCAGTGATTGATCCTGTCTCCATTATTTCCTGTGGCAATACATTCCAAGCATTTACTCCTCTCTGAAGTGTGTTTACTGCAGAACTATCAATCAATTGTATTTTTGATTTTCCTCTTGCTCTAAAGTCCCTGTTGCCTTTTATTTTTGTCCCATGTTGCAACTAAGTTTCAAGACATTTTTGTCATATAACCAAACCATTTAACTCTGTCTGTCTGTCTGCATGTGTAACTTATGTTATTGTTCCTGTTGGAGCTGTTATTGGGAAATGTTTCAGTCTATGAGTATAGCAAGAGTTCAAGCCAATATGTAGGATCTGTAGATAAACTGAAGATATGTGGCACTGACGAATGCACCTGTGGTACAGGGAAAATGACCGCTGAACATCTACTGCAAAATTGCCCGACATACGAGGACCAGAGAAAGCACATGTGGCCATCACCAGTGGCAACACTCGACAAGCTCTATGGCAGTGTCGACAGCCTCAGGATGACAGCTGCTTTCTTCAAACAAATTCAAGTTGACGCCTGACAGCGTACGAAGAAGAAGGAGAAGAAGGATCTGTTGGATTGTAAGAAAGTTTGTAAGCCTATATATTGGCTCTGTAAGATTGTAAGAAAGTTTCTAAGCCTATATATTGGCTCTGTAAGATTGTAAGAAAGTTTGTAAGCCTATATATTGGCTCTGTAAGATTGTAAGAAAGTTTCTAAGCCTATATATTGGCTCTGTAAGATTGTAAGAAAGTTTGTAAGCCTATATATTGGCTCTGTAAGATTGTAAGAAAGTTTCTAAGCCTATATATTGGCTCTGTAAGATTGTAAGAAAGTTTCTAAGCCTATATATTGGTCTTATTGATATAAAGGTCTGTAGTGCCAATCTTGAACTTGTTGTACAGATGACGTCTAAGTCTGTTGTGACCTGTGCATAGCCGGAGAATTGTCCCCTGGTCTCGCTTGGAGAGTTGATGGTAGGCATCGTTTTCTATGTGGCCAGGGTGGTCTTTTTTCCATTTTGCACTGTACGTTGTCCTGATGGATGCTTTAGTCTCATTGGATGTGATTTCTGTATCACTCTACTGCAGCATTCCTGGCTCTCTGGCGAGCCTGTCCGCCTCCTCGTTGCCTGGAATGTTACAGTGGGCTGGTATCCATTGGATTATGCTTTTTTTTTTAAGCACTGTGACAGGCGTTCGAGCGAGTCTGCCAGAGCACCAAGTTCATTATTGTGCTGGTTCTTGAGCGCCATCAACACTGTGAGGGCGTCTGTGAAAATGACCACTTGCTTTTCTGGGTCTTTGTGTATCACAAGGACAAGAATAGCACCACTGCCCTTCAGAGAGCATATCGTAAGAAGCGAGAAACTGTGTGACATGGCATAATACCGGCCATGGTTAGGTGACTTGTTAAGAGCAGCAGAGATGGCGCCATAAAAGGCTGCGGGTCTACTTTGCTGCAGTGTTGAGTCTATTAAGATGGACTCGCACTTGTCCCAATGCAGCGGAGTAATAAGCTGCTCAAGCCTAGCTCGTTAAGCAAGCAATCGTTCTCCCGGCTACATTCAGCTCATACCAGAACTGGGACCTACACAGGGGTATCTACCCTTGTAGAAGTACAGGTCGACTAAGAACTAAGTATGAACACGCTGGTTGTTATTTGTAATTACTCACCAGGGATTTGTCAAACCGAGAACATCCACAAGAGCACTCAGCTGGTTCTTGAAGGTGTCTCCAACTGTGGGTTTACCCCTGCTGGCTGTGCGAGATATGGTTTGTTTTCCCTGAAGCACATCCAGCTTGACCCCAAGCAAATCCTGCCAGTTAAACACACAAGTTGTCCACAGATTACTCAAATAAGAAATAGTAAACAGCCTGTTCTGTCTTTCGCTTAAATTTGTCCTACACACTTTCAAGGACATGTTGTTTGCGATTGCTCATAATGAGTAGGTTTACTCTTTTTTGTGCGTCCTGAAGAGGACATTAAGTGGCGGGTTGTAGTAGCTTTCCTCACATCCTGAGCGTGCTGATAAAGGCGCACCAGGACCCAATAGGCGACTGTGCCATGCTTGGCTCCATCTGCGTGTCACTCACTACTGCGGGGATCAGATCGATACCTTACCTCGTCAGCCAGGCTGCCATGAAAACAGCCCATTTCCAGGGAGGGCTACGATGGAAGCAGAGGTGAGGGTCTTGGCCAGTATGTTTTGCCTGACCCCGACTAATATGTTAGATCAGTATATTTTGCCTGACCCCGACTAATATGTTAGATCAGTATATTTTGCCTGACCCCGACTAATAGGTTAAATCAATATATTTTGCCTGACCCCGACTAATATGTTAGATCAGTATATTTTGTCTGACCAGGCGTTAAATCTTCCTCTCCACTTTCAAGGATAATTTCACATTTACCATAATAAAACAATGTGCAGATGGTAGTAAAGTTAAGTGGATACTGACAGAAGGATATACTTTATGATGTTAAGGAACATCTGGTGCAGTTGGTCAGGTTTATGATGGAAACAAATGTGCCTATTTGAGAGTGAACAATAAAGAAAGCACAGAGAGCCTTTAGTTAGTTAGTTTTTTTTACACTTGTGTCACTGAGCGTCGTGGGAAGCTTCAGTCGTCTATCCTGCGCCAAGTGCGTTGCATTGGTCAATGTGAGCCCATGTCTCTGCACAATCACTCTAATGTTATCTATCCACCTGCCACGTGGCCACCCCCTTGCCCTGTAGCCAGATCTACCAGCATTGTAAGCCATCAGTGAAAGTTGATGAAGGTGGATTCTCTTGAGATGACCAAACAAACTTATTTTCTGCCTGGAAATGTATTCGGCACAAAACGTAGTGTCAACCATACTTCGAATGTCGTTGTTCCGCATTCTGTCCCTCCTAGTAACACCAATGACCTTCCTCAAACACTTCATTTCACACGTCTAAATTCTGCTTTATTAATTTGGATAAACTCAGGAGATCAAGGAAAATGAGGTCGACAATGATGATTTTGATTTTGAAACACAAATTTCAAATTGGTTTTGCTTTATTGTTCCGAGTCATGATCGACAACACGGAAGCTAACAAGCAGGGTGCAGGATTTCGTGTACGGGTACCTGCACAGAATTCTGGGATTGAAGTGTTATGATATGGTCATAGGGGTGGACCTGTGGTGCAGGACGAACCAGCTGTCAGTGGCACAAGATGTCAAAAAGAGACAATGGGGATTGATGTCACAATGAGGTATTATTTGACAGTATCTACACTGGAACCTGGTGGGAAAGAGAAGGTGTGGTAGACCTCAGCACACCTGGAGACAGGAAGTGGAGGCAAACAGAAAGAGCTGTGGGTAGTGGATGGTGCTGCAGCAGTTGATCACTGTTTGAAGCTCATGATGATTATTTGTTGAGTACCTATGCTCTGCAGGGGATTACAAGTTTTGCTGATGGTGAATGAAGAAAAAGACGGTAAACAATTTTCTTCTGTCTATGAACCCAGCCTATCACAGTTAACAATTTTCTTCTGTCTATCAACCCAGCCTATCACAGTTAACAATTTTCTTCTGTCTATGAACCCAGCCTATCACAGTTAACAATTTTCTTCTGTCTATGAACCCAGCCTATCACAGTTAACAATTTTCTTCTGTCTATGAACCCAGCCTATCACAGTTAACAATTTTCTTCTGTCTATGAACCCAGCCTATCACAGTTAACAATTTTCTTCTGTCTATGAACCCAGCCTATCACAGTTAACAATTTTCTTCTGTCTATCAACCCAGCCTATCACAGTTAACAATTTTCTTCTGTCTATCAACCCAGCCTATCACAGTTAACAATCACATGAAGACAATCCTACCACAACATATTTCAGAATGCCAGTTGTGTACACATCAACACAAAATGGGTTCATCCCCATGTCTTTTAAGTTCCCATCTGTCAACAATGTAAAGAATTACTTCTTGCCTTGATGTTGGATAAATGGAACACTAGTGGAGGCAGGGGTAATTAATTAGAAAGTAATTAGATTGGATACGCAGTCTTTAGAGCAAGGAAATGTAAATTAAACTGGTTGTATACAGACTGCAGAGTCTTCGAAACCAGTATAAAGACATTAAGTTAAGTTTGTATAGAACCAAATAGCAGCTAACAAACACGTGCATATACCATCACTTGATATTGGGCTGAAGGACAAGAACCAGAATGTCACGGGATTCAAAGCAACATAATATTTTTTTTCGGCGTTCGCCTTATTTCTCTAATCCCCAAGGCGGTGTGCATTGCACTGCGTTTTTTATTTTGCGCCTGTCAGCCCAGTGCATCCGACTTCAGCATGCATTTTATGTAAGGCTCTGCTTCCTCCTGCATTTTCTAAGGGTTTGCTTCCCTGGGGTAATGGCCGGTGCTGTGATGGGGATCGAACCCAGCACCTTCGGATTGTGAGCCGTGCCACTTAACCACTAGGCCACGCCGTCCCCACAACATCATATAACAATGATTAGTGTAACACAGACAAGACCAGCACATGGCACGTGTGCCACTTTTATATTCTGTGTTACGAAACAAATAATCAAACGTAATAACAAAAACGCTCCAGGAATTCACCTTGACAAATAACTTGAGCATGCCCTTTCTCCCTGCCAGGCATTTGTTAAGGTCACAACATTTGCTTGCTACTCATGTTGAGTTGAGTTGACTCTCAATGTGAAATGACTGATATTGATCCAGAAGAATGAAACTCTTAATGTGAAATGACTGATATTGATACAGAAGAATTGAACTCTCAATGTGAAATGACTGATATTGATCCAGAAGAATCAAACTCTTAATGTGAAATGACTGATATTGATCCAGAAGAATCGAACTCTCAATGTGAAATGACTGATATTGATCCAGAAGAATCGGACTCTCAATGTGAAATGACTGATATTGATCCAGAAGAATCAAACTCTTAATGTGAAATGACTGATATTGATCCAGAAGAATCGAACTCTCAATGTGAAATGACTGATATTGATCCAGAAGAATCGGACTCTCAATGTGAAATGACTGATATTGATCCAGAAGAATCGGACTCTCAATGTGAAATGACTGATATTGATCCAGAAGAATCGAACTCTCAATGTGAAATGACTGATATTGATCCAGAAGAATCGGACTCTCAATGTGAAATGACTGATATTGATCCAGAAGAATCGGACTCTCAATGTGAAATGACTGATATTGATCCAGAAGAATCGGACTCTTAATGTGAAATGACTGATATTGATCCAGAAGAATCGAACTCTCAATGTGAAATGACTGATATTGATCCAGAAGAATCGGACTCTCAATGTGAAATGACTGATATTGATCCAGAAGAATCGGACTCTTAATGTAAAATGACTGATATTGATCCAGAAGAATCGGACTCTCAATGTGAAATGACTGATATTGATCCAGAAGAATCGAACTCTCAATGTGAAATGACTGATATTGATCCAGAAGAATCGGACTCTCAATGTGAAATGACTGATATTGATCCAGAAGAATCGGACTCTCAATGTGAAATGACTGATATTGATCCAGAAGAATCGAACTCTTAATGTGAAATGACTGATATTGATCCAGAAGAATCGAACTCTTAATGTGAAGTTGAATCAGATATTTATTCAGAAGGACGTGATACTTAACATAGCACCTAATCAATAATTTGTCCTTAGTAATTGTTTGATATTTGTTATTTTTGTGTGGTTGGTAATTTTGTATCTTAGAATCACAAGTTTAAATTTTATGTGTTCTTGGTGCTGAAATGACAACCGATGATGTCATAGAATCAAATAATTAAATCTGTTTGGGATTTTTTTCTTTTATTTTGGTGAGACACTTCCTCCAGCCAAATTTTTTTAATAGGTCAAAGGCTGCCAGCTGCCAATCATTGGCTCCCTTATTCTTTTTTTTAAATGAGCATCACTGAGCGATTATCTCGCGGAGGGCTGAGCAGTGCATGAGCTGCAGTGACCAGTGACCCAAAGCTGACTGCTAGCGTCAGGGCCTGCGAACCAAAGCTGCAAATACCCTTCTACACCTCCATGCAGTGATTCAGGTTAACAAGCTGTAACAGTGCAGGCTGGCTAAGGAGAAGGCATCGAAGAGGGAAGGCTAACCCAGTACTCAAAAATGCCTGCTGAAGTCGGATGAAGATATCATAATCAAGCTGTAAACTACGACACAACGCATTCCGTTCTCCGGACAACATCCTGCTACTTGCAAAACCCTTGTCATGGCTTGGTAGGGGAAGTTTGAGAACAAACAACAAAGAAGAAGATATTGATTGAGATGGAAGATACATTACGTTCCACCTAATCAATAATTTGTTCTTAGTAATTGATTAATATAATTGATTTTTGTGTTGTTGGTAATTTTGCATCTTAGAATCACAGGTTTACATGTTATGCGTTCATGGTGCTGAAATTACAATCGATGGTGCCATAAAATCGAATAATTATAGCAGTTAGGGATTTTTGCCTCATTTTGGCATTCCATTCTTGGGACAACATCCTGCCACTTGCATGTGACCTTCCTTCCCACCCCGGGCAGTAAGTATCTGGGTCCTTCACGACCTTTGAGGAAAGAACCGTTGGCCCTAACTTAACTTAACTTAACATCTTTATACTGGTTTAGAAAACTCTGCAGAGTCTGTATACAACCAGTTTAATTTACATTTCCTTGCTGTAAAACCTATGCGCATTCAATCTATTCTTAAATGCATTAATTGTCACTGCCTCCACTACTTCCTGTGGCAATGCATTCCAAGCATTCACCACTCTCTGACCAAACAAATATTCCCTAATATCTAGTGTGAACCTTTCATTAGTTAATTTGTAGCTGTGCCCTCTTGTTCTTGTAGGTGACTGTATTTAGAAAAACTTGTTATAGTCTAATTGATCCTTCCTTTGATTATCTTATAAACCTGTTAATGTCACCTTGAATGTTCTCTCTTCTAGACGTCTGTAGACCGGTTTTTCTGAATTTTTCCTCACAACTGTAATTCTGGAATCCCACTATCAGAATTGTCGCTATTTTTTGTATCCTTTCCAGCATGTTTATATCTCCTTTATGATAAGGACTCCACACCTGTACACAGTACTCCAATCTAGATCTAACTAAAGCTTTATACAGTTTGACAATCACTTTCTTGCTCTTATGTTTAATATTTCTTTTTATCATACCTAACATTTCATTTGCCTTTTTCACTGCTACCTGAACTTGCTCACTCACCTTTCCTGTATGATCTATTATAACCGTTAAGTCCTTTTCCTTTTCTATTATTCCAATATTGTTCTCGCCCATTCTGTAATTCTGTTCCATATTGGATCTACCCATGTGGATGGATAACTGTACCTGGAATCTTGTGAGATCAGTTACGAAGCTGTTCTTGGCTGAGTGCATTAGATCAAAGAGTTGGTCCTGCTGAGTATCCTTGTTCTTGTCTAGGAAGCCTTGTACAGTATAGACGACCACCCCAGCATAATGGTGGATGCCAAACTCTGTCTCCCAGTTTCTGCGGTCTCCCTTAATGTAGGTGGCATGGTCCTCCAACTCCTGATGCTGCTTGACCAGGTAGGACTTGTCTGTGCCCTGGGAGGGTGGGGACAGAGGACAAATGTGTGAGGTGAATCTTAAAGAGATGTGATCTACATTTCTTTCACTTTATTACATCATACATTCACTAACTTTCTCTTTCTCAGACTATTTGTGTGTGTGTGTGTGTCTCTCCTGCTCCCCCCCCCCCCCCCCCCATTTGTTCTCATTCCCATGCACACAAACACACATACTGTATTCTTGTAGCTAAAGATGCATTTACAATACATTATTATCATTTGTTCTCTCTCTCTCTCTCTCTCTCTCTCTCTCTTTCGTGCTCGCGCACGCACGCACGCACACACACACACACACACACACACACACTATATCTATATATCTCTGGCTATCCTATTCACAGTAACACACACATACACATTTTGTCTCTAAAGATTAATTTCCAAAACCTTTTTATATATTTTTTCCTCTTATCCTATGCACAACACATCCCACCCACCCATAAATCCCCATCCACCTATCCATCCATCAAAATCCATCCATCCATCCAAATACCCACCCAATGTTTAATCCCATTGTGTATTTCTTTCACTCATTCACTCACCCCCTGCTCCCTCCAATTACCCACCCAAACCTCCCCTCCATCCGTATTTTCTGAGATGCCACGAAGGTTTATTGGCCTTGTTTCCCCCCACCCAGCATCAAGACGGAGGATGCTCCAACAGATATGCCAATACAGTGTGTGAGCGTACCTGTGGGAATCGACACTCCTCGTCCAACATCTTGAGCACACACTTGGGAGCCTTCTCGATCAGCTCCACACACGCTGTGTTGTCTGTGAAGGTGATGTGGGAGAACTCGATCCCTTCCTCGCGGTACTGAAAGGTAACCACGAGTGTCACTGAGATGAAGGAATAAAGGCCGTCCGATGGTAGATATTACTGTAGGGGATGAAGTGTGGGGGGGGGGGACTTCCTTATGTTCGGTCTTGAGATGGGCGAGGTTGGGTGACTGGAGGTGGGTGAGGTTGGGTGACTGGAGGTGGGTGAGGTTGGGTGACTGGAGGTGGGTGAGGGGTGACTGGAGGTGGGTGAGGGGTGACTGGAGGTGGGTGAGGTTGGGTGACTGGAGGTGGGTGAGGTTGGGTGACTGGAGGTGGGTGAGGTTGGGTGACTGGAGGTGGGTGAGGTTGTGTGACTGGAGGTGGGTGAGGTTGTGTGACTGGAGGTGGGTGAGGTTGGGTGACTTGAGGTGAGTGAGGTTCTGTGACTGGAGGTGGGTGAGGTTGTGTGAAGCTATGGGGATGTCGTCCAGACCTGGACAAGATTGAACTTCGTCGTGAATGCTGAACTGCAGATCTAGCATGACCAAATACGTGAAAGAAGAAGAAGAAGAAGAAGAAGAAGAAGAAGAAGAAGAAGAAGAAGAAGAAGACGAAGAAGAAGAAGAAGAAGAAGAAGAAATAGAAGAAGAAGAAATAGAAGAAGAAGGAGGAGGAGGAAACGAAAAAGGAGTGAGAAGAAGAATATGAAAAGAAGACGAAGAAGAAGTTACATAACTGCCATACATCTCCAAAAATACCATTCTTCACCCCAAACAAGAACCACAGATCATAACTACATCCTCGCTACATGGCAGACTTACCGCCTCTTGCTCCAACGCGAAGACATAATGATTGAAGAAACGGTGTAACTTCTCATTTGTGTAGTTGATACAAAGCTGCTCGTAGCTGTTGGTCTGTCACATTTCAAAAGAGAACACAAGAAAATTTCACTACGACACTATAAACACTAGAGAACACAAGAAAATTTCACTACGACACTATAAACACTAGAGAACACAAGAACATTACATGATGACACTATAAACACTAGAACATTTCATGATGACACTATAAACACTAGAGAACACAAGAACATTTCATGATGACACTATAAACACAAGAACATTCCACGACGACACTATAAACACTAGAGAACACAAGAACGTTTCGTGATGACACTATAAACACAAGAGAACACAAGAACATTCCATGATGACACTATAAACACAAGAACATTTCATGATGACACTATAAACACTAGAGAACACAAGAACATTCCATGATGACACTATAAACACTAGAGAACACAAGAACATTTCATGATGACACTATAGACACTAGAGAACACAAGAACATTCCATGATGACACTATAAACACTAGAACATTTCATGATGACACTATAAACACAAGAACATTTCATGATGACACTATAAACACTATAAACACAAGAACATTTAATGATGACACTATAAACACTAGAGAACACAAGAACATTTCATGATGACACTATAAACACAAGAACATTCCATGATGACACTTTAACACTAGAGAACACAAGAACATTCCATGATGACACTATAAACACAAGAACATTTCATGATGACACTATAAACACTAGAGAACACAAGAACATTTCATGATGACACTATCAACACTAGAACATTCCATGATGACACTATAAACACAAGAACATTCCATGATGACACTATAAACACAAGAACATTCCATGATGACACTATAAACACTAGAGAACACAAGAACATTCCATGATGACACTATAAACACTAGAGAACACAAGAACATTTCATGATGACACTATAAACACAAGAACATTTCATGACGACACTATAAACACTAGAACATTTCATGATGACACTATAAACACAAGAACATTCCATGATGACACTATAAACACTAGAGAACACAAGAACATTCCATGATGACACTATAAACACAAGAACATTCCATGATGACACTATAAACACTAGAGAACACAAGAACATTCCATGATGACACTATAAACACTAGAGAACACAAGAACATTTCATGATGACACTATAAACACAAGAACATTTCATGACGACACTATAAACACTAGAACATTTCATGATGACACTATAAACATAAGAACATTCCATGATGACACTATAAACACTAGAGAACACAAGAACATTTCATGATGACACTATAAACACAAGAACATTCCATGATGACACTATAAACACTAGAGAACACAAGAACATTTCATGACGACACTATAAACACTAGAGAACACTAGAACATTTCATGATGACACTATAAACACTAGAGAACACTAGAACATTTCATGATGACACTATAAACACTAGAGAACACTAGAACATTTCATGATGACACTATAAACACTAGAACATTTCATGACGACACTATAAACACTAGAGAACACTAGAACATTTCATGATGACACTATAAACACTAGAGAACACTAGAACATTTCATGATGACACTATAAACACTAGAGAACACTAGAACATTTCATGATGACACTATAAACACTAGAACATTTCATGACGACACTATAAACACTAGAGAACACTAGAACATTTCATGATGACACTAAACACTAGAGAACACAAGAACATTTCATGACGACACTATAAACACTAGAGAACACAAGAACATTTCATGACGACACTATAAACACTAGAACATTTCATGATGACACTATAAACACTAGAGAACACAAGAACATTTCATGACGACACTATAAACACTAGAACATTTCATGATGACACTATAAACACTAGAGAACACAAGAACATTTCATGACGACACTATAAACACTAGAACATTCCATGACGACACTATAAACACTAGAGAACACAAGAACATTCCATGATGACACTATAAACACAAGAACATTTCATGATGACACTATAAACACTAGAGAACACAAGAACATTTCATGATGACACTATCAACACTAGAACATTCCATGATGACACTATAAACACAAGAACATTCCACGACGACACTATAAACACTAGAGAACACAAGAACGTTTCGTGATGACACTATAAACACAAGAGAACACAAGAACATTCCATGATGACACTATAAACACAAGAACATTTCATGATGACACTATAAACACTAGAGAACACAAGAACATTTCATGATGACACTATAGACACTAGAGAACACAAGAACATTCCATGATGACACTATAAACACTAGAACATTTCATGATGACACTATAAACACAAGAACATTTCATGATGACACTATAAACACTATAAACACAAGAACATTTAATGATGACACTATAAACACTAGAGAACACAAGAACATTTCATGATGACACTATAAACACAAGAACATTCCATGATGACACTATAAACACTAGAGAACACAAGAACATTCCATGATGACACTATAAACACAAGAACATTTCATGATGACACTATAAACACTAGAGAACACAAGAACATTTCATGATGACACTATCAACACTAGAACATTCCATGATGACACTATAAACACAAGAACATTCCCTGATGACACTATAAACACAAGAACATTCCATGATGACACTATAAACACTAGAGAACACAAGAACATTCCATGATGACACTATAAACACTAGAGAACACAAGAACATTTCATGATGACACTATAAACACAAGAACATTTCATGACGACACTATAAACACTAGAACATTTCATGATGACACTATAAACACAAGAACATTCCATGATGACACTATAAACACTAGAGAACACAAGAACATTCCATGATGACACTATAAACACAAGAACATTCCATGATGACACTATAAACACTAGAGAACACAAGAACATTCCATGATGACACTATAAACACTAGAGAACACAAGAACATTTCATGATGACACTATAAACACAAGAACATTTCATGACGACACTATAAACACTAGAACATTTCATGATGACCCTATAAACACAAGAACATTCCATGATGACACTATAAACACTAGAGAACACAAGAACATTTCATGATGACACTATAAACACAAGAACATTCCATGATGACACTATAAACACTAGAGAACACAAGAACATTTCATGACGACACTATAAACACTAGAGAACACTAGAACATTTCATGATGACACTATAAACACTAGAGAACACTAGAACATTTCATGATGACACTATAAACACTAGAGAACACTAGAACATTTCATGATGACACTATAAACACTAGAACATTTCATGACGACACTATAAACACTAGAGAACACTAGAACATTTCATGATGACACTATAAACACTAGAGAACACTAGAACATTTCATGATGACACTATAAACACTAGAGAACACTAGAACATTTCATGACGACACTATAAACACTAGAGAACACTAGAACATTTCATGATGACACTAAACACTAGAGAACACAAGAACATTTCATGACGACACTATAAACACTAGAGAACACAAGAACATTTCATGACGACACTATAAACACTAGAACATTTCATGATGACACTATAAACACTAGAGAACACAAGAACATTTCATGACGACACTATAAACACTAGAACATTTCATGATGACACTATAAACACTAGAGAACACAAGAACATTTCATGACGACACTATAAACACTAGAACATTCCATGACGACACTATAAACACAAGAACATTTCATGATGACACTATAAACACTAGAACATTTCATGATGACACTATAAACACTAGAACATTTCATGACGACACTATAAACACTAGAGAACACCAGAACATTTCATGATGACACTATAAACACTAGAACATTTCATGATGACACTATAAACACTAGAGAACACAAGAACATTTCATGACGACACTATAAACACAAGAACATTTCATGACGACACTATAAACACTAGAGAACACCAGAACATTTCATGATGACACTATAAACACAAGAACATTCCATGATGACACTATAAACACAAGAACATTTCATGATGACACTATAAACACAAGAACATTTCATGATGACACTATAAACACTAGAGAACACAAGAACATTTCATGATGACACTATAAACACTAGCGAACACAAGAACATTTCATGATGACACTATAAACACTAGAGAACACAAGAACATTTCATGATGACACTATAAACACAAGAACATTTCATGATGACACTATAAACACTAGAGAACACAAGAACATTTCATGATGACACTATAAACACTAGAGAACACAAGAACATTTCATGATGACACTATAAACACAAGAACATTTCACGATGACACTATAAACACTAGAGAACACAAGAACATTTCATGATGACACTATAAACACTAGAGAACACAAGAACATTTCATGATGACACTATAAACACAAGAACATTTCATGATGACACTATAAACACAAGAACATTTCATGATGACACTATAAACACTAGAGAACACAAGAACATTTCATGATGACACTATAAACACTAGAGAACACAAGAACATTTCATGATGACACTATAAACACAAGAACATTTCATGATGACACTATAAACACTAGAGAACACAAGAACATTTCATGATGACACTATAAACACAAGAACATTTCGTGATGACACTATAAACACTAGAGAACACAAGAACATTCCATGATGACACTATAAACACTAGAGAACACAAGAACATTTCATGATGACACTATAAACACTAGAACATTTCGTGATGACACTACAAACACAAGAACATTTCGTGATGACACTATAAACACTAGAGAACACAAGAACATTTCGTGATGACACTATAAACACTAGAGAACACAAGAACATTTCGTGATGACACTATAAACACAAGAACATTCCACGACGACACTTTAAACACTAGAGAACACAAGAACATTTCATGATGACACTATAAACACAAGAACATTTCATGACGACACTATAAACACCAGAGAACACTTTCTTCACACATAAGTGAAAGTCCAGCTCTCGTTGACCTGTCCGTGTTGTATATTGGGAAAATGGTGTCAGACCCATATTATCCTGATCAACGACCCAATAGGCGATGTGGGCAGTATCACGCCGGCCGCCTTTATATCCTAGATTATTCTGGCACCAAATCTTTGAGGTCGGGTCGACTTTATTAACCGTTTTTAGCAATTGAAAGAACACCAACTATACATGATACGTTTTTTTTTTGGGTGGGGGAGGGGGGATGGTGGTGGTTGGGGGGGGGGGGTGTTTGGGCGTTAGCCTTATTTCTTTATTCCCCAAGGCGGTGTGCGTTGCATTGTTTTTATTTTGCGTCTGTCGGCCCAGTGCATCCGACTTCGGCATGCATTTTATGTAATGGTCTGATTCCTCATTCATTTTCTAAGGGTTCGCTTCCCTGTGATAACTGCCGGTGCTGTGATTGGGGAGCGAACCCAGCACCTTCGGGTTGTGAGCCGTGCCACTTAAGCACAAGCCCACGCCGTCCCATATATGATATGATTACAGTGTTTCTTCATCTTCTTATACTTCTGATTCCAAGGAGAACTCCTGTATGTCTGTAATGATATATAGTATATTGTTTGCTTTCAGGATGACATTCCACATCAGGCGTCTGGTCCTATATGACTGGCACCTACTGTTCGTGTCACATAGTTTTCGCCCCAAAAACAGCCCTGTCAGTGCTGTTCATTCGCAATCATTAGGCCCCCCACTGTACAGGATTCCTGCATACTGTATGACTGGTAGGTGTGCAATGCCATACGTTGTTGCAGAGTTCTATTGAATAACTAGATTGGTTAAACCATGTTGTTAGTCTCTCTTTCGACATGCACTAAGTATGGCAGCAGTCCAATTCTCGTTTCTGTCTCATACAAAAAAAGATCTTAGGTAGAGCTATAACTACATGATGCGAGTGTTGTGAGTTCCAGAAACGTCTATTTCTTCCAGAAAAATCTTATTTCATGGCTATTATTAACTTGTACTTGACGGTCTATCGGTCAGTCAGAAATTTTTTTAAAAACTTCTTCTTCTTCTTCGTTCGTTCTCAATCTCCCACTACCAAACCCTGAAAGTGTAAGTAGCAGAATGTAGTCCAGAGAACGGAATGCGTTGTGTCGTAGTTTACAGCTTGACTGCGATATTTGCACCTTTCGGTCCAACACATCCGACTTCAGCAAGCATTTTTTGAGTGTAAGGTTAACATTCCCTCTTCAATCCCTTCTCCTTAGCCAGTCTGCCCTGCTGCAGTCTGCTATCCAGGATCACCGCGTGGAGGTGTAGAAGGGTCTTGGCAGCTCTGGTTCGCTGACCCTGACGCTAGCAGTCAGCTATGGGTCGCTGACCACTGCATCTCATGCGCTGCTCAGCATCTTGATCCCTTTTTTAAAAACAAATTTAGCTTGGTTCATCAAAGGCTAACCGTCGTGCGCAAACTGGGTCTGGTATGTACACCTGCCTAATCACCAATTAGTTTACTTTGACCTCCAAAGTTGACACAGGGACGGCCATTACTTACTTAGTCGCTCCTCTTCTACCGTGAGGTGTAGAGGTTGGGTACGGTCCTACTTGGATGATATTTTAGTGACACGATATCTAGAGTATCTTTTTACTTGAACATTTTGTGTATAAGACAAAGAGAGGAAGTGAGAAGGACACAATTTGAAAGAAAGTATTTACACTCATATCGTGGCGGAAGTGGAGAATGTTTGATGACTATCTGTGGTGGGCTATTTTAGATACTGTTTTAGATACTGTTTTAGATACTGTTTTAGTTACTGTTTTAGTTACTGTTTTAGATACTGTTTTAGTTACTGTTTTAGATACTGTTTTAGATACTGTTTTAGTTACTGTTTTAGATACTGTTTTAGTTACTGTTTTAGATACTGTTTTAGATACCGTTTTAGATACTGTTTTAGATACTGTTTTAGATACTGTTTTAGATACTGTTTTAGATACTGTTTTAGATACTGTTTTAGTTACTATTTTAGATACCGTTTTAGTTACTGTTTTAGATACTGTTTTAGATACTGTTTTAGATACCGTTTTAGATACTGTTTTAGATACTGTTTTAGATACCGTTTTAGA
Organism: Ariolimax columbianus; assembly: GCA_036924085.1. Lineage (NCBI taxonomy): Eukaryota > Metazoa > Mollusca > Gastropoda > Stylommatophora > Arionidae > Ariolimax > Ariolimax columbianus. The sequence continues at coordinate 74,145,747 of JAVGWX010000013.1, forward strand.
TACTGTTTTAGATACCGTTTTAGATACTGTTTTAGATACTGTTTTAGATACTGTTTTAGATACTGTTTTAGATACTGTTTTAGATACTGTTTTAGATACTGTTTTAGACACTGTTTTAGATACTGTTTTAGATACTGTTTTAGATACTGTTTTAGATACTGTTTTAGATACTAGTTAGGGAATGACTGGGGGTGTTCTATCATATACGTTAAGAGCTTCCTTTGTAACACAAACGTCATATATTTGTACACGGTTAAGGGGAGATTTTTGTACACGATTAAGGGGAGACGAGACTAAAGTCTGGTTAGACAAAACAAACTGATAGCCCAATGTTAGTCAGGTAAAATATACTGACCAAGACCCCCACCTTAATCCCAAGCAGTTCTCCCTGGAAACAGGCTGTTTCGTGGCAGTCTGGCAAGCGAGGTGGGAGATCGACGTGGTCCTCGTAGTAATGAGCGACATGCTGCCGAAGATGGATGTGTCGGACCGAAAGGTGCAAATATCGCAGTCAAGCTGTAAACTAGCGACACAACGCATTCTGTTCTCGGGACTAAATCCTGCTACTTCCAAAGCCCTGCTCAGGGCTTGGTAGCAGGAGATTGAGAACAAACGCAGACGAAGAATAAGAGGGAGCGACACACAGATGAAGCCAAGCATAGCATGCACAACCACCTGGAGGACTCGGGTCCACCTTTTTCAGCAAGCTCGGGATGTGAAGAAAGCTACAGCAATCTGCAACTTAACGCCATATTCAGGGCGATCAAAAGAGTAAACTTACTCATTGCGGGCATTCGACGACGACGACGGCGGCGACAACGACCACGGCAACGACAACGACAACAACAACAATAGCAATAAGTATACGGTTATAAATAGACATACACTTTGTCGCTCCCTAGGGCATACTGTTAAAAGCATAATGAGCGAGTGTCCAGGGACTGGAGCTATCACTGCCGCTTGAATAAAAGATGAACGTACTGGGGTCTCAGGCTAAGCTGGTCCAGTCGCGTTCTGGTCCATAGTAATGATACCATTACCAGACATTTTCCGATGAATACTTGTACTGGGTGTATCATTTGTGACAGATTTTATTATGGTGGCGGGTCTGTAGTGGCTCTTCTTACATTCTGGGATTCTTACGTCTTGGGGCATGCTGAAGAAGGTGGGTCTGGGTCGCTGTAGTGTATTGGAAGGATTCTCAAGAGGTTCACTATTATGAGGATGACTGTGTCGATTCCCACCTCAAGAACAAAAGAGCCACGACAACATCAAGATTGCACCAGAAGAGTACATGATGGCAAAACTAACGATGAATGAAATGAATGAGGCCATGAGAACTTTAAAGACAAAGAAATCGCCCGGAAAAGATGGGGTAACAAACGAAATGCTGATGGGGTTGGGCCAAACAACAAAGAGGAAGTTACTGTCAGTCCTGAATCAAAGCTGGAAAAGGGGAATTGTACTGCAGACATGGAAAGATGCTGTACTTATACCAGTACCAAAGAAAGAAAAAGATAGAACAGATCCAAATGGATACAGGCCTATCAGTCTACTGAGCTGTGTAGGTAAACTGATGGAGCGTATGATAAACACCAGACTGACGTGGCACCTGGAAGCAAAACACATATTAATTCCACAGCAAGCAGGATTTAGACAACACAGATCCACTGAGGACCAGATCACTTTCATATCACAGGAAATAGAGGATGCTTACCAAGAGAAAAAGCATACAGTAGCAGTTTGGGTGGATCTAGAGAAGGCATTCGACAAGGTATGGAAAGAGGGACTTTAAGTCAAGCTATAAAGAAGTGAAGTATCTGGAAAAATGTACAGATGGATCAGCCACTACCTCGAACACAGAACAGCCAGAGTTCAAGTACAAGGGCAGATGAGCAAAAAGGTGACACTGAAACAAGGAGTACCCCAAGGGGGAGTACTGTCACCCACCCTTTTTCTGGTGTATATAAACAACATCGCAGAGAATATACCAAGAAGAGTCCACAGCTCCATATTTGCAGACGATCTAGCTATGTGGACCTCTGAAGAAAATCTGACCGTAGCAAACAATCGGATGCAGCAGGCCCTAATATCGTTGGAGGAGTGGGCGAACTCATGGCTGGTCAAAATAAACGAGGCAAAAACAACATGTACGATATTTTCCCTTTCAAATAAACCACAGAACACCAAAATAAGTCTCAACGGCAAATATCTACAGCCAAACGACAACCCAAACTACTTGAGAGTCACATTTGATCGGCGCATGACATGGAAAAGTCAGATCGAGAGAAACCGAATGAGAGCCAGACAAAGAATGGCAATCATGAGGAAACTTGCTGGCTCAAGCTGGGGAGCAGACGAAAGAATACTGAAGAAACTGTACACTGGAAGAGTGAGACCAGTTCTCGAGTACGGCATTGCGGCATGGACAACAGAAGGAAAGGTGAACTTTGATAAAATTAGCAAACTTCAAAACCAAGCCATGAGAGTTATAACAGGAGGTATGAAGTCAACGCCAATTGTAGAACTTGAAAAGATTACAAATCTGCAATCCATGACCGACAGAAGAGACAGCAGAACCCAGCAGCAAGCAGAGAAACTAAGAAGACTGACAAACCACCCAATGCAACAGAGACTAAATAGATTTGGAAAAGGGAAACCAAAGCGGAGAAACTTTGCAGAAATAGCCAAAGCAAAGATGAGCGAAGACCCTATGAACACCATAACAACACTAAAGCCCATTCCTACTGTACGCAAACCCACCTGAAAGCAGCATATCATTCCGGTGGTAGAAAATATACCAGGTATTGGAAACAAGAACAGCCTCACTGACAAAGAAAGAAGAGACACAACCCTGAGGTACATAGCGGAAAATTACCCAAGCATGGATTGGACCCATGCATACACCGACGGTTCTGTAACAAACACAACACAGAACGGAGGGGCAGGGGTATTCCTGAGCCTAACAAACGGTAGAAAAATAACACTGTCAGTGGCAACTGGAAAATTCTCAAGCAATTTCAGAGCGGAGGCAGAGGCACGGAAGGCTGCAGTAAAATAAATGCTGACAGGCGAAAGCAATGAAAGCCAGATAGTCTTGTTTACAGATGCCCTGGCCGTGGTCACAGCACTAAAAAGCCAGAAAAATAATGAACTTAATGATTTAAGAGCAGTACTCTGTCAACTATGCCAGCAGTCTGTACCAAAAAGAGTAGTGGTACAGTGGGTTCCATCTCACTGTAACATCCAAGGCAACGAGGAGGCAGACAGACTGGCAAAAGAAGATGCAAGACTACTACAACCAGATTCTAGTGTGACCTACAAAGAGTCCAATATGTTTATTAGAGCTAGATACATGACCAAATGGGAAACCGAACATACTGGCTACACAAAAAACGATGCCTATTACCAGTTGAACAGAAGAGAGCAGGTCGTGGTCTTCAGACTCCGCACAGGACACAAGAGACTGAGGTACCATCTATTCAATAAGCTGATAGGTGGCACTGACGAATTCACCTGTGGTACAGGGAAAGTGACCGCTGAACATCTGCTGCAAAATTGCCCGACATACAAGGACCAGATAAAGCACATGTGGCCATCACCAGTGGGAACACTAGACAAGCTCTATGGCAGCGTCGACAGCCTCAGGATGACCGCTGCTTTCTTCGAACAAATTCAAGTTGACGTCTGACAGAGTAGGAAGAAGAAGAAGAAGATTCCCACCTCGTTATTTAGGCTACTGTAACACATGTTGTTTCCAGGTGCACGACAAGGACAGGAGGCGGTGTCCGGGTCAGTATGTTGCACCTGCCCATGACACGAGTCCTGGCACCTCCAGATTAATGATAAGATGGCTTACACTTCTTCTTCTTCATTCGACACAGCCAGAAGATTTCTCCCAGTGAACTTGACCTTTGTTTAGATTTCCTTGTCCGCTACCTACAGGTGTGAGTTTAGTGTTGAGTTGATGGGCATGGGGCTGAATATGGAGCACAGTGGATGAGATCCATGTCCGCTACCTACAGGTATGAGTTTAGTCTTGAATCGTTGGGCATGGGGCTGAAGATGGAGCACAGTGGATGAGATGGCAGCAGCCAGCGACTCATAGCTGGCTGATTATACCTCAGGTGTCAAGGTCAGCGAACCAGAGTGAACCAATACTTTATTCTGTGTCCAAGTGGCGGCCCTGAAAACAGGCTACACTCGGTAGTCTGGCTAAAAGAATATGGATCGAAGAGCGAAAGCAAACCGCGTCCTAAAAAAGTGTAGGGAGTCGAAAGGCGCAGATATCGCAACCTCGCTGTAATCTACAACACAACGTCACAAACCCCTTTTTTCAGGACACACGTCGAAGAAAAAGAAGAAAAGGACGAAAGCAGTGATAATAAAATATTCACCTCAAGACATAGCGGGAGAGATAAACCCTCAATCATAGCAGCGGAAGTGGTAAACAAACTATCAAGAATTGCCAACGAAACAAGGCACCAGAAATAGACGGTATTACAGTAGTGACCGTACACGCCTGCAGAGACATGAGAGTAAAGTGGCTAACAAGAACATTCAATATGGCATGGACAACAACGGAAGTTCCGGCTGACTGGAAAAAATCAATAGTTATCCCCATATCAAACAAAAAAGGAAACAAAAGATACTGTAAAACATTCAAGGAGATATGTGCGATTTAATTCAGGTTAGAGAGGCGGAATCAAGAATACAGAAAGCTTTAAGAAAAAAAAAAAAAGAAAAAACTTTAAGCGAGAGCTTGACTTCATCGCATCGGGTTTTCCCCATTTAGCTTGGTCTCTCTCGACAGATGGGTACCCACATCTGCCGAGAGCATTGCATAAAGCACGAACTTCGTAGCTCTAGCGATGAACCCAGGGATCTCCAGAAAAAATTTGACATCATGGACCTACCGTCGCAGCTCAAATTCGAACCCCGACCGTCTGAACACGAGGAGAAAGCTAATACCATTTACTATCAGCTCTCAAAATGATCAAGATACAAACACATCCCACTAAAAACAAAGAGACAGTTGATAAATAGTATTGTTGTACCAAATCTAAGCTACCAGTGTCAGACATTAGACTCTCACCAAGACACAAGAAGGAAAAATCATGGTATAAGAAATAAGGTGTTTGAGAAAGGCTTTCGGGGTCACAAGGCTGGACAGAGCACGTGACGAAAGAATCAGACAGGCGGTGAGTGCAGTGTCGTGTATGGAATACATGGACAGGCAGAGAATTACATGTTTAAGAGACTTGACATGAATGCAACCAAAGTTACCAGCTGTGTGGATCTACTACGCTAGATAGCAAGACTGCAGGGCAAGAGGGAGACCAAGAAAAAGATAGATAGAAGGTGTTAATGAGACACTGAAGAAGGACAGAATGATAACATCTGCGACACATCTGGCACACGAAAGAAAACTACACCTCCCCACGACGTCTACCGACAGAAGTGGACAGATGATAATGATGACTTGTCCAGTTCCTTTCCAGCTGTCGTTCCTCTCTAACAGAAATTAGGTATTCATTTACAGCTGGGTCGACTGGAGCGTATTGATAGCATGGATCAAACTCAATACTTTTGCAATGAGCAGAAATCACTCTGCCGCTCTGGCATTTAGACGCTCGCATTTTAACTTCATTCGTTGAAAGTATTCATTATGCCTTTACTATTTGCCCATTCTTTGAACTTATTCATAGTGTCTTTTCTATCTGCCCATTCGTTGAACGTATTCATAGTCTTTTCTATCTGCCAATTCGTTAAACGTATTCATAGTCTTTTCTATCTGCCAATTCGTTAAACGTATTCATAGTCTTTTCTATCTGCCAATTCGTTAAACGTATTCATAGTCTTTTCTATCTGCCAATTCGTTAAACGTATTCATAGTCTTTTCTATCTGCCAATTCGTTAAACGTATTCATAGTCTTTTCTATCTGCCAATTCGTTAAACGTATTCATAGTCTTTTCTATTTGCCAATTCGTTGAACGTATTCATAGTGTCTTTAACTATCTGCCCATTTCTTAAACATATTCATAGTGTCTCCGTTTATCTGCCCATTCATTAAACGTATTCATAATGTCTTTACGATTTGTCCAACTATACAAAAAGGTGGAGACGACGTTACGCGTCTGTTGCTGGTCTCACTCTAAACTGCATTTGAACAAAAGTCAGCTCCCGGACCTTACAGAGGAAGGACTACAGACAGAAGACAGATGTCACACGTATCAAGTGGGACAATGACCACAACGAGAAAATACGAGTCAATCTTCAGACTCCAGCCGAGCAATCTCATCTACAGAGTGTTGACCATGTCTGCAGAATGAAAGAAGATTGGCTGCCACAACATTCCAGGAAAGTAAACAACCAGGCAGCAGAAACCACACGAAGACCCAAGTCCGATGGGATCACAACATCAGACAGTCTCTGAGATACCGAGGACAAGATTGCAGTCAGACCGACAGGATGAGGTCGGATAGAACAGTCTGGTATTCTAGCTGACAAAACTGTTTCCTGTGGTTCTTCTTCTTCTACGTATTGATGTCCATGTTAGCGCTGCTCTTATTGGATGCACACAATCAGCATGTTTACCGTTTTGTGCGACTTGTAAAGGGCGTTAATAGCCCCACTGCAGCACATTTTCTCATATCCTCAGGGTGCTGATGGAGATGTACAGGAGTCCTTCAGGCTGTTGTGCTATGCTTGGTTTCATCTATGTGTCGCTCACTACTGCGGGGATCACGTCGAACCCCACCTCGTTAGCCAGGCTGTCATGGAACAGTCTGTATTCAGTGACAACTGCACTGAAGTGAGGTATGGACCTTAGTCAGTAAGATTTACCTAACCTTAACTTAGTCTGATCAGTATGTTTCACCTGACCGTAACTAGCATTGTCTGATCAGTATGTTTCACCTGACCGTAACTAGCATTGCCTGATCAGTATGTTTCACCTGACCCTGATCATTGCCTGATCAGTATGTTTCACCTGACCGTAACTAGCATTGCCTGATCAGTATGTTTCACCTGACCGTAACTAGCATTGCCTGATCAGTATGTTTCACCTGACCGTAACTAACATTGCCTGATCAGTATGTTTCACCTGACCCTAACTAACATTGCCTGATCAGTATGTTTCACCTGACCCTGATCATTGCCTGATCAGTATGTTTCACCTGACCGTAACTAACATTGCCTGATCAGTATGTTTCACCTGACCCTGACTAACATTGCCTGATCAGTATGTTTCACCTGACCCTGACTAACATTGCCTGATCAGTATGTTTCCCCTTCCCAGACGTTAGGCTGCTGTCTCCAATTTCCTAGATCAGGAGAGATCACCTACATATTCTCAGATACCTTTCTATTCACAAACACACAATTGGGGTTGGATCGTATGTACCCAGGGCCGTTCCTACCATTATACAAGACTAGACAGCACAATTTTAGGGGGTGGCAAAAGGGCGGAAACATGTTTTATTTGAAATCAAACAGCGAAAACATTGAGCAAATCGGTAGAAACAAAATTGAAATAGAGGAAAAATGGTGGTTCTGTTGATGTATGTTAGTGTTACTATTGATTTTTGATAATCGATCAAGAGCTAGGTTTTGTACTTCTCTTTCAACATATCTAAAAGGTAAGTGTAATTCATGTTTCATATAACAGAGATAAATTACTATTAACGTTATATTTTACAAGTTGAATACACGTTTTTTATATCTAATAAATGAATTCTTCTAGCCTGGATGACAGGGGGGGGGGGAGTGAGGGTAGTAAAAGGGAGGGGGCGACATCTATCAATTCTCACCTAGGGCGGCAAAACACCTAGACAGCCATAGAAACGGTTCCGTGTGTTAGATATTTGATCTCTAATTGATCCACCTCAGCCGTGGCGTTGGTCAAGAGTATGTGTAGCTAAAACCATATCCCTAAACTGTCACACGACGCGTGAACGGGTCCGTCATTATTTGTCTGCAGTCGACCCATCTGTAAATAGGTACCTGACGATGTTAGAGAAACACACGCAGCGACGATGGAGCCATGCCAGCCTCTTATTTTTACAAATGTGGAGACTTTGTACAATGAAATCTCTAACACTTCATCGCTGACAGCAGTGTCAGCTATACAACTATCGTTGCATTTACCACACTTTGATTCTAACGGTTGGAAGTAAGGTAACCAAATCTTTCCTGATTCAACCCCCAGGTTTCGTCTTGGTAACACATATGCATGTCCCTACACACACGACACATAAGATATCTGATTGGACTGTCGCGCTTTCTTTTTAACAGAGTTAAAAGACGTTGTACATCTATTTAAGCAATGAATATTCAACGAGTAATGAAGGGGATATCTTGCGCTCCTGTTATGACTAGAGTCAAGAAGATCTCCACGGAGACATTAAGGCTTCATAAACAAAAAAGGATAGGACTTTGGAGATTTGGGGAATTGGACCCTGCCATCAGTATTCATTGGACTGGCATCTCCAAACGCTGGTTTGGGGGGACAACCGGAAGAGGCAATTTTCCAAGTCAGCCATGTTTAAAGAGCGCGCATGGGTATTGGGGTATTGATCGTCTGTCATCATCACGTGTCATGAGTAGTGGCGTTAATGATCGATTTCATTCACAACAGTCTCTGATTTGAAGACGTTATCGATTAAAAGTATCAAATATATAGAGTTTATTCATTTAGAAGATATGACAGTATTGTTATTTAGTTCAGCTCATTTGCCATCAACAAATCAAAGACCGGATGAAATAGATCTCCTAGCCATATGCCTCCTACCTTGATGGTGTAAGACAGTGCTTCGCAACCTTTTTACACACGCGGACCGGTGAAAATAAGAAACAAATCTCGTGGACAGCTCATGCAGAATGTAAAAAAAACCGCTATTTATATAATGTTTTGTGCATTCGTTTTAAAATCTAATATTATAAAATTGAACAGTTATTTAAAATAACAAGAAACCACGCAGTAAATGAAAATGTTAATAATAGAACTTTTGAGAAAGCAATCATCATCATGAAGTATGTCTTTTGCAGCACGTCACTCTCATGAGAGCCGGTATGCATGAAACTCGATCCCTAGTCAGCTATCCTGCCTCTGCGACTGTCAATCCAAGAGCCTCTGTCCTTTGTCCATCGTCTCCTCGGTCGGTCTCTGCCTCTGTCACTGGGTATCATACGCTACAGCATCGTCTTTCTAAGCCACTGACGTGTCACGTGGTCGAAGTATGTTAATTTCAATATTTCAAATAAAGTGCGAAATCTGTTATTGCTTCTATGCTAGTATATTTTATAACAGTTGCTGGACCGTTATTTGGGAGAGACGAAGCGCTGCATCCATTCGGTTTCTCTCTTAGGTTTTGATCAATGGCACAGCTGACGAAGACTTCTCATACCAAATCGGTAGTCGAATATAGCAGCAATAATTTCAAGGAGAGCTCGACAGTTAAGGGGTTAAAGTGATAATAGCTTTTTCGTGGACCAGCACGATATTTATGATGCGGACCGACCGTGGACCGGCGGTTGGGAAACACTAGTGTAAAATATTACATTGACAGGTTTATCTTAAATTAAAATGAAAAAACCTTCAAAACCCCTCGACTACCCCAACAATGGGGAAAATGTATGACAAGAAAACAAAAATGACAGATAGTAGCAGCAGAAATGAAATATCTGTGAACAATATTGGATGGAACGAAGATGTTGAGCAGCGCATGAGCTGCAGTTGTTAGCGATCCATAGCTGACTGCAAACGTCGGGGCCAGCGAACCATAGCTGACTGCTAACGTCGGGGGCTGACTGCTAACGTCTGGGCCAGCGAACCATAGCTGACTGCTAACGTCGAGGCCAGCGAACCAGAGCTGACTGCTAACGTCGAGGCCAGCGAACCATAGCTGACTGCTAACGTCGAGGCCAGCGAACCAAAGCTGACTGCTAACGTCGAGGCCAGCGAACCAGAGCTGACTGCTAACGTCGAGGCCAGCGAACCAGAGCTGACTGCTAACGTCGAGGCCAGCGAACCAGAGCTGACTGCTAACGCCGAGGCCAGCGAACCAGAGCTGACTGCTAACGTCGAGGCCAGCGAACCAGAGCTGACTGCTAACGTCGAGGCCAGCGAACCAGAGCTGCCAAGACCCTTCTACACCTCCAGGAAATTAACTTAACTTAACATATAGTCTTTATACTGGTTTAGAAGACTCTACAGAGTCTGTATACAACCAGTTTCTTAAAGTGTGAGTTTGACCGATGTTCGAGCCCATCTTAATAGACTCAAACACTAGAGCTAAGTATACCCGCAGGCAGTTAGACGCCATCTATTGCTGCTCTTAATAAACCACCTGGGGGAAGGTACAAATAACTATCATGGATAACAGGCTGCAACAGAGCAGACTGGCTAAAGAGAAGGTATCGAAGAGGGAAGGCTGGCTAAGGAGAAGGGATCGAAGAGGAAAGGCTGGCTAAGGAAAAGGGATCAAAGAGGGAAGGCTGGCTAAGGAAAAGGGATCAAAGAGGGAAGGTTGGCTAAGGAAAAGGGATCAAAGAGGGAAGGCTGGCTAAGGAAAAGGGATCAAAGAGGGAAGGCTGGCTAAGGAAAAGGGATCAAAGAGGGAAGGCTGGCTAAGGAAAAGGGATCAAAGAGGGAACGCTGGCTAAGGAAAAGGGATCAAAGAGGGAAGGCTGGCTGTGGGATCGAAGAGGGAAGGCTAATTCGGTACTCAAAAATGACGGCTGAAGTCGGATGTGTCAGACCGAAAGCTGGAAATATTGCGGACAAGATGTAAACTATGACACAACGCATTCCGTTCTCCGGACTACATCCTGCTACTTGCAAAGTCCATTTCAAAGCGTAGTAATGGAAGATTGAGAACGAACGACGATGAAGAAGAAGAAGAAGAAGAAGTAAAGTAAAGAAATGTGTGGAAACTACGAGAAAGCGAGTTGTAAAGAAATAAGGTTTGTTAGTGACAGCGACCACAAAACAAGTTTGTATCTGCATTAGGAAACCATGTATAACGACTAAAGAGAGTTGTGCATAGGGCTATCAACCTCATCGAGTAAATCCACTATTTAGAGTCAACCATTGCAAATTCTAGGATACAGGCTTCCCGTAAACGGGCCGAATGTAGTAGTGCCTTTATGCTTCAGTGGAGACAAAAGGTAAGTTAATCAATAACAATGTAAAACTTGGTTCCTCACAACCTCGGCTAAACACCTGACAGGACAGAAGAACAGAATATTTGATTAAATCCTCGTGAAGACTTGTCTAGGTGTATCAATGGGTGACACGATCTTTATATGTCATCGATCGTGTCACAATCGTAGTAATACGCCAGAGAGTTGAAGACGCTATTGGTCCTTTTGAAGATCTGTTCACAGCTATCAAAAGACGAAAGATGACCTGGTGCGGGCACGTCGCGAGGTCCAACGGAATTACCAAATCGATACTCTTTGGTTCCGTACCGGGACAGAGAGGGCGAGGACGTCCAAGGAAGAGATGGGTGGACAACATCACTGAATGGTCAGGCCTTCGTCCCGGTGAGATACGTCAGGCGGCGACAGACAGAGAGAGCTGGCGTGGGATTTTCATGTCTTCGTGTGTGCCCCAACGACCTGATGGGTTACGGGATGAACTGAACTGAACTGATCAATGGGTCCCAACCTTTTCCAGACCGTGTACCCCATACATAAAATGATCATTCCCCACAACTCTTCCTACCATACAAGGTACAATTAACCTACGTACAAAAGCAGTATTTATAAATCTCAATTTGGTTCCCTGATGCCCAGAGACCTATTCAGGGACCAATACGGACCTCTTGACAGACCGTCACATACCACATCGCAGACACACACAGGCATCTTTGGGGACACCCACAGACCCCATCACTGACAGCCACAGGCCTCCTCGCGGTCCCACACAGACCTCTTCGTGGACACACACAGACCTCTTCATGGACCCACTCACATACGTCTTCATGGTCCCAGGCAGACCTCTTCATGAACCCACACATACCTCTTCGTGGACCCACACACAGACCTCTTAGTGGACTCAGACAGATCTCTTTGTGGACTCACACAGACCTCTTCGTGGACTCACACAGACCTCTTCGTGGACCAACACAGACCTCTCCGTTGACCCACACACAGACCTCTCCGTGGACCGACACACAGACCTCTCCGTTGACCCACACACAGACCTCTCTGTTGACCGACACACAGCCCTCTCCGTTGACCGACACACAGACCTCTCCGTTGACCGACACACAGACCTCTCCGTTGACCTTAACACAGACCTCTCCGTTGACCCACACACAGACCTCTCCGTGGACCGACACACAGACCTCTCCGTTGACCCACACACAGACCTCTCCGTTGACCGACACACAGACCTCTCCGTTGACCGACACACAGACCTCTCCGTTGACCCACACACAGACCTCTCCGTTGACCCACACACAGACCTCTCCGTTGACCCACACACAGACCTCTCTGTTGACCGACACACAGCCCTCTCCGTTGACCGACACACAGACCTCTCCGTTGACCGACACACAGACCTCTCCGTTGACCTTAACACAGACCTCTCCGTTGACCCACACACAGACCTCTCCGTGGACCGACACACAGACCTCTCCGTTGACCCACACACAGACCTCTCCGTTGACCGACACACAGACCTCTCCGTTGACCGACACACAGACCTCTCCGTTGACCCACACACAGACCTCTCCGTTGACCCACACACAGACCTCTCGGTTGACCCACACAAGATTAGAAACAACCAATAGAAAACAAGCTGACAGTAATTATGGCGCCCAGACCCACTGAGGGAGTCCGCCCGGATGACTTAAAATCCTGCGGAATATAGACCGTTTGCCCCAGCTAGTGCCTGTCAGGAAGTTTGCATGCTAGGTTCTTAATTCATCTCAGATAGAAACATCATTTAGGGGTTACTGAGGCTTCGAACCTTTGTCACCGTGGTCAAGAGCCTGGTAAACAAACCGTTCTGCTATCCACTTTAATGGTGTACCAGACCAAAATAAACCAACAATCTTTACCTTAAACATGCACAGAAATGATGGAAGGCTATCTAGCATGTCTGGGACATTGACAGGACTAACATAACATGGACAAAAATGATTGAGGGCTAGCTGGCATGTCTGGGACATTGACAGGACTAACATAACATGGACATAAATTACTGAGTACTAGCTAGCATTTCTGGGACATTGACAGGGTAGACTTAACATGGACAGAAATGATGGATGGATGGATAGCTATAGTCCATCTTTTAATTCATGAACAAGGTCCGCAGCAATTTTCTACTAAAACTCCATGTCAGATCCAAATGATTCTTCGCATGCATCCTTAGAATATCCACGACGCTAAAACATTGATTTTATTTCGTCCATAGATGTTAAGAATTTTGCACATCGGCGAATTCCTTTGATCTTTTAGGACCATTGCAAAGAAATGGCCTTACATGTTAAGACTGTACAGTGCAGCTGAATTTCTCGTCGTATTTTGTCCATATACATATCTCCTCAATGTCTTGAGAGATCAATTGATTGTTTGTGTTGTCCTTTATGTACAATCATAAAATTGAATACAATATGCAACAGTTAGTACAGTCCTTCGGTCAGCATTAGACCCCAATGTTGTATCAACTGCGCAGCTAATTTTATGTTGCGTAAAGCATTTGAATTTTGAAATATATTTGTTGTCATGTTATGTGCACTTAATTGCTTTGATAAACATCGGCAATTTTTCCAAGTCTGCTAATCAGTATGTCCACAAAATATGATATTAATCATCCGAATCTGTCGATTCAAAAAGGTTGATAATTGTTACTGGCTGGACAAATTGTAATCCATCTCGTTGCCAGTACTGTTCTTCTTCCTGAGCAGATGTTCAAGACATTTTTTTCCAGAGCTGAATGCCTATTTTTGAAAGGTACTCGCGTGTCAGCACTTCAACAAACCACATTTTAAATGTCCTGTTCTTTTTACTTTAACACACAAGCTCTTTGAGTTTAAATGCGCATGATGTGCAGGTAGTCACAGAGAAGAGTGACCGTACTCTTCAATGATTTTGTCAATGATACATTTGTCTTCCTCACAAGCTGCAACAACTCGGGCTTCAAATACGTGTTGTCGAAATTCACTTTTTCCTTAGCTAGCATGTCCTACTTTTAGCTTTTGTGTTTTTTTTTTGTTTTTTTTGTTTTTGCGTTCACCTTATTTTATCTGTTCCCCAAGGCGGTGTGCGTTACACTGTGGTTTTTATTTTGCGCCTGTCGGCCCAGTGCATCCGACTTCAGCATGCATTTTATGTAAGGGTCTGCTTCCTCCTGCATTTTCTAAGCGTTTGCTTCCCCGGGGTAACGGCCGGTGCTGTGATGGGGATCGAACCCAGCACCTTCGTTTGTGAGCCGTGTCCCTTAACCACTAGCCCACGCCGTCCCCAGCTTCTGTATTTGATGCAGTTGGTACTTTCTCTACCTCTGATACTGAATTGTGATAGGATGCATTATTATCCATTATTATCCATTACTAAGCATGCGTTCTATCTAAAATTTGAAGCAGATTATTCATCATCTAGTACCTGAAAATGTGTCCATTCATTTCAGTGTGTTAGTTTCTACCATCAGTACTTTTTGATTAGAAAATAAGTTCAGCGTCATGACCACGTTCTTTTCACTGCTTCCGGTATAAGTTAGTATAATGCGCTGCCATTTGCTGCTCTGATTTTTTTCTTTTCTGTTCACCGTCAACTAATTTCCATTCTTTGCCATACATGTGGTGAGCCTTGCCCCAGGATTCGTCCAAGTATACAATATCATAGCCTTGCCTACATCATTCACGTATCTGTTTAAGATATTTACTTTCGGCAGCAATCAAATGTGGCTTTTCATATATACAATTCCGGCCACCTGAATATTTCCTCAATGTAAAGCCGGCGGCTCTTACAATTTTCCAAAGAGTACTTTTTAACAATTTTAATACTGCAGTCAGATTGCAATATTCATTTTAGTTTTCTGGAGAGTAACAAGTTGATTTTTCGTCAACAGTTTCCAGATCTCCAGACCAACGCCAATTGCGTTCATTTCTCTGGGTCATGAATATCGCAAATATAAATGACCCATCTTAAATTCCCCGAGGAAAAAACATGTATAGTAAACGGTAACCTTCTGTATTGTTATAAATGTACACTTCAAACTCATTTCAAAATTCATATCAATGTAACTTTTGAAAAAGCAACTATATTTCACAATAACAATCCACAAAATATAATATCATGATACGCCTATATCTAAACTTCAGTTCCGCATGAATGACCTTGGTTATTTTCCGCCCTCGACAAAGTGTCTAATTTGTGCACGGGATAATCAGGAATTTGTACTTACTCAGCCTATTTGAGGGTTAAACCATTAATTTTTAAAACACCACGACTGTATATCTTAAACATGTTAAATTATGTCCAATTCAGTGAGGTTGCTTTTAATATAACCGATATGTCCCGAGGTTGTTTGCCTTGTGGAGAAAGCGCGTTCTTCGTTACCTACAATATGTCCCAAGGTTGTGACAGAGCTCTCGTTTAACAGAACACATTGCTCGACAGATCTAGGACATGCTAGGACACATTATCGGTGGAGTCCCAATCAATAATTGAATACATAATGATGATACAGTTGTCCTGGCTGAAGGCAAACAAAAACTACGTGAATTGTCGATTCAAGAAAGAACAAAAGGCAGGTATATGGATTGGACATTTCCAATGAGAAAACGAAATCTATGATAATTAAGAAAGTATAGTCGAAATCAATGAAACATATAGACATAACCAGTCAAACAGTTGAACATGTCAAGAGCTTCTCATATCTTTGAAATACAATTAGCGGGAAATAAAAGATGAAAAATCAGACGATAATTGGAATCGTCTAATCTGGTTACTCCAACATGAGTCTCATCGCGACATCCAAGCAAGACAATCTCATATTACAATGAGGGTTGTTGTTGAGAATGTCCACAATAAGTCAGTTCACTCTTTTGTGCGTCCTGAAACAGACGTTTAGTGGCGGGTTGCAGTAGCTTTCTTCACATCCCAAACGTGCTGATGAAGGTGGATCGGGATCCTCCAGGCGGTTGTGCTATGCTTGCACTTATCTGCGTGTCGCTCACAACTACGGGGATCACGTCGATCCCTCACCTTATTAGTCAGGCTGCCATAAAAACAGCCCGTTTTCAGCGATGACTGCGGAGAAGTAAATGTGAGTGTCTTGGCCAGTATATTTTGCCTGACCAGAAGTTAGTCTTCCTCTCCTAAAACGAGGGTAATCAGGTGATATCTATACTCACCTTTGCAGTATGGATGGACATGGAAAATAAACAGAGGATTGGATGAGAGAATTGATGACCTTGAAGTGTGGATAAATAGAAGATTGGTGAGCATGTCTCGGAAAGCAAAGAACAACTTGATTGTGGAGAAATAGAGGATTGGTGAGCATGTCTTGGAAAGCAAAGAACAACTTGATTGTGGAGAAATAGAAGATTGGTGAGCATGTCTCAGAAAGCAAAGAACAACTTGATTGTGGAGAAATAGAAGATTGGTGAGCATGTCTCGGAAAGCAAAGAACAACTTGATTGTGGAGAAATAGAAGATTGGTGAGCATGTCTCGGAAAGCAAAGAACAACTTGATTGTGGAGAAATAGAAGATTGGTGAGCCTGTCTCGGAAAGCAAAGAACAATTTGATTGTGGAGAAATAGAAGATTGGTGAGCATGTCTCGGAAAGCAAAGGAAAGCAACGAGAAAGTCTTGGAGAAATTAGAAGTTTTGATGAGAATTGATGAACGAGATCACATCCCGTCTTCATTTCTTCGGTACGAGTCCTGAAAAGAACGTTTGTGACGTGTCGTAGTTTACAGCGAGGATGTGATATCTGCGACTTTCGACCGATTTCAGAACGGCATGTCTAGAACTATCAATCATCGATTCCTAATCTCTTAGCCAGGCTGCATGGTTGCAGTCTGGTTCCAGGGCTGCCACTTGGAGGTCGAATAAGGTCTTGGGCAGGTATGGATCACTGACCCTAATGTGAACAGCCAGTAACGGGTTGCTGGCTGCTGAAAGCTCACTCACTACTGCGTCTTTGCCACACCCCTGCCCCTCGAAGCTGAGTCAGACAGTACATATATTTTGGTCACACCATAAGACCTAATACATTGATCAAAACAAAACTGGAAGGCAAGCGCCCCAGAAGAATACAACGCTATAAGTGGGGAAATAATACCAACAGATGGACAGGGACAATCCTGGCAGATATTACCTTCTAGGCATGAAACACAGGACGTTGAAGATCTATTGCAGTCGATAGTCGATGTGATGAAGGCATCTAAAATAAACTCATCATAATTGGCTCTTTCCGTCTTGTCAGACTATAGTAATTGTGCTTTTAAAAAAAGATATGCAACTAAAGTCCATGACGGTAACGAATGTGACTCGTAAGACCTTTCCGGGCAGAGAAGCGTTTCCCGCAGTGTGTGCAAGGACAGTCAGGACCGTTTGCTGTATCGCATGGTGTGGAGTGTCTTCTTAAACGCTGAGTCCTTAGCCTATCAGCAATCAGTATCTTCTTTGTCTGTATTACATGCTTAGTCCTGCCCTTCCATGTAGCACGAACCATGTTCCCACGATTCCTAATCGATGCTTGCATAATTCACTTTAAGCTTTAGAATGAACTAAACTGTATTTAAAGTGTGTTTAATTTGGATGTGTCTTAGACATGTTACTAACCGAACAGGGCCCAATCTCTCACATGACGATGTGTCTTAGACATGTTACTAACCGAACAGGGTCCAATCTTTCACATGACGATGTGTCTTAGACATGTTACTAACCGAACAGGGCCCAATCTCTCACATGACGATGTGTCTTAGACATGTTACTAACCGAACAGGGCCCAATCTCTCACATGACGATGTGTCTTAGACGTGTTACTAACCGAACAGGGCCCAATCTCTCACATGACGATGTGTCTTAGACATGTTACTAACCGGACAGGGCCCAATCTCTCACAGGACGATGTGTCTTAGACATGTTACTAACCGGACAGGGCCCAATCTCTCACATGACGATGTGTCTTAGACATGTTACTAACCGAACAGGGCCCAATCTCTCACAGGACGATGTGTCTTCGACATGTTACTAACCGGACAGGGTCCAATCTCTCACAGGACGATGTTTCTTAGACATGTTACTAACCGGACAGGGTCCAATTTCTCACAGAACGATGTGTCTTGGACATGTGACTAACCGGACAGGGCCCACTCTCTCACAGGGTGATGTGTCTTAGACATGTTACTAACCGGATAGGGCCCACTCTCTCACAGGGTGATGTGTCTTAGACATGTTACTAACCGGACAGGGTCCAATCTCTCACAGGACAATGTGTCTTGGACATGTTACTAACCAGACATGGCCCAATCTCTCACAGGAAGATGTGTTAGTACATTATTAGCCCGTGTGTTGTCAGAAAACAAGGCGATGTGATTCCTGATCGATGCTTCTAATCCTCACGGCTCCCGTACCAAGCCAGAGAAGTACTCGGCATCCATCAAGGAGTCCGCAAGGACCTTGGTCGAAAACACTTGCCATAGGTAGAAAACACTTGTCATAAATCGAAAACACAGTCGAAAACACTTGCTATAAGTCGAAAACATTTCCCATAAGTCGAAAACACCTGCCAGAGGTAGAAAACACATGACAGAGGTTGAAAACACTTGGCATAGGTTGAAAACACTTGTCATAGGTTGAAAACACTTGCCATAGGTTGAAAACACTTGTCACAGGTTGAAAACACTTGTCATAGGTTGAAAACACTTGTCATAGGTTGAAAACACTTGTCATATGTTGAAAACACTTGCCATAGGTAGAAAACACTTGCCATAGGTAGAAAACACTTGTCATAGGTTGAAAACACTTGCCATAGGTTGAAAACACTTGTCACAGGTTGAAAACACTTGCCATAGGTTGAAAACACTTGTCATAGGTTGAAAACACTTGTCATAGGTTGAAAACACTTGTCATAGGCTGAAAACACTTGTCATAGGTTGAAAACACTTGTCATAGGTAGAAAACACTTGGCATAGGTTGAAAACACTTGTCATAGGTTGAAAACACTTGTCATAGGTTGAAAACACTTGTCATATGTTGAAAACACTTGCCATAGGTTGAAAACACTTGTCATAGGTTGAAAACACTTGTCATAGGTTGAAAACACTTGTCATAGGTTGAAAACACTTGTCATAGGTAGAAAACGCTTGTCATAGGTTGAAAACACTTGGCATAGGTTGAAAACACTTGTCATAGGTAGAAAACACTTGTCATAGGTTGAAAACACTTGTCATAGGTTGAAAACACTTGTCATAGGTAGAAAACACTTGTCATAGGTTGAAAACACTTGGCATAGGTTGAAAACACTTATAGGTAGAAAACATTTGTCATAGGTTGAAAACACTTGGCATAGGTTGAAAACACTTGTCATAGGTAGAAAACACTTGTCATAGGTTGAAAACACTTGGCATAGGTTGAAAACACTTGTCATAGGTTGAAAACACTTGTCATAGGCTGAAAACACTTATAGGTAGAAAACATTTGTCATAGGTTGAAAACACTTGTCATAGGTTGAAAACACTTGTCATAGGTTGAAAACACTTGTCATAGGTTGAAAACACTTGCCATAGGTCGAAAAGACTTGCCTTAAAACACAAGGCCCCAGGGCTCCATCCTTATAGTTCAATATGAACTGCACCTTTGAATGTCCCCTTTTGTTTGCTGCAGTTCGTGACCTTGGGCGTGGTCGATCGACGCGACGGGCCACTGACGCAGCGAACATTGTTGCTGTTGTTGTTAATTTTGAGATATTAAGAATGAAGTATTGTTTCCTTTCCTTGCTTTATTTAAAGTGTTTCTAATTCGAATATTTGTTTAATTTTTTTTTTTAAATTATTTTTTGTTGTTGTTGGCGCTCGCCTTATTTCTCTAACCCCCAAAGCGGCGTGCGTTACACTGTGGGTTTTTATTTTGCGCCTGTCGGCCCAGTGCATCCGACTTCAGCATGCATTTTATCTAAGGGTCTTCTTCCTCCTGCATTTTGTAAGGGTTTGCCTTCCCTGGGTAACGGCCAGTGCTGTGATGGGGATCGAACCCAGGACACTCGTGTTGTCACTTAACCACGCAGTCCCCGTTAATTCGAATATAATTGTCCTTAGTCTATTTGTCTTCGCTTTGTCCGTCGGAGCATCGGTACCTTAAATTCACGTGATTTTAGCGAAAGCAACAAATTTGCATGAGAATGAACTAATCAGATCTTCTCGGAGCACCATACAAAAAGTGACCTTGACCATTAAAACTGTTTCAAGAAAACTAAAAATATTGACAAGCAATAATGGAACAATGTTATCATCATATCTCAGGCCTTATATCTAACTCCGTTTCAAATTATGATTTGTTTGTTTGTTTATTTTTTCTTTAGGCCAGCAAGTCTAGATTTGTTAAATTATCAGATAATAAATTGTTCAAAAGCGTGAGTGAGGGATGGAAGAGGGAGGGAAACCCAACGGTGGCTTTATCGACCACGTGAAATTGCTGGGTGCATGACTCGGCCTGGACAATGGTATCAGGGTATGACTCAATTCTGACGTTACAACGTTCACTCCTTCTCACTCAGAAAGGTTATCGTGTTTGCCGTGCGTATGTTTGTGTTTTTACTTCCGGTCCTCTTTATCTTTTGCCCGTGTGGGTTTTCTTTATGAGAGGGTTCCTTGTGCGACAGGAACGAGCATAGGACCACTGCCACACTAAGAGAAGTGGATATATTGAAGTCGGTTTTAGATAAAATTCGAGAATGGTCTGTGAGCTGTCAGATGGAGTTTGATATAGATAAATGTACAGTCGTCCACATGGGTAGATCCAATATGGAACATAATTACAGAATGGGCGAGAACAATATTAGAATGATAGATATGGAAAGGGACTTAGTGGTTATAATAGATCATACAGGTAAGATGAGTAAGTCCAGGTAGCAATGAATAAGGCAAAGGCAATGTTAGGTATGATAAAAAGGAATATTAAACATAGAAGCAAAGGAAGTGATAGTCAAACTGTATAAAGCTTTAGTTAGACCTAGATTGGAGTATTGTGTACAGGTCTGGAGTCCTTATCGTAGAGTGGATATAAATATGCTGGAAAGCATACCCAAAAAGAGCGACACAGCTGATAGTGGGATTCCAAAATTACAGTTATGAGGAAAGACTCAGAAAAACCGGCCTACACTGTTTAGAAATTAGAAGAATTAGAGGTGACTTAATACAGGTTTATAAGATAATAAAAGGAACGGATAAATTAGACTATAACAAGTTGTTTTTTTTAAATTCACTCACCTACAAGAACAAGAAACCATAGCTACAAATAAACTATAGAAAGGTTCAGATTAGATATTAGAAAATATATTTTTAGTCAGAGAGGGGCGAATACTTGGAATGCATTGCCACAGGAGATAGTGGAGACAGGGACAATTAATGAATTTAAGAATAGATTGAATGCGCATAGCTTTTAGAGGAAATAAATGTAAATGAAACTGGTTGTATACAGACTGCAGAGTCTTCTAAACCAGTACACAGAAGTTAAGAGAGTATGCCCTAAGAGTATATAGAAGCGCTCTAGGATGGGAAGTTGAGACAAACACATTGCTCGACAGATCTAGGACATGCTAGGACACATTATCGGTGGAGTCCCAATCAATAATTGAATACATAAGGATGATACAGTTGTCCTGGCGGAAGGCAAACAAAAACTACGTGAATTGTCGATTCAAGTAAAGAACAAAAGGCAGGTATATGGATTGGACATTTCCAATGAGAAAACGAAATCTATGATAATTAAGAAAGTATAGTCGAAATCAATGATACATATAAACATAACCAGTCAAACAGTTGAACATGTCAAGAGCTTCTCATATCTTTGAAATACAATTAGCGGGAAATGAAAGACGAAAAATCAGACGATAATTGGAATCGTCTAATCTGGTTACTCCAACATGAGTCTCATCGCGACATCCAAGCAAGACAATCTCATATTACAATGATGTGAACGGGTGAATAATACTGATTAGACCAAGTTAGACAAGGTCAGGTAAAACAAACTGATCAGACTATGTTAGTCAGGGTCAGGTAAAACATACTGATCAGACTATGTTAGTCAGGGTCGGGTAAAACATACTGATCAAGACCCCAACATCACTTCCAAGCAGTTTCTTCTAAAAACATGCTGTTTCATGGCAGTCCGGCTATTTCAACTGTAATATCATTAACAATCGTGCCAGAATCGCCATGTAGTAACGATTATTAACAATTAAAAACTGATAATTTTTGTACTCATGAAGCAAAAATGTGTAGGCGTCACAGACGAGGAGACGAGCGCTTTTGTCAAGCCATGGAAGCTAAGACTACGACCACTGGCTCGTGACAGAATTTCGTAACAGGCGAATATTGGTGTGGCCTGGGGCTGAAGATGACCGAGTCGATGAGCTGATAGAAGACAGTGACTCATTGCTAGCTGGCTACATCAGTGACAGTGAGCCATAACTGACAAAGACTCTATTCCGCCTACAAGTCGTGTCCCTGGAAACAGCCTGCATCTATGCAGCCTGGTTAAGATATTAGGGATCGAAGAAAGATGGCAAACCCCGCCCCAGAAATGTCGTGCTGAAATCAGATGCGTCGGACCGAAACGTGCAGATTTCACAGCCTCGCTTTAAACTACGACGCATCATCAAGAACACATAGTGACCTAACCATTCTAGGTTAGAAGACTTTACAGGTAAAAGAAGAGCCCCCACCGACAGCAAGACTTAAGCACAGCCAGGCACAATATGAGCCCCCACCGACGGCAAGTCTTAACAAGTGCAGCCAGGCACAAGATGAGCCCCCACCGACAGCAAGACTTAAGAAGTGCAGCCAGGCACAAGAAGAGCCCCCACCGACAGAAGACTTAAGAAGTGCAGCCAGGCACAAGAAGAGCCCCCACCAACAGCAAGACTTAAGCACAGCCAGACACAAGAAGAGCCCCCACCAACAGCAAGACTTAAGCACAGCCAGACACAAGAAGAGCCCCCACCAACAGCAAGGCTTAAGCGCAGCCAGGCACAAGAAGAGCCCCCACCGACAGAAGACTTAAGAAGTGCAGCCAGACACAAGAAGAGCCCCCACCGACAGCAAGACTTAAGCATAGCCAGACACAAGAAGAGCCCCCACCGACAGCAAGACTTAAGCATAGCCAGACACAAGAAGAGCCCCCACCAACAGCAAGACTTAAGCACAGCCAGACACAAGAAGAGCCCCCACCGACAGCAAGACTTAAGCATAGCCAGACACAAGAAGAGCCCCCACCGACAGCAAGACTTAAGCATAGCCAGACACAAGAAGAGCCCCCACCGACAGCAAGACTTAAGCATAGCCAGACACAAGAAGAGCCCCCACCGACAGAAGACTTAAGAAGTGCAGCCAGGCACAAGAAGAGCCCCCACCGACAGCAAGACTTAAGCATAGCCAGACACAAGAAGAGCCCCCACCGACAGCAAGACTTAAGCACAGCCAGGCACAAGAAGAGCCCCCACCGACAGCAAGACTTAAGAAGTGCAGCTAACTGTGTGCATTTGAAGACTATAAGTGTGACATTTTTCATAAGAACGCAGTTGAAAAACCGAGTAAAGACAAATCACAGGGAAAGAATTTATTCTTTTTTGTTATTATTTAAATCACAATTCCAGACATCTGAACGAATATCGACTCTATTATGGCACTCAGTCTTGTTAATCAGACAGCCTCGAGTTCAGCAATTTGGCCACAACGCCTCGTCGATCGAACTGTCGAACCCGTGTGGTCGCACGACAGAAAGAAATTAAGAACGGAATGCGATATATATAATAATATCAGAATGCAAATACAAATAAACATCACTACGTGAACACGAATGAGAGAAAATGGAAGCATGAAAGAATTTAATAATGGGAGAAAGAACGCATTTAACTACGAAAGATGTGTTTGGTATACAATATAGAATCGATGTTACTGCACTCGAGACGGACTAATGGAGGTAGACTAATGGAGGCAGATTTATGGAGGTAGACTAATGGAGGCAGATTTATGGAGGAAGACTAATGGAGGTAGACTAATGGAGGCAGATTTATGGAGGAAGACTACTGGAGGTAGACTAATGGAGACAGATTTATGGAGGTAGACTAATGGAGGCAGACTAATAGAGGCAGACTAATGGAGGAAAACTAATGGAGGCAGACTAATGAAGACAGACTAATGGAGGAAGACTAATTGATGCAGACTAATGGACGAAAACTAATGGAGGCAGACAATGGAGGAAGACTAATTGAGGCAGACTAATGGACGAAAACTAATGGAGGCAGACTAATGGAGGAAGACTAATGGAGACAGATTTATGGAGACAGACTAACGGGCGCTCAATCGTCTCAGCAGATGGGGAATGACTTATGGTTTCTGTAGACAGCTGGAACTCTGCTTCGTCCTTTCAGAATTCTACTTCCTGATTGACACATGTTCAATAGCAGAAGCCCTAATGTCTGCGGATTGTTCATTTATGATATCTATGTAGCATGACATACATCCAAGAGACTGGTCTGCAACTGCGGGGGCGCTTCCAACAAACACCTGAATGACATTTAATGCAACTCTGGTTCTCCAATCGCCAACCACTTCAGTAGCCCTGGGCCTTCTGCTCATCTGGTGATTGGCTTATAGTTTGAGAACAGACTAGCTTCTTGTATATGTTGCCTTCGGCCACACGGTAACATTGTCCATACCTTTATCTAGGCTTTATCTCTTCTCACCTCTCCTCCCTCCATCCATTTGTTTGACTTCCTCTTGTTTGTCCCAAGTTGGGTGCTTTCTGTGTACACATATCACCATCTGGTAAAATCCAATTTAGTCGCTATTGGCCTATCCGGCCTTCTGTTCATTTTCTCATTTCGTACGCCTTCCTGGCGAACCACTTCCTCTCCCTTTTCTGATTAATGCCGTTGATATCTGACCATTGACGAGTCCCCTGGTGACATACAGCTAAATACTTTTTCATAAATCAATTTGTGTGTTCCTGTCTATTTTATTGGTTGTTATGGAAACAGTTTAACGGTCTGGCATGTCTGCTATACACTATCCATGTTTCGCAGGCATGCAGAAGAGTGGCTAGCACTACATCACAATACACTTTTACTCTGGCGGCCATACTGATGCCTTGTCGGTTCCAAACATTAACTCATAGTGTCCGAAATTCTTGCTTTTCCAATCTTGTTGTTCACCAAAGAACCGATATTCATTAATAAATTATTCTAATAAATGGTATTCAGGGTGCAAAGAGAATCGATGGACGAACTCAATTAAGATATGTTAGTCACACAAAAAGACACAAGGCCTTGCTGAAAACAATACTATAAGGAAAGGTGGTGGTCAAACGCTATAACATCAAAAGATGGACAGGGGGGTTTGTAGGATCAAGGCAAGAGACGGAGATCCATTGCTGGTCAACTCTTGCTGTGGAAATGGTACCTGAACATAACTGAACAGATTCGTCGGTATATAAAGCTAATCTTCTCAAACCTGAAATACATTTTCTCTACTAAGCGCAGACTAGCGGGAAACCGGTCGTCATTACTCTCCAGACCTGTTTTCATATCACATTTTTGGGGCAGAATCGACACCAGGACTGATTTCATCGAAAATCAAACATGCAGGCAGGCAGGCGGTATGTATGGGCGGGCGGGCAGACGGACGGACGGACGGATAAACAGACAGACAGACAGACGGACGGACGGACGGACAGACAGACAGACAGACAGACAGACGGACGGACAGACAGATAGACAGGCAGGAAGGCGGTATGGATGGGCGGGCTGGCAGACGGACGGACGGATAGACAGACAGATAGGCAGGCAGGCGGTATGGATGGGCGGGCGGGCAGACGGACGGACGATAGACAGACAGACGGACGGACAGACGGACGAACGGACAGACAGACAGACGGAAGGATAGACGGACAAACAGACAGACAGACGGACGGACGGACAGACAGACGGACGGACGGACGGACAGACAGACAGACGGACGGATAGACGGACAGACAGACAAACAGACAGACGGACAGACAGACGGACGGACGGACGGACGGACAGACGGACGGACGGACGGACAGACATACAGACAGACTGACATACAGACAGACAAACAGACGGACGGACGGACAGACATACAGACGGACGGACAGACAGACATATATTTAAGCAAAAAAACAAACAAACGAAAAGAGCGCAAAAATGTAATGAAAATCCGTGTCCGTAGATGCAGCACATGAGCTGACAGCAGATAGCGACTCATAGCGGGCTGCTTACATCAGGGTCAGCGAACTAGAGCGGCGGCGGCGGCCCTGGAAACCGGTTGATCAATAATTAACTAAGCAGCGCTAAGCGTTCTGGTGAATCGTGTCGTTCTGGTGAGTGGTGTCGTCCTGGTGAATGGTGTCGTCCTGGTGAATGGTGTCGTCCTAGAGAATGGGGTCGTCTTGGTGAATGGTGTCGTCCTGGTGAATGGGGTCGTCGTGAATGGTGTCTTGGTGAATGGTGTCGTCCTGGTGAATGGTGTCTTGGTGAATGGGGTCGTCCTCGTGAATGGTGTCTTGGTGAATGGTGTCGTCCTGGTGAATGGTGTCGTCCTGGTGAATGGTTAAGTCCTGGTGAATGGGGTCGTCCTGGTGAATGGTGTCTTGGTGAATGGTGTTTTGGTGAATGGTGTCGTCCTGGTGAATGGTGTTTTGGTGAATGGTGTTTTGGTGAATGGTGTCGTCCTGGTGAATGGTGTTTTGGTGAATGGTGTTTTGGTGAATGGTGTCGTCCTAGTGAATGGTGTTTTGGTGAATGGTGTTTTGGTGAATGGTGTCGTCCTGGTGAACGATGTCTTGGTGAATGGGGTCGTCCTCGTGAATGGTGTCTTGGTGAATGGGGTCGTCCCGGCGAATGGGGTCGTCCCGGCGAATGGGGTCGTCCTGGTGAATGGTGTCGTCCTGGTGAATGGGGTCGTCCTTGTGAACGGTGTTTTGGTGAATGGTGTTTTGGTGAATGGGGTCGTCCTCGTGAATGGTGTCTTGGTGAATGGGGTCGTCCTGGTCAATGGTGTCGTCCTTGTGAATGGTGTCGTCCTGGTGAATGGTGTGTCCTGGTGAATGGTGTCGTCCTGGTGAATGGTGTCCTGGTGAATGGTGTCGTCCTGGTGAATGGTGTCGTCCTGGTGAATGGGGTCGTCCTGGTCAATGGTGTCCTGGTGAGTGGTGTCGTCCTGGTGAATGGTGTCGTCCTGGTGAATGGTGTCGTCCTGGTGAATGGGGTCGTCCTGGTCAATGGTGTCCTGGTGAGTGGTGTCGTCCTGGTGAATGGTGTTGTCCTGGTGAATGGGGTCGTCCTGGTCAATGATGTCGTCCTGGTGAATGGTGTCGTCCTGGTGAATGCGGTCGTCCTGGTGAATGGTGTCGTCCTGGTGAATGGTGTCGTCCTGGTGAATGCGGTCGTCCTGGTGAATGGGGTCGTCCTGGCGAATGGTGTCGTCCTGGTGAATGGTGTCGTCCTGGTGAATGCGGTCGTCCTGGT
Source organism: Ariolimax columbianus (assembly GCA_036924085.1). NCBI lineage: Eukaryota > Metazoa > Mollusca > Gastropoda > Stylommatophora > Arionidae > Ariolimax > Ariolimax columbianus. The sequence continues at coordinate 74,173,482 of JAVGWX010000013.1, forward strand.
GAATGGTGTCGTCCTGGTGAATGGTGTCGTCCTGGTGAATGGCGTCATCCTGGTGAATGCGGTCGTCCTGGTGAATGGCGTCGTCCTGGTGAATGGTGTCGTCCTGGTGAATGGCGTCATCCTGGTGAATGCGGTCGTCCTGGTGAATGGCGTCGTCCTGGTGAATGGCGTCGTCCTGGTGAATGGTCTCGTCCTGGTGAATGCGGTCGTCCTGGTGAATGGTGTCGTCCTGGTGAATGGGGTCGTCCTGGTCAATGGTGTCGTCCTGTTGAATGGTGTCGTCCTGATGAATGCGGTCGTCCTGGTGAATGGTGTCGTCCTGGTGAATGCGGTCGTCCTGGTGAATGGTGTCGTCCTGGTGAATGGGGTCGTCCTGGTCAATGGTGTCGTCCTGGTGAATAGGGTCGTCCTGGTGAATGGGTTCTTGGTGAGTTGTGTCGTCCTGGTGAATGGTGTCGTCCTGGTGAGTGGTGTCGTCCTGGTGAATGGTGTCGTCCTGGTGAATGGTGTCGTCCTGGTGAATGGGGTCGTCCTGGTGAATGGTGTCGTCCTGGTGAATGGTGTCGTCCTGGTGAATGGGGTCGTCCTGGTGAATGGTGTCGTCCTGGTGAATGGTGTCGTCCTGGTGAATGGGGGTCGTCCTGGTGAATGGGTTCTTAGTGAATGGTGTCGTCCTGGTGAGTGGGGTCGTCCTGGTGAATGAGGTCGTCCTGGTGAATGGGGTCTTGGTGAATGGTGTCGTCCTGGTGAATGGGGTCGTCCTGGTGAATGGGGTCTTGGTGAATGGGGTCTTGGTGAATGGTGTCGTCCTGGTGAATGTGGTGGTCCTGGTGAATGGGGTCGTCCTGGTGAATGGGGTCTTGGTGAATGGTGTCATCCTGGTGAATGTGGTCGTCCTGGTGAATGGGGTCTTGGTGAATGGGGTCGTCCTGGTGAATGGGGTTGTCCTGGTCTATGAACCATTTTCTATTTTTATTTAATGAATATGTTTGCAGTGCCGTTTCCTGTGGTTGTTGCTATCCCATAGCCGGCGAGCAAGCCTGCTCTAGGCAGCCCAATGCCATTCTTATATAGATACATGTTTTTTTCAGTTGTTTCACTGCTCCGTACAGTGTTGGCAATTGTTGGCATTTTTATTTGTGTGTGTTTTCGCTGACCTTATTTCTCTATTCTCCAAGGCGGCGAGCGTTGCTCTGCGGTTTTTATATTGTGCCTGTCGGCCCAGTGCATCTGACTTCGGCATCCATTTTATGCAAGGGCCTGCTTCATCCTGCATTTTCTAAGGGTTTGCTTCCCAGGGGTAACGGCCGGTGCTGTGATGAGGATCGAATACAGCACTGTGATCAAGATGCTGATCAGCGCATGAGCTGCAGTGGTCAGCGACCCATAGCTGACTGCTAGCGTCAGGGCCAGCGAAACAGAGCTGCTAAGACCCTTCTACACCTCCACGCGGTGATCCTGGATAACAGACTGCAGCAAGGTAGACTGGCTAAGGAGAAGGGATCGAAGAGGGAATGCTAACCCGGTACTAAAAAAAATGCTTCCTGAAGTCGCATGTGTTGGACCGAAAGGTGCAAATATCGCAGTCAAGCTGTAAACTACGACACAACGCATTTCGTTCTCTGGACTACATTCTGCTACTTAAGCCCTTTCAGTGTTTGGTAGTGAGAGATTGAGAATGAACGAAGTCAAGCCAAGCACAGCCGAACCCAGCACCTTTGGGTTCTGAATCGTGTCACTTAACCACTAGCCCACGCCGTTCCTATTATCGGCAGTGCCTGTAAGCATCTTTTCCTCGTGTCCGCAAGCGCCTTGCACTAAATGAGTAGAAGTCTAACTGTTTCATCAGGATGAGAGCAATGTCTCCACAAGGACAGAATGGAGATTGATGCGGTTCAAGTGGATATTGACTCTGGTGTGTCCTGTTCGGGACTGAAAGATGACGAGGCATTTTCCACTACCATCATGATCAGCACCCATGTTTTCTTATCTGACATTCGCACTCTCCTGGTCCGCGGGCGAAGAAGACATCGTTCATCTGCTTTGCGAACAAATCTTCTGGGACATGACTAGGCATTTGACTACCTTAAGTAAGCTTGTTACTCCAAGCATTTGACTACATTAAGTAAGCTTGTTACTCCAAGTATTTGACTACCTTAAGTAAGCTTGTTACTCCAAGCATTTGACTACCTTAAGTAAGCTTGTTACTCCAAGCATTTGACTACCTTAAGTAAGCTTGTTACTCCAAGCATTTGACTACCTTAAGTAAGCTTGTTACTCCAAGCATTTGACTACCTTAAGTAAGCTTGTTACTCCAAGCATTTGACTACCTTAAGTAAGCTTGTTACTCCAAGCATTTGACTACCTTAAGTAAGCTTGTTACTCCAAGCATTTGACTACCTTAAGTAAGCTTGTTACTCCAAGCATTTGACTACCTTAAGTAAGCTTGTTACTCCAAGCATTTGACTACCTTAAGTAAGCTTGTTACTCCAAGCATTTGACTACCTTAAGTAAGCTTGTTATTCCTATCGTTTATCCGCGCTTGGTTCAGTTTCTTCAATTTGACATTGAAAGAACGCTGAGTACAAATCACATTGTGCCAAGACCGAGTGATGGTCGTCACAATGATTTATATCAGCTAGTTCCAGTATTAAAATACGCAATGAAGATGTGAGAAGAATTGTTGAAGCAAGACCTTCCTCTGAATATATTGATAAAGTGAAAACCTATTTGTTAGGTCACCAAATGAATGAATCCTCACCAACTATCTCTGTGCGTCTATAACGCACGACGTTCAGGTTTTCGCAACCGCGGAGACCAAGAACTAGATGGATAGGAAATGTTACGGATATTCTAAATCGTCATGCGATGACGACAACTTCAGCGACACGCCTAGCTCTGGATAGAAAACTACGGCTCCCTACGGCGCCTCACGGCACAAGTGGATACGATAAGACAAGACACGTTCCAGTATTATACGAGGGGCGTTCAGAAAGTAACGGACCACGTCGTTTGTCTCAGCTAATAATGCAAATAGAAGCATGCCATTTTGCACACTTCAATTATGGCATGTCGATTGTATGCACCACATTGTACCGCAATCGGCCAAATAATACGACTGCAGCACTAAACCGTTGAAATTGGGCATGTTAGCAACTTGCACTATAAGCAGCGAATTGTGATATAATTTCTTGTTGCATAGAAAAAAAAACGGTTGTGAACAATCACACGCGTCTATATGATGTGGATGGAAGTTTTGTAGTCGACAGAGTACAGTTAGTCACTGGTATCAGAGAATCAAAGAATCAGGAAGTGTAGATACGAAGATGCTTGATCGGCCGCGCAGTGGACGTCCTGTCACAGCCATCAACGCAGAAATGTTGAAATGAATGCGCAGAGGACATTATTCTTACTGATAGGGGAATCACTAGTCAGAAACTGGCCTTACAGTTGTCAATCAGCATTGGTAGTGAAAATGCAGTTATAAAAACTCGAATTTTCAAAGGTTTACGCAAGATGGGTTCCTCGAAGTCTCACAAATGACCACCGATTGCAAAGGAAAACAATTTCTTCTGAACTGTTGGATCGCCTCAATGCTGATGGACAGAACCTGAGACAAAAAGACAGTCCGTGGAGTTACACCATCCGCAATCACCACCAAGACAAAACATTCAAGACAACTCCTTCAGCATGGTCACTGTCTTTTGGGACATTGAAGGTGTGATTCTTGTGGATGTGATGACACAATCAATTCACAAGTTTACATTACGACATTGAAAAAACTCAATCAACGTTTCCGCAGAGTTCGGCCACACAAGAATCCAGCAGACCTGCTTCTCCATCACGACAATGCGCGCCCTCACACAAGTCTGGCAACACGGTAACCAGTCACCAAATTGGGTTGGACTGTACTACCGCATCAACCCTATAATCCCGATTTGACACCCTCTGATTTTCATCTGCTTGGTTCACTCAGAGATGCACTCCTTGGGACAAAGTTTGAAGATGATGAAGAAGTGATTCATGCATCCAAGAAATGGCTACATGATCAAGACAACATCTGGTAAGGACTAGAAATTCATGCACTTGTTTCGCGCTGGCATAAAGCTGTACACGTTGATGGGGATTATGTTGAATAAAACAGATGTTTACATGACATATCCATGTATTTCGTGTAGAAATGTCATGCCTTTTGAATAAACAGCCCCTAAGCAAAACGATGTGGTGCATTACTTTCTGAACGCCCCTCGTATTTATAGAACGAGTAGAATCAATCAACCAATCAATCAAAAAACCATGTACTCGTTACCGTCGTGGTCGTGCCGTGACAAAAACATTAACGCATAATGTCTATCATAGTTCTTTATCCTCAGCCCTGTCAACGATTGTGGTAAAATCAATATCCTGTCCATTCTTTGATGTTATCAACCCATGAGTTTCTTTGTCCTCCTCGCTTCCTTCCGCGTTCCACTGTTCCCTACAATATAATTTTTGAGAAAGAGTCATATCTTGTTACGTGCCCACAACGTGTCAGTTTTCGACGTGTCACTACTGACGGAAGTGTATCTTGTTGACCAGATAGTACATGTATTTGATCTCTCACATAATCATTTGTTTGATGTTTTTCATAAGAGTCGCGCAACATTCTTATTTGTCACTTATTTTGATAAGCTTGTATTGTTCTTTAAGGTTCGACAAATTCAATGCGTCGGGTCGCCATGACAACTAGAAAGGTTGCTGTGCTGCCTAACATTTCCGGATCAGTGTTGCATTTATTCGCACAATCCCCCCCCCCCCCCCCCCCCCCCCCACCCAACACCATGTTTTAAACGACACAAAATATCATATTTTCAGGCGTGATTTCTTCTCTTTCTGTCGTTTTGTCTACTTTTAAGGTCAGACTGGCGACGCCATGTTACGTGGTAGCGAAAGCATAACAAAAATTTCGAATATCGGAATATCAGAAAGAGGTCAGTACAAAACAGGTCGTATTTCTTTGAATATAAACATCAATTTAGCACATTTAGAATTGACATCAAGAAGTTGACTCATACCCCCCAGCATGTCATACAACCCTTCCAGAACTTTCCATCCAGCGATACAAGAACAATTGACTCATACCCTCCAGCATGTCACACAACCCTTCCAGAACTTTCCATCCAGCGATACATGGCTCCTATTTATTTTATCTGGAGCCTAGATCCTAACCAAATTGGTCCCTCCCTGGTGTAGAATCTATATTCGTTTCTACTAATTTGTCGTCACTACATATATTTTGGTTGCAAAAATATCTGACTTGAAACACGTGTCATATGCTTGTGAAATAATAAACTTCTCCACTTTGATCGGCTTGCAGCTTCGTCTTTCCAGGATCTCACGCATGTCCAAGGCCTTCCTACCAAGCTTACAGACATCTTTGAACCTCAACTGTGGTCGGTTGACTGTTCTTTTGTCATCCGCCAAATGTCCTTAAAGGATATATTTAGGAGTGCGACCATCTTCCATGCAACAAACATGACAAAGCCATCGCAGTTTTCGCTGTCTAAGTAGAGTGCACATGCTTGGGAGACCGGTGCTAGAGTGCACATGCTTGGGAGACCGGTGCTAGAGTGCACATGCTTGGGAGACCGGTGCTAGAGTGCACATGCTTGGGAGACCGGTGCTAGAGTGCACATGCTTGGGAGACCGGTGCTAGAGTGCACATGCTTGGGAGACCGGTGCTAGAGTGTACCTCTGCATCTGTCCATATTTCCCTCCATGTAATTCCAAGAATGGATCGTAGATGGAAGGTGTTATCTTGTTTGGCATTTATATATTATATTCCAGAATACGCTATAACTCGCGTGGGGAACGACATTTCTAGCTGGCATTTTCGCGGGTCATTCTATGGCTGTACCTCGCGAACTGAACGACAAATCGAGCTGACATTTTCGCTTAACATTAAATGGACGCTTTTAGATCAACACAACTTATTTCAAGTCGCAATCGGTCTTTTCACGAGTTATGGGCATTTGATTATATGGTTGCACGAAGAAGATTATTTACAGGCACATACTAACACAATGAACTGTTTGTTCCTTATATAATATGTCCAGCGATCTGAACTATGGAGTAGGAAGATTGGCGGGGAGAGCTGAGGGAAGAGGTGAATAAGGACATGTTTAGAGGTGGAATCGACGGATGGGCAACGTCATGTAATAAAGCTAGTGCTCTATAAAAGTAATAATCAAGTCAGAAGGAGGTGTATCCAAGTTCTAAGAACATTAGAAGGGATCAAGATGCTGAGCAGCGCTTGAGCTGCAGTGGTCAGCGACCCATAGCTGACTGCTAGCGTCAGGGCCAGCGGCGAACCAGAGTTGCCAAGACCCTTCTACACCTCCACGCGGTGATCCTGGATAACAGGCTGCAGCAGGGCAGACTGACTAAGGAGAAGGGATCGAAGAGGGAATGCTAACCCGGTACTCAAAAAATGCTTGCTGAAGTCGGATGTGTTGGACCGAAAGGTGCAAATATCGCGGTCAAGCTGTAAACTACGACACAACGCATTCAGTTTTCTGGACTACATTCTGCTACTTAGGCCGGTGTCAGGGTTTGGTAGCGGGAGATTGAGAACGAACGAAGCTAAGCCATATAAAACTAGGCAACATTGATGTGGCTTAACTTAACTTAATGTCTTTATACTGGTTTAGAAGACCCTGGAGAGTCTGTGCACAACCAGTTTTTGTGATACATGAACTAAAAATAACTATGCCCATCAAATCTATTCTTAAATGCATTAATTGACCATGTCTCTACTATTTCCTGTGGCAATGCATTACGAGCATTCACCAATCTCTGGCTTTAAAAAAATGGGATGGTATCTAATCTGGCCTTTCTTTTATTAATTTGTAAATGTGCCCTCTTGTTGTTGCATGCGGCTGTACTTTGAAAATCTAATTGATCATTTCCGCTGATTATCTTATAAGCCTGTATTAAATCACGTGGAAATCTCCCAGTTTCATCCAGTATTGAAATCGAGTTTTAATGAAGTCAATCATATGTCTAAAATAAGGTTAGAATTTGATCGTTCAAAAACAATGCTTACATACAAACTGACATGACAACATACAAACTGACGTGACAACATATAAATGAGATGACAAGATAAATCTGACGTGACAACATATAAATGACATGACAAGATAAATCTGACGTGACAACATTTACACTGACGTGACAAGATACACTCTGACATGAAACATATAAATCTAACGTGACAACATATAAACTGACGTGACAAGATACACTCTGACGTGACAACATATAAATCTGACGTGACAATATAAATCTGACGTGATAACATATAAACTGACGTGACAAGATACACTCTGACGTGACAACACATACACGTACGTGACAATCACAGCATGAATAAACCTACCTCAAAGTTTTCGAACCCGAAGATATCCAAAATGCCGATGAAGTGTTTCTGGTAAGCTCCTGGATTTGTACATTTGTTAATGGCGTCAACTAGCCAGGCGAAGGTGCGTGAATATAGTGCTTTTGCCATAGCATGACGATTCTCAATAGCCTGTCAGAAAATAAAACTGCCAACGATGAACGAACGTACAATGCATATTATATATATATATATATATAAATATTGTACGTGTTTATGTGTGCGTGTTTTCGTCTCAGCGGATGTGTAATAGCCAGACTGACAGTTAGGTTAGCAGACAGACAGTAAGACTAACAGACCGACACGGACACTTCTTACGCTCTCCTGGCCACCTTATTTGACCGCCCCGCCCCCCCCCCCCCGCCTTTCATATTCAGCCAAGTATCTGACCTAACCAGTCGCTTAGACAGACTGGGTCTACTATCAGATAATTAACCATTTTTTTTCTTACATGTTGATTTGTTAGTTCAGTATTGTTGTTATTTGTTGTCCCTGATGAAGGTCTATTGGTCGTAACGTAGGTTGTGTTTCTGTTCTCATCTCGGTGCGGTATCTGACCATACCCATTACAAAAATTTTGATTAAATTCAACCTTAATCAACTTTTACAGTCTTTTTTTCATTTGTTTTTTTCCCCCCATTATATTCACCCACAGAGCCGCCGCAGCATCGCCTTATTTTAATTTAACCCCATAAACTGTAGGTCTGTCTTATGCTTGTGTCGTGGTAATATCATAAAACCTTTAAGTGAGTTAAATATGCCAATTCTATCACGTTGCTGCTCCTGTTAAGTATGACGAACGTGGAGTACAAGTCCTAGCGTATATTTGTTTTCCTCCAATCTGTGTGTTCGAAAGTAAACCTGTTGGAGACATGACATTTCAGTCTTTGTTGGTCTGTTTGTGAGAACATTTTAATATGTCAAACAAATGATACCTCCGTCTCTCAATAGACCAGTTATGTGTGCGAATTGGCCTTTTCGACACATTACTGTCACTTGATCTCTTCCAATGCGTTAATAAGCAGGGTACAGGCGATGTGACGCATGAGAGTTGAGCAGCTATTCCAGCCAGGCACAACATACTGACTGGGTCAGGAACAGTATACTCGCCAAGACCAGTATCTCTCTTCCATGTAGTGTTCCCTGGAAACAGGCTGTTTTCAAGGCGGTCTGACTGACGAGATGTGGATCGACGTGATCATCGTAGTAGTGAGCGTCACGCAGATGAAGCCAAGCATTGCACAACCGCCTGGAGGACAGCCGTCGAGATTCATAAGAACGCTCGGGATGTGATGACTGCAACCCGCCACTTAACGCGTCATTTAGGGAACACAAACAAGTTATCTTTCTCATTTTGGGCATTAAACAACACCAACACCACCACCACCAGCAGCAACAGCAACGATGACAGCAGCGACAACGACGGCGGCGACGATGACGACGACAACAGCAACAAACTGTGGAGCAAGTCGATCCAAACGTCAGAGGTGCAGAAGAGACTGTGCGATGGATGTGTTACACCTTTAGAAGGGTACTGGCAGCATTACTCGACAGTACTGGAACCCGGTAGACAAAGAGAAAGAGAGGTAGACCTCGACACACCTAGAGACGGAAAGTTGAGGCAACTAGCGAGATAACGGGCCGGTCCTGGATAGAGCGCTGGCCGCTGATCGAAGCTGTGACGATTATTTGTTGCGGACATATGCTTCGCACGGGGTTGTTGTTGCTAAAGAAGGGGCGTTAAGTGGCGAGCTGCAGTAGCTGTCTCAACATACGAGCGTGCTGATGAAGGTTGACCGGGGACCTCCAGGGCAGGGCTTGTCAGGTCATCCCGTAACCGGTGAGGTCGTTGGGGCACACATGAAGACATCCCTCTCTGTCAGCGGTTGCTGCCTGTGCCTCTTCTGGTCGGAGATTGGTCCATTATTTTATGTTGTCCTCCCACCTCTTTTTGGAACGGCCTCTTTTCGCCTGCCTTGCACCTTTCTGTGCAGGATCGAATTTGCAAGACCATTTGATCTGAATATGTGACCGTACCAAGCGTGTTTTAAAAAAAAGAAACAAAAAATATTTTCATGGATAAATAATTAGGCAACTAATCTTATCCGTCGTTTACGACAACAACGGCAATACTGTTTGTGGTGGGTTTTTGCCACACAAACGTTTAAGAACTGCTGGAATGTGAGCCGCTCTCGTCCAAGTTCAAACAATCCCGCTCGTGTGTTAGCTGATGTTTTAGCGATTTATGTCGCACCTGCGTAAGTTGAGCCTTATCAGGCGGTGTAATCCTGCAAGTTGGAATGGAACTAAGTCGTTTAGGTGTCAATAGAACTCGACTCAAGGAAACCGTGAACACTTTCTGGCTTGCTGTTAACGCTGAGTTGTCAATACTGTCGGAATTAGTTATGGCAGCTCATCTGCAATTTGCTACCACATATTTGTGCGAAACGACATTTTTCACATTGACGCACTTAAAACTTAAGATCGTCGGGACTGCTATGAGTAGAGTAGTAACAAATGTGAAGCCACGATTCGAATGATTGTGTTAAAATAGGCACGTACATCCATCCCATTTTAGGTAAACTTATTCTGATATATTTTCAGCCTATAGTAACATTTTCTTTGGTATATTTGGTATAAATACAGTGTTAGTACCAATTGCATTGATGGCATTGAGTTAAGGTTAATGAAAAAAATGTTGCCTCATACAAAAAGGCCACGAATAACACAAAGTTTGAGAAGCACTGCTCGATGTGGTTGTGTTATACGTGGTTTCATCTAAGTGTTGCTCACTTCTATAGGGATGTGGACGATACCCAACCTCATAAACCAGTCTGCGATAAAACAGTCTTTCTCCAGGGGAAGTGGGGGACTTTGGTCAGCATGTTTTACCTGACCCTAACATGTCCGATCAGTATGTTTTACCTGACCCTGACTAACATGTCCGGTCAGTATGTTTTACCTGACCCTGACTAACATGTCCGGTCAGTATGTTTTACCTGACCCTGACTAACATGTCCGGTCAGTATGTTTTACCTGACCTTGACTAACATGTCTGATCAGTATGTTTTACATGACCCTAACTAACATGTCCGATCAGTATGTTTGACCTGTCCTTGACTAACATGTCTGATCAGTATGTTTGACCTGACCTTGACTAACATGTCTGATCAGTATGTTTGACCTGACCTTGACTAACATGTCCGATCAGTATGTTTGACCTGTCCTTGACTAACATGTCTGATCAGTATGGTTTACCTGACCTTGACTAACATGTCTGATCAGTATGTTTGACGTGACCTTGACTAACATGTCTGATCAGTATGGTTTACCTGACCTTGACTAACATGTCTGATCAGTATGTTTGACCTGACCTTGACTAACATGTCCGATCAGTATGTTTGACCTGTCCTTGACTAACATGTCTGATCAGTATGTTTGACCTGACCTTGACTAACATGTCTGATCAGTATGTTTGACCTGACCTTGACTAACATGTCTGATCAGTATGGTTTACCTGACCTTGACTAACATGTCTGATCAGTATGTTTGACCTGACCTTGACTAACATGTCTGATCAGTATGGTTTACCTGACCTTGACTAACATGTCTGATCAGTATGTTTGACCTGACCTTGACTAACATGTCTGATCAGTATGTTTGACCTGACCTTGACTAACATGTCTGATCAGTATGTTTGACCTGACCTTGACTAACATGTCTGATCAGTATGTTTGACCTGACCTTGACTAACATGTCTGATCAGTATGTTTGACCTGACCTTGACTAACATGTCTGATCAGTATGTTTGACCTGACCTTGACTAACATGTCTGATCAGTATGTTTGACCTGATCAGTCGATGGTGAATGATCGCGACAATGATGATCTCTTCCAGAGAAAGAGGAGTGGAGACATTTAACAAAAAACAAGTTCAACGAACAGAATGTTGAAGACGCATAGCATGAAGGCCGGGAAAGAAAACAACGACAATATATCTCCATCACACTTGATCAATTCACCGTGACTAGCTCTGGCTCCATGCATGCAGGGTCTACTATGTAAGCGTCCGTGTACATCATAAGGCTGTACATCCATGCGCTCTGGTCATGGTGGTTTCTGTACAAATTCGTTTTACATGACGAGGTTGCTAGTCCTATGCACCATCTGCTTTAGTTACTTTTTACGGATAGTACAGTGGTTTTATTCTTTCCTCTTGGGTCTGGCATTCCCCTAGCTGACTCAACTGTAAAAGGGTACTTGGAATCCTGGCATTCAAACAGGCATGTTAATCTGTTGCCATGTAGCTGAAGGCTTCAGCTATAACAAGGCAAAGGCCGTCGTCTTTTCGATCTCAAATCATTTAGCCAGACTGGAAGGTTGCAGTTTGTATCTAGGTCAGTTATGGGTGACTGACCCTGGTGCAAGCAGCCAGCAATGAGTCGTTGGCTACCGCCAGCTTATTCACTGCTGCATCCAGCCTCCAACGTCTGTCTGATCTCCCTGTTCCACGTGTTGTTGATCCTCACCTGTGCTAACGTCTGTCTGATCTCCCTGTTCCACGTGTTGTTGATCCTCACCTGTGCTAACGTCTGTCTGATCTCCGTGGTCCACGTGTTATTGTTGTTGACGTCTCACCTGTGCTAACGTCTGTCTGATCTCCCTGGTCCACGTGTTGTTTATCTCTCACCTGTGCTAACGTCTGTCTGATCTCCCTGTTCCACGTGTTGTTGATCCTCACCTGTGCTAACGTCTGTCTGATCTCCCTGTTCCACGTGTTGTTGATCCTCACCTGTGCTAACGTCTGTCTGATCTCCCTGGTCCACGTGTTGTTGATCTCTCACCTGTGCTAACGTCTGTCTGATCTCCCTGGTCCCCGTGTTGTTGATCTCTCACCTGTGCTAACGTCTGTCTGATCTCCCTGGTCCACGTGTTATTGTTGTTGACGTCTCACCTGTGCTAACGTCTGTCTGATCTCCCTGGTCCACGTGTTGTTGATCTCTCACCTGTGCTAACGTCTGTCTGATCTCCCTGTTCCACGTGTTGTTGATCCTCACCTGTGCTAACGTCTGTCTGATCTCCCTGGTCCACGTGTTATTGTTGTTGACGTCTCACCTGTGCTAACGTCTGTCTGATCTCCCTGGTCCACGTGTTGTTGATCTCTCACCTGTGCTAACGTCTGTCTGATCTCCCTGTTCCACGTGTTGTTGATCTCTCACCTGTGCTAACGTCTGTCTGATCTCCCTGTTCCACGTGTTGTTGATCTCTCACTTGTGCTAACGTCTGTCTGATCTCCCTGGTCCACGTGTTGTTGATCTCTCACCTGTGCTAACGTCTGTCTGATCTCCCTGTTCCACGTGTTGTTGATCTCTCACCTGTGCTAACGTTTGTCTGATCTCCCTGTTCCACGTGTTGTTGATCTCTCACCTGTGCTAACGTTTGTCTGATCTCCCTGGTCCACGTGTTGTTGTTGTTGATCCTCACCTGTGCTAACGTCTGTCTGATCTCCCTGATCCACGTGTTATTGTTGTTGATCTCTTACCTGTGCTGTCTTTCCTTACATCCCGTCCTCAGCCATCTTGACCTAAGACCTTCTCACCTATTTGATGGTTAAGTTGTATTCTTGTCTGGTACGGTTTTTGGATGTTCCACATTTGTTAACTTTTTTGGTCGTAAACGTTCTACAGCCGGCCCTATCCTTAGTCGATTTATACGACAAGCACTGCATGTTACAGTGTCCCTCTTCTCTGCTCCCGGTAACACGCATGCGCTAATCTGTGTACACGCTTGATACTGCTGACATGCTGTGACCCTTTCCATCCTGACTTGTTTTTCCTCCACTACTAATGTTGACGGTACAAGCAAGACGGAAGTCTGTGCAGCTTCTCCACTTGACTTCGTACTCACGACACTTATCACAAAAGACCAATTACCGCTTTGGGATTGTGCGCCTTACCATAGAGCTCAGAGTTTGACAAAATATCAACTGTACCTAGGAGCTCAGTTCAGTCTCTAACTAAACCATATTCTTCTTCTTCTTCTTCTTCGTACGCTGGTTACAGCGATATACGTTGCACTGTGTTACTTTGTTAAGCCTGTGGCCCAGTACAGCCGATTTCAACAGGCGTTTCTGTAGGGATGCCCTCCTTAGCCTTTGGCTGTCCCCAGCCTATCTGCAAGGCAGCAATTTAAACCATTTTCGAAATCTTCTTCTTCTTCCTTTATATATTTTTCTTCTTCTTATCACTGTTATTATTATTATTCTCCTCGTCCTTCTCCTTCTCATTATTTCTTTTGTTTTACGCTTTCTAGCTGTATCTTCTTCTTATCTTTTCTTCTTGTACCTGTTTCTTCTTCTTATCTTTTCTTCTTGTACCTGTTTCTTCTTCTTATCTTTTCTTCTTGTACCTGTTCCTTCTTCTTATCTTTTCTTCTTGTACCTGTTCCTTGTTCTTATCTTTTCTTCTTGTACCTGTTCCTTGTTCTTATCTTTTCTTCTTGTACCTGTTCCTTCTTCTTATCTTTTCTTCTTGTACCTGTTTCTTGTTCTTATCTTTTCTTCTTGTACCTGTTCCTTGTTCTTATCTTTTCTTCTTGTACCTGTTCCTTGTTCTTATCTTTTCTTCTTGTACCTGTTCCTTGTTCTTATCTTTTCTTCTTGTACCTGTTCCTTGTTCTTATCTTTTCTTCTTGTACCTGTTCCTTCTTCTTATCTTTTCTTCTTGTACCTGTTCCTTGTTCTTATCTTTTCTTCTTGTACCTGTTCCTTGTTCTTATCTTTTCTTCTTGTACCTGTTCCTTGTTCTTATCTTTTCTTCTTGTACCTGTTCCTTCTTCTTATCTTTTCTTCTTGTACCTGTTTCTTCTTCTTCCACATGTTCCTTCTCTATATTATTCTTCTTCCTCTACTTCTTCTTCTTCTTCCATTTTCTTCTTTATTTCTTATTCTTTTCTTCCCCCTTTTCCTACTTCTTCCACCTGTTCCTTCTCTTTCTTCTTCCCCTTTTTATTCCTCCTCCTTTCTCTTATTATTTTTTGTCATTTTCTTCTTCTGATGCTGCCGAAACCGATTGATTCACTCCTTTATTACTGTGTCGTATAGGTCAACACCAAAGCCGTAGTCTGGGGTTCTACACGAACGAGCTAAGTACAACTATATGTTTTTCGTTCCTATCACCATTTATCAGATTGTTCCATTTGTTTTCATTGGTGCTGTTCTTTGCCGCCCCCCCCCCCAATCCCCCTCCCCCGATGAAGTCCTTTTGGTCGTAACGTTGGTTTTGTTCATGCCCTTATTACGATGCAGTATCTGATCTATACTTGTATTTGTTTGAATACTCTCTATTTTGAGACTTAGTACCGTCGCAGCCTCGCCACATTATTACGTTACACTAAGAAACAATGCTCCACGCTGTTCATATTTCCATAAGATTCCTGAACTCTTGACTTTGTTTTCGTTAAAGGCATTCACACAAGCTAACATGTTGTCGCTCGGTCCAACCAGAAGCTCTCGCTGTGAGGGATGGAAACATCAAAGGTAGGGATTGCTAGGAAGTGGGAAGTATGGTGTGGCTTTAAAGCTAATAGTGGTACAGCAGTCCAGATTCTTATCAGCTAAAACACACAACTACACGAAAAACGGTCATTCTAACAGACTCCACGCTCGTACTCCAAGCCACCTCAAGCTACAGACAAGATAGACGCCACGCTCGTACTCCAAGCCATCTCAAGCTACAGACAAGATAGACGCCACGCTCGTACTCCAAGCCACCTCAAGCTACAGACAAGATAGACGCCACGCTCGTAATCCAAGCCACCTCAAGCTACAGACAAGATAGACTCCACGCTCGTACTCCAAGCCATCTCAAGCTACAAACAAGACAGACTCTAGGAGCGTACTCCAAGCCATCTCAAGCCACAGACAAGATAGACCCCAGGAGTGTACTCCAAGCCATCTCAAGCCACAGACAAGATAGACTCCAGGAGCATACTCCAAGCCATCTCAAGTCACAAACAAGATAGACTCCAGGAGCTCCAAGCCATCTCAAGCTACAGACAAGATAGACTCCAGGAGCGTACTCCAAGCCATCTCAAGCCACAAACAAGATAGACTCCAGGAACGTACTCCAAGCCATCTCAAGCCCCAGACAAGATAGACTCCAGGAGCGTACTCCAAGCCATCTCAAGCGACAAACAAGATAGACTCCAGGAGCGTACTCCAAGCCATCTCAAGCCACAAACAAGATAGACTCCAGGAGCGTACTCCAAGCCATCTTAAGCCACAAACAAGATAGACTCCAGGAACGTACTCCAAGCCATCTCAAGCTCCAGACAAGATAGACTCCAGGAGCGTACTCCAAGCCATCTCAAGCGACAAACAAGATAGACTCAAGGAGCGTACTCCAAGCCATCTCAAGCCCCAGACAAGATAGACTCCAGGAGCGTACTCCAAGCCATCTCAAGCCACAAACAAGATAGACTCCAGTAGCGTACTCCAAGCCATCTCAAGCCACAAACAAGATATACTCCAGGAGCGTACTCCAAGCCATCTCAAGCCACAAACAAGATAGACTCCAGGAGCGTACTCCAAGCCATCTCAAGCCCCAGACAAGATAGACTCCAGGAGCGTACTCCAAGCCATCTCAAGCCACAAACAAGATAGACTCCAGGAGCGTACTCCAAGCCATCTCAAGCCCCAGACAAGATAGACTCCAGGAGCGTACTCCAAGCCATCTCAAGCCACAAACAAGATAGATTCTCATATGGAATAAAATACAACATCGGACTGCTGTTCCATAAAACAGATCTAGTCCTACAGTGGGTTTCAGCATTCTGTGGGATCCTTGGAAACGAGCTGGAAGTTCACAAAAGCCGGAAGTGACGGTACTCAGACTCGCCTTCCAGAGAGCATTTAAAAAAAAAAAAAAAAAAGCAAAGGCGTTCATCAAACGATTCATGAAGACCGAATGAAGAGACCAGCACAAAGAATACAAACCAGAATATGACAGCTTAGAAAAACTTGGCAGAGATGGACAGACAAGAATATTCAGACTCAGAACGAGACATCGTAGATTCAAGACCCAACTCCACAGAATGGGTCTCAGAGACACCGCAACGATTGTGGAGCACAAAAGCAAACAAAAGAACATATCCTGCAGAACTGTCCAACTTATGCACACCAAAGAACTGTCCAACTTATGCAAACCAAAGAACTGTCCAACTTATGCAAACCAAAGAACTGTCCAACTTATGCAAACCAAAGAACTGTCCAACTTATGCAAACCAAAGAACTGTCCAACTTATGCAAACCAAAGAACTGTCCAACTTATGCAAACCAAAGAACTGTCCAACTTATGCAAACCAAAGAACTGTCCAACTTATGCAAACCAAAGAACTGTCCAACTTATGCAAACCAAAGAACTGTCCAACTTATGCAAACCAAAGAACTGTCCAACTTATGCAAACCAAAGAACTGTCCAACTTATGCAAACCAAAGAACTGTCCAACTTATGCAAACCAAAGAACTGTCCAACTTATGCAAACCAAAGAACTGTCCAACTTATGCAAACCAAAGAACTGTCCAACTTATGCAAACCAAAGAACTGTCCAACTTATGCAAACCAAAGAACTGTCCAACTTATGCAAACCAAAGAACTGTCCAACTTATGCAAACCAAAGAACTGTCCAACTTATGCAAACCAAAGAACTGGACAACGATGTTTAAAGTAGGACGTGAGTTAACGCAACAATATGCGCCTGACCTGGTTTCGGAAGATCTTTCGTTAACTCACGTCCTTCTTTAAACATCGTTGCCCAGTTCTTCAATGCTGTCTTCGACACACTTTTGTCCCCATACACCGCCTGCATTCTGCGATGAATCTCAACTGATTAACATCCGTCAGCTGTTAGAAACCGAATCACCGCTCGCTGATCAACTCTGAACGGATTTCGTATCACACCCGCCATGTTTTCAACGGCCGGCTGAGGAAACGATAAGTCGAAGATTAATGAAATTTTGCAAACTTGACGGTTGGTACGTACTGTTTACACCAGAAGTGACATCATCGTGCGCATCGTACGTATGTTCAATTGGTGCAGTTTGATCGGTTTCATTTGAACACGCCTCGTTTATACTAAAGACATACAGAGTGTATTTATCGATGTTCGCACAGAAAGAACACTAACGTCTGGTCAGCTAATACCTACTTACCAGATAATGTTAGTTAGGGTCAGATTAACATGCTGACCAAGACCTTATCTCGCTTCCATGCAGTTCTCCCTGGACACAGGCTGTCTTAGTCCGGCTAACGAGGTTGGAGATCAATGTGATTCACGCACATGGTAGTGAGCGCCACGAAGATGAAACCAAGCATAGCACAAACACCTGAAGGACCCTGGTCCACCTTCATTAGCACACTCGTGAGATGAAATAAGCTCGTGCAACCCATCACTTAACGCGTAAACTGGGATCAAGATTCTGAGCAGCGCATGAGCTGCAGTGGTCAGCGACCCATAGCTGACTGCTAGCGTCAGGACCAGCGAACCAAAGCTGTCAAGACCCTTCTACACCTCCACGGTGATCCTGGATAACAGGCTGCAGTAGGGCAGACTGGCTAAAGAGAAGGGATCGAAGAGGGAATGCTAACCCGGTACTAAAAAAATACTTGCTGAAGTCGGATGTGTTGGACCGAAAGGTGTAAATTTAGCAGTCAAGCTGTAAACTACGACACAACGCATTCTGTTCTCTGGACTACATTCTGCTACTTAAGCCCGTTCATGGTTTGGTAGTGGGAGATTGAGAACGAACAAAGCCAAGACAATGCGTAAACAAAAGACTAAAATTACTCATTGCAAGTATTCAACAACAACAGCAACAACAACAGGCGCATGACGATGATGTGGCCCTGATCATCAAATCAGGCATTTCTCCAGATCAACCTGCAGGTCTAGGGGTATGAGCTGGACAAGAGATGGATGACCATCAGCAGTTCTAGAACAAAAACCATAATCTGGAGATACGAGATTATGCTGAGAAAACGGCACTGGGAACGGATTGGAGCCGTGTGGGCCGGTGCGGGGGCTTCAGTGGTTGGCTTCAGTGGTTGGATTCAGTGGTTGGCGTCCAGGGAAGATGCAGCTGGTAGATTTGTCCATGCCATAAATACAGGATTCCTCAGCAAACTGAGAATATTCATCCTGTAATGTCGTCCAAGTGCTCATTTTACAAATGAGACACTAGTCCGGTCAGGCACAACATTCTGACCAGGACGTCGCGTCAGGGTCAGGTACAACATACTGACCAGGACGTCGCGTCAGGGTCAGGCACAACATACTGACCAGGACGTCGCGTCAGGGTCAGGCACAACATACTGACCAGGACGTCGCGTCAGGGTCAGGCACAATATACTGACCAGGACGTCGCGTCAGGGTCAGGGACAACATACTGACCAGGACGTTGCATCAGGGTCAGGCACAACATACTGACCAGGACGTTGCGTCAGGGTCAGGCACAACATACTGACCAGGACGTTGCGTCAGGGTCAGGCACAACATACTGACCAGGACGTTGCGTCAGGGTCAGGCACAACATACTGACCAGGACGTTGCGTCAGGGTCAGGCACAACATACTGACCAGGACGTTGCGTCAGGGTCAGGCACAACATACTGACCAGGACGTTGCGTCAGGGTCAGGCACAACATACTGACCAGGACGTTGCGTCAGGGTCAGGCACAAGATACTGACCAGGACGTTGCGTCAGGGTCAGGCACAAGATACTGACCAGGACGTTGCGTCAGGGTCAGGCACAACATACTGACCAGGACGTAGCGTCAGGGTCAGGCACAACATACTGACCAGGACGTTGCGTCAGGGTCAGGCACAAGATACTGACCAGGACGTTGCGTCAGGGTCAGGCACAACATACTGACCAGGACGTTGCGTCAGGGTCAGGCACAACATACTGACCAGGACGTTGCGTCAGGGTCAGGCACAAGATACTGACCAGGACGTTGCGTCAGGGTCAGGCACAACATACTGACCAGGACGTTGCGTCAGGGTCAGGCACAACATACTGACCAGGACGTCGCGTCAGGGTCAGGCACAAGATACTGACCAGGACGTTGCGTCAGGGTCAGGCACAACATACTGACCAGAATGTCGCGTCAGGGTCAGGCACAAGATACTGACCAGGACGTTGCGTCAGGGTCAGGCACAACATACTGACCAGGACGTTGCGTCAGGGTCAGGCACAACACACTAACCAAGAGCACTCTCTTCCATGTAGTGTTCCCTGGAAACAGGCTGTTTTCATGGCAGTCTGGCTGATAAGATGTGGATCGATGTGATCCCGCAGTAGTGAACGTCACGCAGATGAAGGCAAGTATAGCACAACCGCTTGGAAGACCGCGGTCCACCCTCATCAGCACGCTCGTGATATAAGGCAAGCTACTACAACCCGCCTCTTAACGCCCTTTTCAGTGCGCACAAAAGAGTAAACCTACTCATTGTGGGCATTCAACAACAACAACAACAACAACAACAACATCACATCTTGTTTGTTGTCGTGATTTGTTAGTTGTTCTCGCTTGTTTTTGTCCCCCGACCAAGGTCTCGTGTGCATGACGTATATACAATTTTGCTTATGTCCTGGTACAGGCACTGTGCCATTACCTGTATGTGTTTTTACGCGAGACGTTATAGATGGCTGTATGTCGCTTTACTTGTGTACTTGTTTAAACTTGTGGCTGCGAGATGTGGAGTCATAGCCCACAGAGACCAGTTCTAGGACGGAGAAATCAGGTGAGAGAAAGATATCCGCCGTTGAAGAATATAACATGATCTTGGGACTTGACCTTTCGGACTCTGGTTGAGTGGTCTCGATGTCAGTGGTTTGGGCATGTCTGCAGACTGAGGCAGGATCAAATACCATGACAATCGTGTGGGATTCTAAATGGCATGGACACCCTGCACCATCTAACGCCCGCTACGTTGACAAGGGTCGGTCTCTAATGGGTCGGGAAATGAATTGGAGCCAGGCCAGGAAGGAAGACATGGGCTTTCAGAAAGGTCAGGACTAATTTAGTAAGCGTAGAGGTAGAGCGCTCGCTTTTCACGACAAAGGTACGGAGTTCAACTTCCTATATTGGTACGCTCCAGTCAACGCCGCTGTAATTGGCTACATAGTTTACTCTTAGGGAAGGAAAATCAGCGAAGATGGGAGCTGTGCCCTCGTGCAATAAAGTATCCAACACTTCATCGCATACGTCAGTGTCTGCTATGAGACTACCTGTGCTGTTTAATAAACCAAATACTAAAGACCTTAGTTCTAAGTTCAACCCGTCCTTCGCCAAGAGGTGATCGTCCTTCGCCAAGGGGTGATCGTCCTTCGCCAAGAGGTGATCGTCCTTCGCCAAGAGGTGATCGTCCTTCGCCAAGGGGTGATCGTCCTTCGCCAAGAGGTGATCGTCTTTCGCCAAGAGGTGATCGTCCTTCGCCAAGAGGTGATCATCCTTCAACAAGAGGTGATCGTCCTTCGCCAAGAGGTGATCGTCCTTCGCCAAGAGGTGATCGTCCTTCGCCAAAAGGTGATCGTCCTTCAACAAGAGGTGATCGTCCTTCGCCAAGAGGTGATCGTCCTTCGCCAAGAGGTGATCGTCCTTCGCCAAGAGGTGATCGTCCTTCAACAAGAGGTGATCGTCCTTCGCCAAGAGGTGATCGTCCTTCGCCAAGGGGTGATCGTCCTTCGCCAAGAGGTGATCGTCTTTCGCCAAGAGGTGATCGTCCTTCGCCAAGAGGTGATCATCCTTCAACAAGAGGTGATCGTCCTTCGCCAAGAGGTGATCGTCCTTCGCCAAGAGGTGATCGTCCTTCGCCAAGAGGTGATCGTCCTTCGCCAAAAGGTGATCGTCCTTCAACAAGAGGTGATCGTCCTTCGCCAAGAGGTGATCGTCCTTCGCCAAGAGGTGATCGTCCTTCGCCAGGAGGTGATCGTCCTTCAACAAGAGGTGATCGTCCTTCGCCAAGAGGTGATCGTCTTTCGCCAAGAGGTGATCGTCCTTCGCCAAGGGGTGATCGTCCTTCGACAAGAGGTGATCGTCCTTGTGCGAGTACCAACTCTGTGTCCAGTCGTTTCTGTCGCGGGCGCGTGTTATCCATTAGTCTGTTGTGGAGTTGTGTGTGTTGTGCTTTTCTAGTGAATCTTGCCAGCGAGTTGGGGGCTGTCCCCGAGGTCTCTTTTTGTCGCGCGGGTATCACATGGTGGTTATGGTACTCCATCGTTCGTCTTGTCGTCTGGCTATATGGCCTGCCCAGCGGTATTTTGGGTAGTTGACGTACTGTAGGACATCCTTGATATGTGGCATTCTCCGGATGTCGCTGTTGTGTAGTTATCTCACCTGTAGTGTTTTATACCTACGTATGAAATAGTTAATAAACTAGTATACCCAGGGATCTTTCATCAAGGAGACAACGTCACTGCCACACATCATCCTTTCAGGAAACCACATGAGAAATTCTTCTCAGTACAGAGATGTAGCTTGACTTACAACTTGGACAGTTTGTGGCAGTTCCAGATGGAGCATGAGCGTTTAGGGCAGATGAGATTGGGCTTGCGACTCTAAGAAACAAAAGTTACCTGAATGGGTTGGACGAACGCAGGTCACGTCAGGGTCAACAACCGATTCGACACGAGTTCGACAAGAAAACGAGGCTTAAGGTACAGGCTATGTAGAAGACTTTATCTGGTACAGGGGTGGGTGTCCGAACTGACCACCCTTATGTCAGATTTTTACATGGATGAGGGTTGTTGACAATATGATACTTAACATGACAGGCTACTACATTTAGAATGACAGTGACTCGTGGATAGACAACCAATAACATTTTAGATGGGTGTAATTCTACATTGGAATGATGACTAAATCAGCCGACCCAAAGCTGATAATTGGACAGCTATGGTTGTTGTTTGAGTCTATAAAAAGACACTGTAGTGATAAAATCGACACACTTGCAGGAAGACTGGAAGTGAGCGAGTTTGCAGGGTGGTTGTACACCTCGAGTTTGGCCAGTCGCGCCCAATAGGTGCTTATGATGGACACCCTGTCAACAGTAAGAGATCTGAATGTGTGTTATACGTGCAGGACACCCTGTGAATGATGTTTGTTCTCATTATCTGTGACCGTACAGATTCACCTGAGTATGTTAATGCACAGATCGCCTAAATACGTGATCTGATAATATGTGAGTGGAAAAGTCGCATGAGTACGTGAAGTGACCTGATTGTATTTGATTGCACAGATCATCTGAGTGTGTAATCTGATCGAAAGGACGAGTTTGTGGTTGTGTGTTAGGGTGCAGATAGAGAACAGCTAATTGATTATTTGTGAATCTACATATCACCTGAATACGTGATCTGATTATATGTGAGCGTACAGATTCACCTGAGTATGTGAAGCGAACTGATTGTGTGTGAGCATACAGATTCGCCTGAGTACGTGAAGTGATCTGATTATATGTGAATACACAGATCAACTTAGAATGTGGTCTGATCGTGACGACGAGTTTATGATTGTGTGTCGAGTGTAGATAGAGGACGGCGAGCTAACTGGAGCAATTAAGTTGTGGCTAGAATAGTATTAGAGTTGTGAAGTTGTGTTGTTGCAGGTATAGACTTAGAATCTGGATTTTTATGCAGTAACAGAAATAACATCAACAGCAACCGCTTGTATTTTCTGTGGTAGTTAAATAACAAAATTATGATTATTTCGTTTAAAATTATGTTGCTTTTTTTTTATATTGTGCAAAGATTATTTTTGTTAATAAATGATATTATTTTGTTTTATGGTCAGGATAGTATTCACTGTGCTTTCTGTGTTGAAGTTGTGTCAGTGTGTTGTAACTCTATAATAAGTAAACTACCCAGCTATAAACATAGACTCTATCACAAGTTCTATTCAATAGAGAGATGTGGTATGACTTACTACTTGGACAGTTCTATTCAATAGAGAGATGTGGTATGACTTACCTCTTGGACAGTTCTATTCAATAGAGAGATGTGGTATGACTTACTACTTGGACAGTTCTATTCAATAGAGAGATGTGGTATGACTTACCTCTGGACAGTTCTATTCAATAGAGAGATGTGGTTTGACTTATCTCTTGGACAGTTCTATTCAATAGAGAGATGTGGTTTGACTTATCTCTTGAACAGTTCTATTCAATAGAGAGATGTAGTTTGACTTATCTCTTGAACAGTTCTATTCAATAGAGAGATGTGGTATGACTTATCTCTTGGACAGTTCTATTCAATAGAGAGATGTGGTTTGACTTATCTCTTGAACAGTTCTATTCAATAGAGAGATGTAGTTTGACTTATCTCTTGAACAGTTCTATTCAATAGAGAGATGTGGTATGACTTACTACTTGGACAGTTCTATTCAATAGAGAGATGTGGCATGACTTACCACTTGGACAGTTCTATTCAATAGAGAGATGTGGTATGACTTACCACTTGGACAGTTCTATTCAATAGAGAGATGTGGTTTGACTTATCTCTTGGACAGTTCTATTCAATAGAGAGATGTGGTTTGACTTATCTCTTGAACAGTTCTATTCACTAGAGAAATGTGGTATGACTTACCTCTTGGACAGCTCTATTCACTAGAGAAATGTGGTATGACTTACCTCTTGTAACTTGAAAGGAATGCTAGTTATGGTCCCTCTCACTTGGATCTGCCTGAACAAAGCAATGTCCTGGAAACTGTCCACTTCAAACCCCAAAAGTTGACACACTTTGTCCACATCTTCCTTATCCAGAGGAGAGAATTGACTCTTTTCTGCATCGCCATCTACTGCCTGGAATTTGAGATTTCCCAGAAGAAGAACCGCAGAAAGTACGGAGAAGAGACCGTGAGACATCTCCTCGGAAATACCCAAGACATTCATTGCCAGCCGTAGATTGTCGAACATTACCGAGTCGTTGACACCAGCAAGGGCGAAGCATCCACTCTGGCTAAGGTAGTGATATGAATTTGCAGGGCCCAGCATGTAGGATTCTGCCAGTTGGGGACAAGCTAGTGCAGCTGCCGTGAGCTGGTAGAAGACGTGGTAATTCCTCTCCTGCTCGTTCTGGAAAGTAATCCTGGACTGTTCCAGCAAGTAGTCCTGCACGATGCAGCCCTTGATTTGGGTCCCAGAGAAACAAACTTGCATGAACTTGCCAAATCTGCTGGAGTTGTCGTTGCGGACAGTTTTGGCATTACCTGTCGACAAATAGATAACAAGTCAAACAGATTGAAACAGTTTTGTCTAGCTTGTCAACAAATGGATAATAAAGTCAAACAGATAGAAACAGTTTTGTCATTGTTTGTCAACAAAACAGATAGGTCAAACATATAGAAACAGTTTTGTCATTGCTTGTTAACAAAACAGATAAATCAAACAGATAGAAACAGTTTTGTCATTGCTTGTTAACAAAACAGATAGGTCAAACATATAGAAACAGTTTTGTCAGTGCTTGTTAATAAAACAGATAAGCCAAACAGATATAAACAGTTTTGTCATTGCTTGTCGACAAAACAGATAAGTCAAACAAATATAAACAGCTTTGTCATTGCTTGTCAACAAAACAGATAAGTCAAACAGATAGAAACAGTTTTGTCATTGCTTGTCCCCAAAACAAACACGTCAGCAGATAGAAACAGTTTTGTCATTGCTTGTCCCCAAAACAAACAAGTCAGCAGATAGAAACAGTTTTGTCATTGCTTGTCAACAAAACAGATAAATCAAACAGATAGAAACAGTTTTGTCATTGCTTGTCAACAAAACAGATACATCAAACAGATAGAAACAGTTTTGTCATTGCTTGTCCCCAAAACAAACAAGTCAGCAGATAGAAACAGTTTTGTCATTGCTTGTCAACAAAACAGATAAGTCAAACAGATAGAAACAGTTTTGTCATTGCTTGTCCCCAAAACAAACAAGTCAGCAGATAGAAACAGTTTTGTCATTGCTTGTCAACAAAACAGATAAGTCAAACAGATAGAAACAGTTTTGTCATTGCTTGTCCCCAAAACAAACAAGTCAGCAGATAGAAACAGTTTTGTCATTGCTTGTCAACAAAACAGATAAGTCAAACAGATAGAAACAGTTTTGTCATTGCTTGTCCCCAAAACAAACAAGTCAGCAGATAGAAACAGTTTTGTCATTGCTTGTCAACAAAACAGATAAGTCAAACAGATAGAAACAGTTTTGTCATTGCTTGTCCCCAAAACAAACAAGTCAAACAGATAGAAACAGTTTTGTCATTGCTTGTCCCCAAAACAAACAAGTCAGCAGATAGAAACAGTTTTGTCATTGCTTGTCCCCAAAACAAACAAGTCAGCAGATAGAAACAGTTTTGTCATTGCTTGTCCCCAAAACAAACAAGTCAGCAGATAGAAACATTGACCTCATAATCATCCATGAGAAAAGACTGACCAGAACACACATTATAGGAGTAGGAGTCAAAATGACAAATATTTGGTATTGTTATAATTTGCTAGATTAATGGACAATGGGGTGTAAAACTGAAAATGCATATACAATTTAAAGTTCTACTTGTATCTTGGTCTCAAGATAGATGTGAAAAATGGACAATGAAATGTAGGATAGTCAGTTTATTTACAACTAAATTTCTACTTTTATAATGACCTCAAGATGGACATGGGTGCTCGCAGGCACGCGGCGCCCCCCCCCCCACCCCCCGCCCCCCGCCCGCACGCATGCACACACATTATATATATATACATATATTTATATATACGCAGTGTGTGTTAACAAAATATATGTTCTTAATTTTACCACCGAAAGAAATTAAGCATGAAGGATTGTCAGTTTGTATAAATATAAAGTTCTACTTTTATGATGGCCTCAAGATGGATGTAAAACATGGACAATGGAATGTAGGATAGTCAGTTTATATAAATATAATGTTGTATATATATTATATATATAGTTGTAAATATGACCGTATTTATACATGGTTGTAACCTTCTCATGGTGAAAGCCATGTTTGTTATAAAATAAAGTGGTTGTCATCAGAAGAATAGACGGCATGCTGGCCTACTTGCTCGAACAGCGCTTTTGGGAGCATATATCCTTAAGATAACCACTCGTCATGTAGTTCCCAATCTTTTTACACCTGTGGACCGGTGAAAATAAGAAACATTTTTTCACGGACCATTGAATTTAAAAACATTCGACGGCCATTGACGTTAAAAACATTATTTGAATGCCATTGTCATTGACGTTGAGAACATTATTCGCGGACCAGTGACGTTAAAAACATTATTCGCGGACCAGTGGAGTTAAAAACATTATTCGCGGACCAAAAACATTATTCCCGGACCAGTGAAGTTAAGAACATTATTCGCGGACCAGTGAAGTTAAAAACATTATTCGCGGACCAGTGAAGTTAAAAACATTATTCCCGGACCAGTGAAGTTAAAACATTATTCGCGGACCAGTGAAGTTAAAAACATTATTCGCGGACCAGTGAAGTTAAAAACATTATTCGCGGACCAGTGAAGTTAAAACATTATTCGCGGACCAGTGAAGTTAAAACATTATTCGCGGACCAGTGAAGTTAAAACATTATTCGCGGACCAGTGAAGTTAAAAACATTATTCCCGGACCAGTGAAGTTAAAAACATTATTCGCGGACCAGTGAAGTTAAAAACATTATTCGCGGACCAGTGAAGTTAAAAACATTATTCGCGGACCAGTGAAGTTAAAAACATTATTCGAGGGCCAGTGAAGTTGAAAACATTATTCGCGGACCAGTGAAGCTAAAAACATTATTCCCGGACCAGTGAAGTTATAAACATTATTCGCGGACCAGTGAAGCTAAAAACATTATTCGAGGGCCAGTGAAGTTAAGAACATTATTCGCGGACCAGTGAAGTTAAAAACATTATTCGCGGACCAGTGAAGTTAAAAACATTATTCCCGGACCAGTGAAGTTAAAACATTATTCGCGGACCAGTGAAGTTAAAAACATTATTCGCGGACCAGTGAAGTTAAAAACATTATTCGCGGACCAGTGAAGTTAAAAACATTATTCGCGGACCAGTGAAGTTAAAAACATTATTCGAGGGCCAGTGAAGTTGAAAACATTATTCGCGGACCAGTGAAGCTAAAAACATTATTCCCGGACCAGTGAAGTTATAAACATTATTCGCGGACCAGTGAAGCTAAAAACATTATTCGAGGGCCAGTGAAGTTGAAAACATTATTCGCGGACCAGTGAAGCTATGAACAATTTTCTCAGACAGCTCAGATAGAAATAGCAACAATTATTAGAAATAACTTGTCTTCCCAAATATCACATACACCGCAGTATTCGCAGATAAATTGGCCTCTAAAACGTGTCTATCAATGTCCGATTGACCTGATCTAGGTTTAGCCATATTTGGAGGCCTTAGATAGATAGATAGATAGATAGATAGATAGACAGACAGACAGACAGACAGACAGACAGACAGACAGACAGACAGACAGACAGACAGACAGACAGACAGGCAGGCAGGCAGGCAGGCAGGCAGACAGGCAGGCAGGCAGGCAGGCAGACAGACAGATAGATAGATAGACCAATGTATGTCCTAGGGTCGTGGTTAAGCCATTGCAGAGATTCTCTCTCTCTCTCTCTCTCTCTCTCTCTCACTCACTCCCTCTGTATGCATGTTGTGGTGTAGTGGTCATGTTAGTCTGTTCCAGCTTGACTATCAAGCGTAAATGTATAGAGTATCTTCCGATTACACTGTTTTTGGTTATATCAGGACGTATATGTGTCCTGGTGGCAGTGGTTGAGCCATTGCAAGATTGTGTGTTGGTGTTTGTTGTGGTGTAGTGGTTCTGTTAGTCTGTTCCAGCTTGACCATCAAGCGTAAATGTATGGAGTATCTTCCGATTACAATGTTGTTGGTTATATCAGGACGTATATGTGTCCTTGTGGCAGTGGTTGAGCCATTGCAAGATTGTGTGTTGGTGTTTGTTGTGGTGTAGTGGTAGTCTGTTCCAGCTTGACCATCATTAACAGTTGGAAGGAGTGTCTTCTACGCCACGAAGCTGTGAGCAGACTGCTGGTGATTGTTGGCGATTACGGTAAGCCTCCACACTTAATGGGCATCAAATTACTCTCTACTTAACCAAACACACCAAAGAGTGTGTCAAATCTTAAGCTCTTTGCTGCAGCGACTACTGTAAATTGTTAAAGGCCGGAGACCAGAAATCACAAGAATTCTGACTTGTGAAGTGCACATTTGAAAATTTTGTTTCAGATATTCTTATATTATCGATGTTAAGTATCCGGATTCAGGCTACCTGAAAGTAAGCATGATGCAGAGGTGGACTTTTCATCGAGTGAAACAGTGAATTGATTGAATAATCGCATTGTAATGTGGAGTGATTAGTCACTCTTTTCGTTTTTTCAGCTGTAATTTTGTTTTGTTTTTGGAGGTTCTTTTTTTTTTTTTTTTTGCCAATAATTGAGTGTATACTTGCAATACTTGGAATCCTGGTATTCTTCTTCTTCTTCTTCTTCGTACGCAGTCAGACAGTAACCATTATTTTTTCGAAAAAAGCGGCGGTCATCCTGAGGCTGTCGCCACTGCCATAGAGCTTGTCTTGTGGTTCCACTGGTGATGGCCACATCTGCTCTCTCTGATCCTCGTATGTCGGGCAGTTCTGCAGCAGATGTTCAGCGGTAATTTTCCCGGTACCACACGGGCATTCGTCGGTACCACCTATCTTCCATTTGTTGAATAGGTGGTACCTCAGTCTATTGTGGCCGGTGCGAAGTCTGAAGACAACGACCTGCTCTCTTCTGTTCAACTGGTAATAGGCATCGTTTTTGGTGTAACCAGTATGTTCGGTTTCCCATTTGGTCATGTATCTGGCTTTGATAAGCCGTTTTGACTCTTCGTATGTCATACTAGTATCTGTTTGTGGTAGTCTTGCACCTTCTTTTGCCAGTCTGTCTGCCTCCTCGTTGCCTTGGATGTTGCAGTGTGATGGGACCCACTGTACCACTACCCTTTTTGGTGCGGACTGCTGGCACAGTTTGCACGAGTGCTGCTCTTAAGTCATTAAGCTCAGTGTTTTTCTGGCTTTTTAGCGCTGTGACTACGGCGAGAGCATCTGTAAGCAGGACTATATGGCTTTCATTTTCTTTATGTGTCACCATTTCTTCCACTGCCGCCCTCAGTGCCTCTGCCTCCACTCTGAAATTGCTTGTGTACTTACCAGTAGCGAATGACAGTGTTATTTTTCTGCCATTTGGTAGGTTCAGGAATGCTCCTGCCCCTCCGTTCTGTGTAGTGTTTGTTACAGAACCGTCGGTGTATGCATGGGTCCAGTCCATGCTTGGGTAGTTTTTCGATATAAAGCTTAGGGTAGTATCTCTCCTTTTTTTTCAGTCTGGCAGTTTTTGTTTCCAATACCTGGTATATTTTCTACCACCTCTGGAAATATATCCTGCCTCCAGGTAGGTTTTCGTACAGTAGTGATGAATCCTGGTATTCAAACAGGCATGGTCTGTTGGCAGATAGCCGAATGCTATATGTTGTAGGTATTTTACAATTTCCTGCGGCTTAATAGGTACAAATAATTTGGGTACATTTTTAACTAGAATTTGTGAGCAGGCAGCGACCTGTTATGCCTACTTTTAGCGATTTCTAACTGCTAAGGGATTTTTAACATGCTCGACACTGATAACGGGAGTCCAACCTCACTACCCAGAGATCAGGGACATTTTTATCAGAAGATCCACGTGAAAAAATCCCGGTCTTCACCGTAATTCGAACTCGTGCCCTCAGGTACCCGAGGCGGACACCTTACCTCGAGACCACTGAGTCCCCCCACCCGAGGCGGACACCTTACCTCGAGACCACTGAGTCCCCCCACACGAGGCGGACACCTTACCTCGAGACCACTGAGTCCCCCCACACGAGGCGGACACCTTACCTCGAGACCACTGAGTCCCCTCACCCGAGGCGGACACCTTACGTCAAGACCACTGAGCCCCCCGACCCGAGGCGGACACCTTACCTCGAGACCACTAAGTCCCCCCATCCGATTCGGACACCTTACCTCGAGACCACTGAGTCCCCCCACCCGAGGCGGACACCTTACCTCGAGACCACTGGGTCCCCCCACCCGAGGCGGACACCTTACGTCAAGACCACTGAGCCCTGAGGCGGACACCTTACCTCGAGACCACTGAGCCCCCCCCCCCACCCGATTCAGACACCTTACCTCGAGACCACTGAGTCCCCCCCCCCCCACCCGATTCGGACACCTTACCTCGAGACCACTGAGTCCCCCACCCGAGGCGGACACCTTACCTCGAGACCACTGAGTGTCCCCACCCGAGGCGGACACCTTACCTCGAGACCACTGAGTCCCCCAACCCGAGGCGGACACCTTACCTCAAGACCACTGAGTCCCCCATTTTTTCGGACACCTTACCTCGAGACCACTGAGTCCCCCCACCCGAGGTGGACACTTTACCTCGAGACCACTGGGCCCCTAATTTAGTGTATTTTTGTTTAAATTTCAAATTTTGGGTTGTTTTTTTATTTATAACTATTTCAAAAATGAAACACTCTCCGTTTCGTTGTACCTAATAATTAAATGAGTATTTGCATGCTGCTTTTATTCTTTCTTTCTTTTTAAAATTACATTTAAAAAAATATAATTACTGCCCGAGAATCTATATCTGGAAATCTAGGCCGTCCCAATCCCAGCAGTCAAGATTTTGGGATGTTTACGGTACGTGTTCCAGTGACATGCGTAATGTTTCTACATAAGAGTGGCCTAATTGGTCACTTCCTGTACACACGCGGAATGAGACGCGTCTTTAGCCATTGAGAAGCGTTCCTGTTTTCTCTTCTCACGCATCCTTCTTCTTCTTCTTCTTCTTCTTCTTGTAATTGGTTGTCGTCTGTTGTCAAATATACGCATCGGGGTCACGATGTTGAGAAGCGAATGAGCTGCAGCGACCTATAGTTGACTGCTAGGTGATCCTGGATAACATGCTGCAACAGAGCAGACTGGCTAAGGAGAAGGGATCGAAAATTGAAGGCTACCCTGTACCGAGAAATATCTGCTGAAATCGGATGTGTTGGACCAAAAGGTGCAAATATCGCAGTCAAGCTGTAAACTATGACATAATGCATTCCGTTCTCCGGACAGCTTCATGCTACTCGCAAAGCCCTTTTTAGGGCTTGGTAGCGGGAGTTTGAAAACTAACGAATGAAAGATCAAAGAAGAAGAAGAAGAAGGAGAAAAAGAAGACTTATATCATTGATATACAGTGTATGCTCTGGCATAACGACATTATTCCTTTCAAGAACCTGATAGTCTGCCTCAGACCTCTTTCTTTTACTAACAGTAAACCAAGTATCCATTTACAGCTGGGTCAACTGGAGCGTGATAAAATATCTTTGCCGCGACAATCGAGCGCTCTATCACTCTGTTACTTAGATATAAAGTTGACTACGCCAAAGCATTTACATCAAATAATGGAAGCTTATCTCATCGATATGCATGTGTTGGACAATGGCGATGGATGGTTGCCATATCGATGGTAGAACGCCCAGTAATCAGTGGTCTGCAAACTTGTTGTGTATAGAAGGGATACAGAATAACATGGTTTAAGATGTCTCCAAACCCACCAGTCGCTCGAGTCTTTAACACAAGGCAGCAAGGCGTCATACATACCTTGGAAATGTAAAATGACTGATAGAATCGATTCCATTGCATTTGAGTCTTCTTCCTCCCCCCTCCCTCCCCCCCCCCCCCCCGCCCCGCCCATACACTTTAAGCCCCCTTTCATTGCTGGAAGTGTCGAGACAGCTTCTGCGGCGGCTCTGAAATGTTGCCTTACCTTGGTAGGGTACCCATTTAAATCTGGGGCGACTAGGAAAAGAGGTCATGCCATGATCCACTCACAACATGTCTGGTCAGAGCATGACGTGAATGAAACCTGGTACGTTGGGATTGTAAGCAAAGCTTTCATCCGCTAGGCCACTTGCTCCCTCTCATAGCACGAGGAAGAGCAAGACAAAACGTTTTAGAAGCATGGATTGAAAACAACGACCACACAGCAGATGTGGAAGAGTGCATCTACACGGGGGCCGTCTAACGGTATTAGTGTACAGATGAGCAAGAGTGCACCTACACGGGGGCCGTCTAACGGTATTAGTGTACAGATGAGCAAGAGTGCACCTACACGGGGGCCGTCTAACGGTATTAGTGTACAGATGAGCAAGAGTGCACCTACACGGGGGCCGTCTAACGGTATTAGTGTACAGATGAGAAAGAGTGCACCTACACGGGGGCCGTCTAACGGTGTTAGTGTACAGATGAGCAAGAGTGCACCTCAATAAGGGCCGTCTAACGGTATTAGTGTACAGATGAGCAAGAGTGCACCTACACGGGGGCCGTCTAACGGTATTAGTGTACAGATGAGAAAGAGTGCACCTCCACGGGGGCCGTCTAACGGTATTAGTGTACAGATGTGGAAGAAGAGGCTGAAGAGCTCTGCTCTAGCCGATATGCCAACTGTCCACCACACACAATGTGTCAAATGTTGTGATATATAAAGGACTTGTTCATTCTGTTTTCTGAATATATGTTGCCAGTATGAGGACACGTGACATACAAGCTGGACTTACCGAAGGCCTCAAGCACAGTGTTGGCCTCCAGGATCTGCTGCTCTGTCCAGAAGGAGGTGTGGTTAGTCACGGAACATAGGTACTGCAGGATGAACTTGGTTGTCTCCGTCTGTGGACGGAAGGTCATTAGTATCTTCTCAAACATTCTGCTACTTGCAAGGTCATTTTCAGGGCTTGGTAGCGGGGAGATTGAGAAGGAACCAGAAGAGGAAGAATAAGAAGAAGAAGAGGAAGACGAAGAAGAAGAGGAAAACGAAAAGAAGAAGAAAAAAAATAAATAGCTACTCCTACAGTAGTCAGAGTGGCGGTTAGGATACTGGGTCAGTACTCTAGAGTGTGATTTGGATACTGGGTCAGTACTCTAGAGCGTGATTAGGATACTGGGTCAGTAATTAGGAATGTGATTAGAATACGGGGACAGTACTCTGGAGTGTGGTTACAGTACTGGTCATGTACTCAGGAGAGTAGTTGAATGCTGAGACTGTACTCAGGAGAGTAGTTGAATGCTGAGACTGTACTCAGGAGAGTAGTTGAATGCTGAGACTGTACTCGGGAGAGTAGTTGAATGCTGAGACTGTACTCAGGAGAGTAGTTGGAATACTGGGACTGTATAAAGTTCAGGTTTCTCCCATAGTGATTACAGTACTGTCGAGGAATAAAGCCATAATAGTCCTCAGGAAACCATAAGAGCAATGAATTAGACAGCATATCAAAAGCTTCCATGGAGGCCAGTAATAAATTCAATAGAGTGAGATAAAAGAAACGTGATTGGATCAATCAGTAAGCATTAACTCTTGGTGAGTGTGTTATGACAACGCGAGGCATTGTGGGACGTCTGATTAGCGTAGTGATAGAGAAATACTTGTTATGGCAAAGGTTCGGGGTTCAACTCCCACGATCGTCACGTTCTTCTTCTTCTTCTTTCGTTCTCAATCTCCCGCTACCAAACCCTGAAATGGTTAGTAGCAGAATGTAGTCCAGAAAACGGAATGCGTTGTGTTGTAGTTTACAGCTTGGCTGCGATATTTGCACCTTTCGGTCCAACACATCCGACTTCGGCAAGCATTTTTTGAGTACCGGGTTAGCATTCCTTCTTCGATCCCATCTCCTTAGCCAGTCTGCCATGCTGCAGCCTGTTATCCAGGATCACCGCGTGGAGGTGTAGAAGGGTCTTGGCAGCTATGGTTCGCTGGCCCTGACGCTAGCAGTCAGCTATGGGTCGATGACCACTGCAGCTCATGCGCTGCTCAGCATCTTGATCCCGATCGTCACGTTCCAGCTATACTACCAGGGAAGTAAAAGGCAGCGAAGAAAGTAACTGGACACCCAACGTTCAATAGCTGTGGCTTAATGTACTACAGTCTCTAACAACTTCATTTCCGACAGTATTGTAGAAGCATATGGTTGCACAGCGCGTTAATCTTATTAAGAGTTCCAGTTAGGTACTTTGTCCTGCAACCCGATCCTCAAAAGCCTAAGCAGACAGTTCCTGTGAAAACGATGTATCTGTCTGGTGTGTTTGCTATACACTGTCCATGTTTCGCAGGCATGCAGCAGAGTGGTTAAACTATATCATGTTACACTTTTACCTTAACTTAACGTCTTCATAGCGACCCATAGCTGACTGCTAGCGTCAGGGCCAGTGAACCAGAGCTGCCAAGACCCTTCTACACCTCCACGCGGTGATCCTGGATAACAGGCTGCAGCAGGGAAGAGTGGCTAAGGAGAAAGGATCGAAGAGGGAATGCTAACCCAGTACTCAAAAAATGATTGCTAAAGTCGGATGTGTTGGACCGAAAGATGCAAATATCGCAGTCAAGCTGTAAACTACGACACAACGCATTCCGTTCTCTGGACTACATTCTGCTACTTAAGCCCTTTCAGGGTTTGGTAGCGGAAGATTAAAAACGAACGAAGCCAAGCCATACTGGTTTAGAAGACTCACGACTTGGTGGTGGCAATGATGCCCTTTTGGTTCAAGGCGCGTATTTGCCCCCTCCCAAAGGCAAAGCTCGCCTTAGCAGCTCGACTGTTGACCTCGTAGCGATAATCTCCTCTCTGGAGAGGGTGCTGCCCAGGTAGGCGAAGCTCAATGACACTATCTGCTCCATTATGAGTTTCCCTGATAGTTTTGCTAAAAGCTGTTGAACCTGTAATGTTACTTTTGACAGACATATCAACAGATCGTCTAATCAGAAAACAACTTTTCTCACTAAACATAACAATGACCTACCTTTCCTGCCCCGCTTTCTCCACTAATAATGCAGCTTTGGTTGACGTTGGAACTGTGCATGTTCTGATAGGCTGCCTCGGCTATAGCGAAGATATGTGGCTCCACCTGGCTGATTTTCTGACCGCTGTAGGCGCTGACTTCTGTTTGTTCGTAACACTTGAGCTCCTTATAAGGGTTAACTGCCACCAAGATGGAGCCTGTAAAGGTCTGAGATCAATGTCAAGGAACTTTAAGTCAGGTGAGAGTTAACCTTGGCCTTTGGGGAGAGGAAACTAACGTCTGATCCGACAATGTCAGTCACAGTCAGGAAAAATATAATGACCAAGACTACGCCTCACTTTCACGCAGTTCTTCCTGGTAACAAATCTGTTTCATGACAATCTGGCTAACGAGGTGGTGATCGACATGATCACCGTAGTAGTGAGCGTGACGAAGATGAAGCCAAACATAGTACAACAGGCTTGATGACACCGGCCCATCTTCATCAACACGATTGGGATGTGAGGAAGTATACTGTAAGTCGCCACGTAACACCCTTTTCAGGGCGCAGATATAAAGTAAACATAGTCATTGTGGGCATAACAACAACAACAACAACAACAACAACAGCAACATCTACCAACATATTTTGTCGCATATCTGTCTCGAGAGACCAGTATGGTTCTCTCACTTCTTGCGTGAGCATGCAGTTATATATGATGTGTCCATGGTCACGGAATGCTCCCCACGTGCCGTCTGTCTCGAGAG
Organism: Ariolimax columbianus; assembly: GCA_036924085.1. NCBI lineage: Eukaryota > Metazoa > Mollusca > Gastropoda > Stylommatophora > Arionidae > Ariolimax > Ariolimax columbianus. The sequence goes on from JAVGWX010000013.1 coordinate 74,209,613, forward strand.
ACCAGTATGGTTCTCTCACTTCTTGCGTGAGCATGCAGTTATATATGATGTGCCCATGGTCACGGAATGCTCCCCACGTTCCGTCTGTCTCGAGAGACCAGTATGGTTCTCTCACTTCTTGCGTGAGCATGCAGTTATATATGATGTGCCCATGGTCACGGAATGCTCCCCACCTGTCGTAGTCCTCATTTTATTGTAAGGATTTCGACCCCAGAGTCTATTATCTCAGGTGTTCAGTCTGAACTTCACTTCTTTATACTGGTTTAAAAGACCCTACAGAGTCTGTACACAACCAGTTTATTCCACTCCACTGATACTAACAATAACTGCGAGCATCCAATCTATTTTTATAATGCGTTAACTGATCCTGCCTCCACCACATCCTGTGACAATGCATTCCAAGCATTCACCCCTCTCTGACTAAACAAATAAATCGTAATATCTAATCTGGACTGGTCTCTAAACAATTTGTAACTGTGCTCTCTAGTTCTTGTTCTTGTAGGTGGTTGTACTTTGAAAAGCTTAGTATAGTCTAGTTTATCATTTCCATTGATTGATTTATAAACTTATATTATCTCGAATTCTTCTCCGTTCTAGGCCGGGTTTTTCTGAGTCTTTCCTCGGCTATAATTCTGAAATCCTATTATCATTTTTGTAGCTCTTCTTTGTATCCTTTACAGTACGTTAATATTCCCTCTATGATAAGGACTCCACACCTGAACACAGTACTCAAACGTAGGTCTTACCAATACGTCATACAGTTTGACTAGTACCATTGTTCTTACGACAACGTGCTCCTCTAGTAAAATCACGCCCTCCATGGTATGACCGCTTCTCCCACTCGACTAACATGTAGATGGGTCGGAGCCGCCTCGGGAGCTTCGGAGATTGTCCTCTGTCTTCGGCCCTTTCACGTATAAAAGGTTCTGAACACATATTGCTAGCATAATCAAGTCGGCTCTGTGAGCCACTCTCCATTTCCAAGAAATTCTGATCAAAGATTAACTGGGTTATTAGAACATTGTAAATAACTAGTCTTTGAACTCACGAGGGCTTGACCCGCGTTGAATGGAAGGTCTCTACATTATGTAAATGTGGCCTGGTCCCTGTAGACATTTCCTACAAAATATCGCATCGGACACCGACAATATAAAGCAGACCTCCTCTAAAAACTAAAAAAGGTGCATAAATCAAGGTTCCGTTCGTGAATAATGAATGCCATATACTCCACGAAGGAGGTCTCCGTTTCTACGGTGGAAAGAATTAACCCCTTTGTAGATGTCGTTAGATTTGACACTGAAATAACAGCTAACGTATTTTGATTTCCGGATCTTGACAAAATAGTTTCAAGGACCGGCGTTTATGATGAATTATTCATGTCTGTTCCCGGTAGGGTTTTCTTATTCTTCTTAATCTTGTTTGTCGTTCACTCCAGCTGAAGCATGAGGCGCAATTACAGTCGTGGTGTCTGAGGTATTTGAGGTTTATGTGATTGAGTTGTCTCAAGGTAAGGTGTCTGCCTCGGGTACCGGAGGTAGCGAGTTCGAACAACGGTGGAGGGGAAGGAAGAATAGCGGCTGGTCAGACAAAACCTACTGATCAGACATGTTAGTCAGGTTCAGAAAAAACATACTGGACAAGACCCTCACCTTGACTTCCTCGTAGCCCTTCCTGGAAACGGCTGTTTTCATGGCAGCCTGGCTAACAAGGGGAGAGATCAACGTGATCCCCGTAGTAGTGAGCGACACGCAGATGAAGCCAAGCATAGCTCAACCACCTGGAGGACCCCCTGTCCACCTTCATCAGCACGCTCGGGATGTGAGGAAAGCTACGACAACTCGCCACTTACCGTCCTTTTTAGGGTGCACAAAAGAATAATTCTACTCATTGTGAACAACAACAACAACAACAACGGTGGAGACCAGGATTTGTTCATGTAGATCTTATGGTAAAAATTCTTCTGATCTCTGGGTAGTGCGATCGAACTCTCGTGTACAGTGTCGAGAAAGTTAACAAAAATTCTTTGGCGATTAGAAATCGATAAAAACGGGCGTAATGGCCGTTGTCCGGACACAACTTTAAAAAAAATTATTCTTTTATGCGTTCGCCTTATTTCTCTAATCTCCAAGGCGGTGTGCGTTGCACTGTGGTTTTTTTTATTTTGCGCCTGTCGGCCCAGTGCATCCGACTTCAGCATGCATTTTATGTAAGGGTCTGCTTCCTCCTGCATTTTCTAAGGGTTTGCTTCCCCAGGTTAACGGCCGGTGCTGTGATGGGGATCGAACCCAGCACCTTAACCACTAGGCCACGCCGTCCCCTGGACACAATTCAAAAATTACTGTTAAAAATCTACCCAAATTATTTGTACTCCCCCCCCCCCTATTTCTATTTTTTTTTAAATTGTATGTGTTTGCCTCACTAGTTTCTGCTGGAGGACGCGCGCCTATTCCACCCCGGACCGTAGTCAACCTGGGCGATATTAAGACGCATAAACCAGTGCTTGGATGTATGTGTGCGTCTGCATGTACCTATACTAGGTTTGTGCGCTCTCAGTAGCCAGCCCAACCAAAGTGCAATGGAAGGGCCTCACCCTAAAGGCGCGTGTGAAAGTTCTGCAAGAGTTTGATTGTAGGACAGAGTCAAATGAAACAGTGTGAGAGAGGAAGAGGATTCGAACCCTACCCCCCCCCCCCCTTGCCCCCCCCCCCACCCCAGGTCTAGTAAGCCACAGGAAGTTTAAATACCTAATACGGATTGTCTTCGGCTACCTGGCAACATACATTAACAACATGCATGTTTGAATAGCAGGATCCCCAAGCGGGAGGAGTCAAAACTGTAAAGGGGGTCCGTCAGCTGACTTAACCGCTGGTCAGCGATGAAGACTTACTGACGTCAAGACAAAAATACCGCATATGCAACCAGCGCCCATCGCTCTGACTTTTCCGAATTCATTATTCACGCTGACCGTCACATATTATATCCATTTTCAGTCAAACTTCCGACCGTTCAGTCGGGTTAACAGACACTATATCAGATTAGTAGATCATTTGTTCCTTATTTGATGATTTGCTATTTCGTGTCTCTGATGAAGGCATATTGGTCGTAACGTAGGTTTTGTTTGTGTTTTCGTGTTTCCAAATGCTTTTTCTAGGTCTATCCAGACTATCCGATGTTTTTCGTCTTCTTGAAACGCACAATTTATTTCCTGGGATTTATATGTCACCTCTTCAGTCGACCCGTTTCTACGAACATCTGATTGCTGTGGGATAAGTAAATTTGTGGATTCCATACACCAGGTTATTCTAGTGTTAACTATTCGTTTCATTAGTTTCCCCGCACAGCTGAGCAAACAGCCTTACAAACACCGATGTCCTTTGTAAGAGAAACCGGGATATTGGTCTGAGGATCTAAGCAGTAGATCAGCTACCTCACGGCGAACTGCTGAGACTCAACCCTTGACCATGAGATATGTCCGCTCCCCAGGCGAACAACATCTCCGTGCAAGACCAGGCTTGTCCCCTGGTCAAATGCACTATTTCGAGAGGAATCACAGGTCGCTGACATTTGGTCCACGTGCTTGGCTGATAAGCTACCATCTGAGGGATTACGGCCGAACGCCTCTAAGCCAGAATCCCGGCCTAAATCTCAGCACCGCTGTGATGGGAGGCTACGACATGGCTGGGGCTTGCGTCTCAGCCCGGCCCGATTGAGCCGCAGAAATGCACCTGGCAAAATGCACTCCTGCCTCGCTCTTTGCCTCTGTCTGCTATCAGTCATCCCAATGGACGCAGAAGAGATGTAGTCCAGCGGACATTGCAACTCCTGCCCTATTGTGACAACCTCCCGGGTGGCGGGGAATGCTAGGCGTACCATCACTGCAGATGAGCCGAGAAAATAAAGGGAGCAAAGAGATACCTCACTCACATGCATATGCTACGTTTCTGGCAGGATGTGACGATCTTGAGACACAGTCACACTGGACTGCCTCTCTTCCGGGATAGTACAAACTAGTACATAGTCCATCATATCATTGCCAAACCCTATAGACACGAGTAGGGAAGACTCGATAGTCCTGCAAGACAACTTCCCAAGAGAGACAACTCTGACCAAAAACAACTGCTGCCTTGCAGTTAGGCTGGGGACAGCTAAAGGCTAAGGAGGGCAACCCTACAGAAACGCCTGTTGAAATCGGATGCACTGAGCCACAGGCTTAACAAAATAAAACAGTGCAACGTAAATATCGCTGTAAACAGCGTACAATGAAGAAGAAGAAGAAGATCTGGGGATGACCGACGAAGAAGAAGTAGAAAAATGTCTGCATGAGTGCTTACTAGACAGGGATTACATCGTTCCACGGGTTCGAGTTCGCGGACGGGCAGAAACAAAATCCGGGCCATAGTTCATGCCTAGTACGACCGTTCCTCCAGTCGACGCAGCTGATGTATGAGTTGGGGAAGGTTAAAAACAGCAAGGAAGGGAACTATCCACCCCACCTCACATAGGCTATGGCTTAGTACATGAAGTGTTATCTTCAACCACGACGGCATTTGTTGCCATTTACGTTTACTTAACATTCTAAAGTGAAGAATTTTTTCCATAAAACCCATAAAAGGATTCCCCTATGGTTGATGATCAATAAAGGACAATCGGTACGTTGTAATATTACAAATGTAACTCAAGTAGGCAACAATGTGAAAAAAAACTAAAGTAAGTATGAGACGTGTTCAAATGAAACCGGACCTAACTGCAACAAGTGTACATACGTACGATGCGCATTATGACGTCACTTCTGGTGTAAACAGAACATACCAACCGTCAAGTTTGCAAAATTTCATTATCCTCCTACTCATAGTTTCCTCAGTAGATCATTGAAAACATGGCGGGTGTAATACTGAATCCGTCCATGAGTTGATCAGCGAGCTGTGATTCAGTGTCTAACAGCTGAAGGATGTCTACCAGTTGACATTCATCGCAGAATGCAGGCAGTGTATGGTGACAAAAGTATGTCGAAGACAACAGTGAAGAACTGGATAACGATGTTTAAAGAAAGACGTGAGTTAACCCAACAATATGCGCCTGACCTGGTCTCGGAAGATCTTTCGTTAACTCACGTTCTTCTTTAAACATCGTTGTCCAGTTCTTCAATGTTGTCTTTGACATACTTTTGTCCCCATGCACTGCAGGCATTCTTCGATCAATGTCAACTGGTAGACATCCGTCAGCTGTTAGAAACCAAATCACCGCGCGCTGATCAACTTTCTGATAGTTCCAGACATACTCCATTCCACCCACACCCCTCCCCCCTCTCCTAGCGCCGCCGCCCCTTCCCAACCCTTTTTGATAGTTTCATACTCCACCCCCCCCCCCCCCCGCCCCTAACGCCACTCCTCCCCCTCCGCGATAGTTCCAGACATACCCCATTCCACCCACACCTCCCCCCAAACAACGCCCATCCCCAACCCTTTCCAATAGTTCCAGACATTCCAAATCCCCCCCCCCCCCCAGATGATTTAAACTGAACGTGTTGTGCTCACCAGATTGGAATAAAACTGTAGGGTTCGGAAAGTAGGGTGGGATAAACACACAGACACACAAGATGACTCACTCGCTAACAAGAACGGCCTTAACAGAGCTGATTTCGCGAGACTATCATTTCAGTATCATGCATTATGTCTGCCACTCTTCTGAACCACAGAACCCTGGCTTCTAGCCCTGACCCAGTTAGGATTTCACAGCCTACCGGAACGCCTAGTCACTTGTCAGCCATTACGCCATCGTCAACGTGAAACCGAAACTCGATTCTAAATGGTCAGAACATATTTTATGCGGACCTGCTGTTCGACCCGTCGCGTGTGGGCTACAGCTTCAAACGGTGGGGCGCCTCGCGTGTCTAGATGATCTAGTGGGCTAAGTCGGTGGAGGGTTGGTTCAGGTCAGGGTCGACAAAACTGAACGTGCCAGGCATGTTTGACTAAGGTAGGGTCGTAAATACTGTCACTGTGGTCCAGGGATAAGGCACCTGCCTCTCAAAGCGATGAACGGAAACCCTGACACGGGCCTAAGTTGATAATGCCTGTTGCCAGGTAGCCGAAGGCTTCGGCTATTAGTAGTAGGTATTTTAAAACTTCATGCGGATTACTTGGCCTGGGGGAAGAAACAAATCATTTCTATAGATCTTCAACTAGAACTTTTGAATTTTGTCTAGACAGCGGCCGTTAAGCCTCCTCGTTTCGATTTCTAACGCCAAGGAAATTTAACGTGCTCGACACTGTACACGGGAGTCTGATCTCACTACCCACAGATCGGGGAAATTTTTATCAGAAGATTCACGTTAAAAAATCTCGGTCTCCACTGTGATTTGAACCAGCAACATTTGGCACCCGAGGCAAACACCTTACCTCACGACCACCAACATCCTTCTTTATAACCTCATTTCGAGGGCATATATTTTGTTTAAAACCAGTTTGTTCATTGTCCATGTTTCTGCGCCGTATAACAGTGTTGAATATATATAATACCTGGTGGTGCTGAGCAGCGCATGAGCTGCGGTTTACAACGACCCATAGCTGACTGCTAGCGTCACGCCAGCGGCCCATAGCTGACTGCTAGCGTCACGCCAGCGGCCCATAGCTGACTGCTAGCGTCACGCCAGCGAACCAAAGCTGCCAAGACCCTTCTACACCTCCACGCGGTGAAACTGGATAACAGGCTGCAACAGAGCAGACTGGCTAAGGAGAAGGGATCGAAGAGGGAATGCTAACCCGGTACTCAAAAAATGCTTGATGAAGTCGGATGTGTTGGACCGAAAGGTGTAAATATCGCAGTCAATCTGTAAACTATGACACAACGCATTCCGTTCTCTGGACTACATTCTGCTACTCAGGCCCATGTCAGGGTTTAGTAACGGGAGATTGAGAACGAACGAAGCTGGTGAGTTTCATTATTAATGTATCTGTTGTGGAGGAATATTAACGTCTGGTCAGGCAAAATATACTGACAAAAACCCTCATCTCGACTTCCCCATAGTCATCCATGGAAACGGGCTGTGTTCATGGCATCCTGGCTAGCGAGGTGGGGGATCGACGTAATCCCCGTAGTAGTGAGAGACACGCAGATTAAGCGAAGCATGGAATCCAACCGCCTGGAGGACCCTGGTCCACCTTTACCAACTCCCTCGGGATGTGAGGAAAGCTGCTACAAACCGCCACTTAACGTCCTTTTCAGGACGCACAAAAGGGAAAACCTACTCATTATGGGCACTCAACAACAACAACGTATTGGTTATGTGCCTGGATGTCAATATACTCCTCATCATACACATTTGGCCATCCTTATTCTCTTCATCACTTCCCTCTCACGTCTACCATCACCTGTAATGATCTGTCGCAGACACAAGCAGGTACGTGTTCCAGTATCATGCAGTTCACTTTGATATTGTTGTTGAGTGCCCACAATGAGTAGGTTTACTCTTTTGTGCACCCTGAAAAGGACGTTCAGTGATGGTTTGTCGTAGCTTTCCTCACATCCCGAGCGTGCTGATGAAGGCAGACAGGGGTCCTCCAAGCAGTTGTGATATGCTCCGCTTCATCTTCGTGTCGCTCATTACTACGTGGATCATGTCGATCACTCACCTCGTTAGCCTGGCTGCCATGAAAACAGTCCGTTTCCAGGGAGTGCTGTGAGGGAGCAGAGATAAGGTCCTGGCCAGTATATTTTGACTGACCCTGACTAACATGCCTGATCAGTATATTTTGCCTGACCCTAACTAACATGTCTGATCAGTATATTTTGCCTGACCCTGACTAACATGTCTGTCTGATCAGTATATTTTGCCTGACCCTGACTAACATGTCTGATCAGTATATTTTGCCTGACCCTGACTAACATGTCTGATCAGTATATTTTGCCTGACCCTGACTAACATGTCTGATCAGTATATTTTGCCTGACCCTGACTAACATGTCTGATCAGTATATTTTGCCTGACCCTGACTAACATGTCTGATCAGTAGTAAGAGTATTCTTGAAAACAATAAATCCTCCAAAGAACATTTCACAAGCTGTTATATCTTGCCATGACCGGTGTCTGTGTAGACTTCTATTTCTCCTATTTTAACCAACTTCCCCATAACCAAGAGAACTGACATTGTTATGGTCTGGGCGTTTGTTGATTAACGTTGTGGTAGAGCACTCGTTTTCACAGAAAAGGTACGGGGTTGAACTCATACAACCGCCATGCCCCAGTTTACCATGCTGTAAATGTTTGACTGATCACCGCTCAGACCTAAAAAGGACTGTGGACTTCATCCTGGCGATAGGACTGAAGATTTAATACGATCGGAAAACCGTGACGCAGTGTATTGATAACCCCCGTTATGTTTTAATACCTTCTTTGATTTGTTAGTTAATTGTTGTTATTTGATTTCCCTTATGAAGACCTTTTGGCCGTAACGTAGATTTTGTTCGTGTTTCCGTCTAGGTGCGGTATCTCACTAAACCCATTTATGAATTTCTTTTCACTTTCTTTTTGAACTTTTTTTCTTCACAGTCTCTACTAGTTCTAACAGATTTCAACAGATCATGGTCAGGTCAGTCAAAAGTTATTCTGAAAAACGATTCCTTTGTGTCTTTATACACAACAAAATCATATTTTCAGACCAACATATAAACATTTTTTCAGTTTTTCAAAGTCATCAACCCAAGTTGAATGTTGCGTAATATAATGTTCGAAAACATAATGCAGCGTGGTAATGGTTTACAGACATATTGACTGTTTTAACAACTATTGTGCATGTATGTATACTTCCGCCCCCATGTATCTGATTTCGGCTGAAGGTGGCCAAATTGGAGTCAAATTATTATGTGCGTGGGAGGAAGTGTGGGAGCGCACACTCACAACGTGACTCACGCGTTTACAATAAGCGTTCGATTGAGCTGACTGCACGAGACTTATTCTTTCAACCTCCTGGCGTTTAATTGTTTTTGTCCCCCACTCTTGCAAACCTCAGTCCCCAGGCTTCCAGCCCTGACCTAGATAGAATATCATGGCCGAACAGTATGCCTTGACAATTGGCGGCCGTTGCGTGAAAATAAGAGCGAAACCAGATCCAGTAATATACGACCAAGACAAGTTAGATTGCTGGCTGGCTACATGCTGGGAAGGGGGGGGGGGGGGGAACTTCCGCTCTGATGTACGTGAAGATCGACAAGTAATGACTTAAGAAAATGTTTCATAATTTGCAAACTTCTTCTTCTTCTTCGTTCGTTCTCAATCTCCCACTATCAAACCCTAAAAGGGCTTAAGTAGCAGAATGTAGTCCAGAGAACGGAATGCGTTGTGTCGTAGTTTACAGCTTGGCTGCGATATTTGCACCTTTCGGTCCAACACATCCGACTTCAGCAAGCATTTTTTTAGTGCCGGGTTAGCATTCCCTCTTCGATCCCTCTTACTTTGCCAGTCTGTCCTGCTGCAGCCTGTTATCCAGGATCCCCGCGTGGAGGTGTAGAAGGGTCTTGGCAGCTCTGGTTCGCTGGACCTGATGCTAGCAGTCAGCTATGGGTCGCTGACCGCTGCAGCTCATGCGCTGCTCAGCATCTTGATCCCATAATTTGCAAACAAAAACATAACAGATACGAAACAACATATACAAGAGACGCATATTGCGATTAATCATTTAAAAATGGATTTGCAATGTGGGGACTCACGTGTAGGACAAAAAGGTTATTAGGAGTACAAAGATGGCTAACCAACGAAGTCTTCTGCGTTCGTTCTGAACAGGACGATCTGTTGTAGTTTACAGCGAGAATGCGATATCTGCGCCTTTCGGTCCGACACATCTTATTTCAGTTGGATTTTTCAGGTACCTAGTTTGCCTTCCCACTGCGATCCATATTCTCTAGGTCAGACTACACTGGTGCAGCCTGTTTCCAGGGCCGTAGTATAAGTGTGTTTTGCCTGACCCTGACTAATCAGTATGTTTCACCTGACCCTAACTAACATAGCCTGATCAGTATGTTTCACCTGACCCTGACTAACATAGCCTGATCAGTATGTTTCACCTGACCCTATCTAACATAGTCTGATCAGTATGTTTCACCTGACCCTGACTAACATAGCCTGATCAGTATGTTTCACCTGACCCTGACTAACATAGTCTGATCAGTATGTTTCACTTGACCCTAACTAACATAGTCTGATCAGTATGTTTCACCTGACCCTGACTAACATAGCCTAATCAGTATGTTTCACCTGACCCTGACTAACATAGCCTGATCAGTATGTTTCACCTGACCCTGACTAACATAGCCTGATCAGTATGTTTCACCTGACCCTGACTAACATAGTCTGATCAGTATGTTTCACTTGACCCTAACTAACATAGTCTGATCAGTATGTTTCACCTGACCCTGACTAACATAGCCTAATCAGTATGTTTCACCTGACCCTGACTAACATAGCCTGATCAGTATGTTTCACCTGACCCTGACTAACATAGTCTGATCAGTATGTTTCACCTGACCCTGACTAACATAGCCTGATCAGTATGTTTCACCTGACCCTGACTAACATAGTCTGATCAGTATGTTTCACTTGACTCTAACTAACATAGTCTGATCAGTATGTTTCACCTGACCCTGACTAACATAGCCTAATCAGTATGTTTCACCTGACCCTGACTAACATAGCCTGATCAGTATGTTTCACCTGACCCTGACTAACATAGTCTGATCAGTATGTTTCACCTGACCGGACGTTAGTTTCCTCCTCCCCTCCTCCAACGAGACCGTGTCTGTGCTACTTGACTCACGCCAGCCAGACAGAAACATCTGTCTAACTAGACGAATCACTGCTTAGTTATTACGGAGCATTGAACCACGTACATATAGCTGGTATGGGTGGGTGGATGTGGGTGGTTGTGGGCTTGGGCTAACTAAACAAACCTCAGTGTCCTCGTGAGGTCGGCAAACCGAGAGCAGCGTTCCACGCGGATCGATAATGTAAGGGACTTGTGCATGCGAGTAGAATATGCACGACCACAGAAATAAGAAACCTGAACATCAACTTGTGGCACAGAAAACATCCATAGACAGAAATGTGATTTTCATATTTGTGATGGCTCACTCACTCTCTCTCTCTCTCTCTCTGCGTCTCTCTCTTTCTCTCTCTGCGTCTCTCTTTCTCTCTCTCTGCGTCTCTCTCTTTGCGTCTCTCTCTCTGCGTCTCTCTCTCTCTCTGCGTCTCTCTCTTTCTCTCTCTCTGCGTCTCTCTCTTTGCGTCTCTCTCTCTCTGCGTCTCTCTCTCTCTATGCGTCTCTCTCTTTCTCTCTCTCTGCGTCTCTCTCTTTGCGTCTCTCTCTCTCTCTGCGTCTCTCTCTCTGCGTCTCTCTCTCTCTGCGTCTCTCTCTCTCTCTCTGCGTCTCTCTCTCTCTCTGCGTCTCTCTCTTTCTCTCTCTCTTTGCGTCTCTCTCTCTCTGCGTCTCTCTCTCTCTCTGCGTCTCTCTCTTTCTCTCTCTCTGCGTCTCTCTCTTTGCGTCTCTCTCTCTCTCTCTCTCTGCGTCTCTCTCTCTCTGCGTCTCTCTCTTTCTCTCTCTCTGCGTCTCTCTCTTTGCGTCTCTCTCTCTCTCTGCGTCTCTCTCTCTGCGTCTCTCTCTCTCTGCGTCTCTCTCTCTCTCTCTCTGCGTCTCTCTCTCTCTCTGCGTCTCTCTCTTTCTCTCTCTCTTTGCGTCTCTCTCTCTCTCTCTGCGTCTCTCTCTCTCTGCGTCTCTCTCTTTCTCTCTCTCTGCGTCTCTCTCTTTGCGTCTCTCTCTCTCTCTCTCTCTGCGTCTCTCTCTCTCTCTGCGTCTCTCTCTTTCTCTCTCTCTGCGTCTCTCTCTTTGCGTCTCTCTCTCTCTCTCTGCGTCTCTCTCTCTCTGCGTCTCTCTCTTTCTCTCTCTCTGCGTCTCTCTCTTTGCGTCTCTCTCTCTCTCTCACACACACACACACACACACTCATATTCATACGCTAGCAAGTCAGTATGCTTGTACACAAATAGAAACACATCAACGCATGAAAGGGCGAGACGAGCAGAGATCTTATGTGTTCGTATTGTTGTCAATTATCTTTATTCCCCCCCCCCCCTTCTCTCGTCTCCACACACACACACACACACAAACTAACACACACGTATATACACACACGCACACATACACACATCCATTCACACGTACATATACACGCATATACCCACACACACACTCACACAAACAAACTAATACACACTCACACGCATACATACACACACGCACACATACAGCCACAACCACTCACACACGCACACTCACACAAACAAACTAACACACACATTCACACATCTTTGTATAGCCTCGTTCTCTCTATATCCTCGTTCTCTTTGTCTCTCTATATCCTCTCTGTCTCTCTAAATCCTCGTTTCAGGAACGCACACAAAAAACTCATATGCACGTGGAGTATGCACATATATCAACAACCAAAAACATAGCCTCGTCAAACAAATATAGGGAGTCCTGTTTGGTTTTCCCTCGGCACCGTAGTGTTGGTGTATATCGTACCTAGCGAAGACTGTCGTGGTCGCCAAGTAAGTACGTGTTTACTACATAAGACGGTTTCTCTAAATATATGTATCAGATAGTACGAGGACAAAGCGACACGTTGTGCACTTTAGTATGGAGGAGTCAAGGCACTTACCTGGAGATAGATGTGCACTTTAGTATGGAGGAGTCAACGCACTTACCCGGAGATAGCTGTGCACTTTAGTATGGAGGAGTCAAGGCATTACCTGGAGATAGCTGTGCACTTTAGTATGGAGGAGTCAATGCACTTACCTGGACATTGGTGTGAACTTTAGTATGGAGGAGTCAAGGCACTTACCTGGACATTGGTGTGAACTTTAGTATGGAGGAGTCAAGGCACTTACCTGGACATTGGTGTGAACTTTAGTATGGAGGAGTCAAGGCACTTACCTGGACATTGGTGTGAACTTTAGTATGGAGGAGTCAAGGCACTTACCTGGACATTGGTGTGAACTTTAGTATGGAGGAGTCAAGGCACTTACCTGGACATTGGTGTGAACTTTAGTATGGAGGAGTCAAGGCACTTACCTGGACATTGGTGTGAACTTTAGTATGGAGGAGTCAAGGCACTTACCTGGACATTGGTGTGAACTTTAGTATGGAGAAGTCAAGGCACTTACCTGGAGATAGCTGTGAACTTTAGTCCTTCTCTGTGTATTCACCCTGCAAGGTGATACACTTCTCCCGTCTGTTCTTCACCCTCCTGATGCCCTAGTTGTAGATCTCCTCCGTCTGGTCCATGAACCACGTAAAATCAAGTCCTGGACGCCAGAAAAACGTGGTGGTTTGAAACCACGCCCCATCCACCCTACCCACCGGACTCGGCACCTAGTGACTGCTTCCTGTCCGCATACATGAAACATCCGCTCCGTGGACCAGGGCTCGGTCACTGACCTGGAGATGTGGTTCTGGGCCCAGACGGATCAGTTCTACAATCAGAGCATCAAGTTGGGAGAAGTGTATCCTCTTGCAGGTTGAATACATAGAGAAGGACTAACGTTCACAATAATTTCCATGTAAGTGCCTTGACTTATTCATACTAAAGTGCACAGCTATCTCCAGGTAAGTGCCTTGACTTATTCATACTAAAGTGCACACCTTTTCAACCGTTCCTCGTATTCGTATGAGTGAACCAGCTAATAAATGATAACACTTAGAATCGTGATATCATCACATATACCGATGCCACGCAGTGAGATATCTGGTTGGGGCTTCTCTGATAAAATGAGAAGTCGTGTTAACCCTCAGCAGACTGAGACATACAGAACGACAACGTCTAGTACCAGAATGGAGATGGAAGCAGTAACTGCATCTCTGAGATGGCTATATTATAACTTGTCGGGCATTATCGTGGAACCGACATGGGTAGATGACAAGGGTACTAAGTAACAACTGGAGGAAAGACTGAGAAAGAATTGAAATATAGAGAGACGGGAAAACGTACACAGAGATGGACTGAACAGAAGTGTGTGATTAGTTGCACATAGACCAAGTGGGAAAAATTGATTGATTGATCGATTGCTTGCAAGGCGGGTATTACGTTTATCGGCGTGTTCCGGCGTTAGGAGATAGAAGAAATAGGGAGCCATAAATGTCTGTGTGGGTCTACTAGTCTGGCCATGTGGGTCTGTGTGGGTCTACTAGTCTGGCCATGTGAGTCTGTGTGGGTCTACTAGTCTGGCCATGTGGGTCTGTGTGGGTCTACTAGTCTGGCCATGTGGGTCTGTGTGGGTCTACTAGTCTGGCCATGTGGGTCTGTGTGGGTCTACTAGTCTGGCCATGTGGGTCTGTGTGGGTCTACTAGTCTGGCCATGTGGGTCTGTGTGGGTCTACTAGTCTGGCCATGTGGGTCTGTGTGGGTCTACTAGTCTGGCCATGTGGGTCTACTAGTCTGGCCATGCAGGGACTCGTGGCAATGAAGGATCTAATAGTAGACACATCGGTCTCTAACTCTCAAATGTAAGTGTCTTATCAACTTTGTGGCCATGCAGAGACCCATCGCAATGAAGGACCTAATAGAAGACACATAGGTCTCTAACTCTCAAATGTAAGTGTCTTATCAACTTTGTGGCCATGCAGAGACCCATCGCAATGAAGGACCTAATAGAAGACACATAGGTCTCTAACTCTCAAATGTAAGTGTCTTATCAACTTTGTGGCCATGCAGGGACCCATCGCAATGAAGGACCTAATAGAAGACACATCGGTCTCTAACTCTCAAATGTAAGTGCCTTGTCTACTAGCCCGGCCATGCAGGGACCCATCGCAATGAAGGACCTAATAGAAGACACATCGGTCTCTAACTCTCAAATGTAAGTGTCTTATCAACTTTGTGGTCATGAAGGGATCCATCACAATGAAGGACATAATAGTAGAGCCATCGATCTCTAACTATCAAAGGTAAACGTTTTGTGTACTGGCTTGGCCATACAAGAACCCATCACAATGAAAGACCTAATAGAAGACACATCGGTCTCTAACTCTCAAATGTAAGTGCCTTGTCTACTGACCTGGCCAAGCAGGGACTCTTGGCCATCAAAGAACCGGGGCAACATGTCTTAGAAAACACCCACATTGGAGCCATTGGAGATGAGTCATAAGAAGACTTCATTTCGCTTAGTGACACCTATCCTACCCATGGGCTGTGCAGATATTTCTATATACATGAAATCGAGTGTGTAGACACATAAGTTATTGGCTTATTGTGTCTTTCAATGATAGAGAAGCCGCTCATTTTGAAATGTGTTTTGTTTTTTGGTTGGTCTTCATGCAGACCACGATTCGTTACTCTTATAATTGTCACCTGGACAGTGGATAAGAGTGTTCTTTTTTTATTTGCAACTGTCAAATGTGCTTTTACATGCAGTGTGAACACGGGACCTCCGAGTTTTTCATCCTACTTCGATAGGACTTGGCTTTTAAAACTTGTGGGATTCTAACACCCGACAATTACTCGGTTTAGTTCGTTTCTTAAGAGGTGATCGTCTTACTTGTCACCTATAGTGACCCTCTTGAGAACACAATCAACCAATCATCAAAGCCTAACACTGTTCTCGGGACACGAGATCCCGTTTTGGTACAAGAACAGAACCATAATGTTGCTGCTGTTGTGTGCACACAATGAGTAGGTTTACGCTTTCGCGCGCATAGGGAAATGGTGTTGCAGTCGATTTTATCACATCCCGAGCGTGCTGATTAAAGTGTACAGGGGTCGAGGATGAGGACTCAGGGGTCGAGGAGGGCGACTCGGGGGTCGAGGATGAGGACTCAGGGGTCGAGGAGGGGGACTCTGGGGTCGAGGGGGGAACTCTGGGGTCGAGGAGGGGGGAGACTCTGGGGTCGAGGAGGGGGGAGACTCTGGGGTCCAGGAGGGGGGAACTCTGGGTCAAGGAGGGGGGGAACTTTGGGGTCGAGGAGGGGGACTCAGGTTTCGAGGGAGGGGGGGGCCCAAGGGGTCGAGGAGGGGGACTCAGGGGTCGAGGAGGGGGACTCTGGGGTCGAGGGGGGAACTCTGGGGTCGAGGGGGGGAACTCTGGGGTCGATGGGGGGGGGAACTCTAGTGTCGAGGAGGGGGGGGGAACTCTGGGGTCGAGGAGGGGGGGAACTCTGGGGTCGAGGAGGGGGAAACTCTGGGGTCGAGGAGGGGGGACTCAGGGGTCGAGGAGGAGGACTCAGGGGTCGAGGAGGGGAACTCTGGGGTCGAGGGGGGGGGGGAACTCTGGGGTCGAGGGGGGGAACTCTGGGGTCGAGGGGGGGAACTCTCGTGGTGTCGAGGGGGGGGGGGGGGACTCTGGGGTCGAGGAGGGGGAAACTCTGGGGTCGAAGAGGGGGGACTCAGGGGTCGAGGAGGAGGACTCAGGGGTCGAGGAGGGGAACTCTGGGGTCGAGGGGGGGGGGAACTCTGGGGTCGATGGGGGGAACTCTGGGGTCGAGGGGGGGAACTCTGGTGGTGTCGAGGGGGGGGGAACTCTGGGGTCGAGGAGGGGGACTCAGGGGTCGAGGGGGGGGAACTCAGGGGTCGAGGAGGGGGACTCAGGGGTCGAGGGGGGAACTCAGGGGTCGAGGAGGGGGACTCAGGGGTCGAAGAGGGGGACTCAGGGGTCGAGGAGGGGAACTCAGGAGTCGAGGAGGGGGACTCAGGGGTCGAGGAGGGGGGGGGGGGACTCTGGGGTCGAGGAGGGGGAACTCTGGGGTCGAGGAGCGGGACTCAGGGGTCGAGGAGGGGGACTCAGGGGTCGAGGGGGAACTCTGGGGTCGAGGGAGGAACTCTGGGGTCGAGGAGGGGGAACTCTGGGGTCGAGGAGGGGGACTCAGGGGTCGAGGAGGGAACTCTGGGGTCGAGGGGGGAACTCTGGGGTCGAGGGGGGGAACTCTGGGGTCGAGGAGGGGAACTCTGGGGTCGAGGGGGGGACTGGAGTCGAGGGGGGGGGGACTCTAGGGTCGAGGAGAGGGACTCAGGGGTCGAGGAGAGAGACTCAGGGGTCGAGGGGGGGACTCTGGGGTCGAGGAGGGGGACTCAGGGGTCGAGGAGGGGGACTCAGTGGTTTCTAGGTAAGGTGTCCGCCTCGGGATTCGGAGGCGGGGTTCGAATCCCGTGGATCTTCTCGTAAAAGTATCCCTTATCTCTGGGTAGTGAGATCGGACTCTTGTGTCAGTGTCGAGCACGTTAAAAATACCTTGGCAGTTGGAGATCGAAAAGAGTAGGCATAAAGGCCACTGCCCAAGTTATTTGTACCTTTCCCCAGGTGGTTTGTTAAGAGCAGCTATAGATGGCGCCTAACTGGCTGCGGGTCTACTTAGCTCTAGTGTTTGAGTCTATTAAAATGGACTCGTACACCGGTTAAGCCACGCTCCAAGAAACTGGTTGTATACAGACTCTGTAGAGTCTTCTAAACCAGTATAAAGAAGTTAAGTTAAGTCCAATGATATTGTGCTTAGCTTGACTTTATCTGCACAAAATAAGTAAAATCATTGTTTTTTTAAAAACTTTCTAATTTTATTTTTAAACTTACTAACTTGAATACTAATTTTATTTCTAAACTTACTAACTTGAATACTAATTTTATTTTTTAACTTACTAACTTGAATACTAATTTTATTTCTAAACTTACTAACTTGAATACTAATTTTATTTTTAAACTTACTAACTTGAATACTAATTTGGGATCAAGATGCTGCAGTGGTCAGCGACCCATAGCTGACTGCTAGCGTCAGGGCCAGCGAACCAGAGCTGCCAAGACCCTTCTACACCATCATGCGGTGATCCTGGATAACAGGCTGCAGCAGGGCAGACTGGCTAAGGAGAAGGGATCGAAGAGGGAATGCTAACCCGGTACTCAAAAAGTGCTTGCTGAAGTCGGATGTGTTGGACCGAAAGGTGCAAATATCGCAGCCAAGCTGTAAACTACGACACAACGCATTCCGTTCTCTGGACTACATTCTGCTACTTAAGCCCTTTCAGTGTTTGGTAGCGGGAGATTGAGAACGAACGAAGAAGAAGAAGAAGAATACTAATTTTATTTTTATACTTACTAACTTGAATACTAATTTTATTTTTATACTTACTAACTTGGATTCTAATTTTATTTTAAAATCAGATTGAAAAAAACACATTTGCTATATTATTATTTGTAAGAATGGGGTCTGCCATGATTTGCAATTATCGGTCGATTTTCCCTGGTAGTGTAAAGGCCACATCGTGAATAGCAAAAACATGAAGTTATCTCCACAGCATAGATCGACCGGAACCAGAGTTGTATGTCTCCAGGGAACACGACAAAGGTTAGGGATGAATCTAGTTATCGGGATTTATTAAGGGTTTTCGCCAGTTTACTGATGTAAGTTGAGATGTTGCACATAACGGATATGGCGTTTCTAGTTTCGTGTCTGTCTGTCTGTCAATATATATGTCTGCTTGACTGTATGTCTAAATGTATGCATATCTAACCATATATCTACTCATACATATATGAGGCGGCTTAGGGTTACAATGTCAGTTTCACGATCGCAACGTACCAGGTTCGAGTCCCGCCATGTCCAGTTTGACAAACACCTTTTTTTCGTCTCTGCGCGATCGCTTCTCCGAAAATAATGACAACCTTCCGCAGTACACCTGAAATATACTTTCTACCGCCAAATAGGTTGAAGGTTGTAAGAAACGACGTTTAGCAAAGAACATGTTACTTACTATATATATATTTATTTAGTAGTAGTAGCCCCTTTTCAATCATGTCTGACTCTAGCTTGATGCGACAATTGAGTAGCAACTCTCGACGGAGTTTTTGGTCTTCCTTTTCCTTTCGTCGTTGTCTCTTCACTTCCCTGTGTTGCATGAGCTTATTTTCGCCCAGCCTGAGGTGGCTCTGCAGGTTACATCTCCATTTGGATCTGTCTGCAGCTATGTCTTCCCAAGATGTCAGATCCATATCCAGAGCCGTCATGTCCCGCTTACATGCGTCTTTGAATCGCAGCTGTGGTTGAATATATTTGCGGATGCGACGGTCTTTTGTGCGACGAACATGACCCAGCCATCGCAGTCTTCGTTGACGAAAGTGGGTGTACATACTTGGAAGACCAGTGTCAGAATGCACTTCCGCATTTGTCACATTGTCTCTCCGTGAGATGCCAAGGGTGAATCTCATGCACCGTTGGTCAAAGGTGTTGAGCCTATGCTCTTGTTTGGATATGTTGTCCACGTTTCGCTGCCATATAGAAGCGTACTGACGATACAAGCATTGTAGACCTTGGCCTTGGCTGTAAGTTTGGGGTTTTCCCAGACACGTGTTGTAAGACGAGAAAATATGGTAGCAGCTCTGCCAATGGGAATACCCAATTCGGAGTCTATGGAGAGCTTATCAATGATTAGAGACCAGAGGTCAGTGAACTGATCCACAGTTGTCAGTTCATAGTCATGGATAGTGATCATTGGGTTGGTATCTACACCTTGCCTCAGTATGGGTACATTTCTTTTATTCAGGCTTATTTTGAGGCGAAAACTCTGTGCACGCCTCGGAGAAGCGATCTATCAATCTCTTGCGTTCATGTACACAGAGTGACAATTGCAGTCACTGACAGTAACTTTCCTGATCTTGGTTTTAACTTTGAGTCTCGCAAAATTAAACAGACGGCCATCTGTTTTATATATTTTTTTTTTAAATAAGGCCCAACAGCACATGGTTTTTGTTTTAAAATTGCACACTCTGTGACTACGAAAGACACTTTGTCTTTTAACTGAGCACACTTAGCTGTCCCACTCCGATTCCTATTCCTTGGCCAGACTACACTAGTGTAGCCTGTTTCTAAGGCAACCATGCAAAGGCAGATTAGGTCTTGGTCAGCTATGCTTCACAGACCGTGACTCAAGCAGTCAGCTATGGTTCACAGACCGTGACTCAAGCAGTCAGCTATGGTTCCCAGACCGTGACTCAAGCAGTCCGCTATGGTTCCCAGACCGTGACTCAAGCAGTCAGCTTTGGTTCACAGAACGTGACTAAAGCAGTCAGCTATGGTTCACAGACCGTGACTCAAGCAGTCAGCTATGGTTCACAGAACGTGACTCAAGTAGTCACCTATGGTTCACAGACCGTGAATCAAGCAGTCAGCTATGGTTCCCAGACCGTGACTCAATCAGTCAGCTATGGCTCACAAACCGTGACTCAAGCAGTCAGCTATGGTTCACAGACCGTGACTCAAGCAGTCAGCTATGGTTCACAGATCGTGACTCAAGCAGTCAGCTATGGTTCCCAGACCGTGACTCAAGCAGTCAGCTATGGTTCACAGACCGTGACTCAAGCAGTCAGCTATGGTTCACAGACCGTGAATCAAGCAGTCAGCTATGGTTTACAGACCGTGACTCAAGCAGTCAGCTATGAGTAGCCAAGATGAGGATTTCCTGCTTCGCGGGCTAGGTTCGAGCAGTGTATTAATCCGCTGCATTGGAACAAATGTTCTGCGGAGGATGGCTAACCGATGTATGTAAAATGTCAGTAGAATCTCCTTTACAGAACTTCGCTTCTTACAATCGCCAACCTATTTAGTTGTTATAAGTTTCTTGCTAGGTGTGCACTACAGTTGGTTGTTTCTCAACCGGTGGTCCAGGTTCTGCTACCGGTCCGCAAAAAATTCCTGTCGGTCCGTGAAAAAATAATTGCGCCTTAACTCCTTAAAAGTGGAGATCGCCTTGAAGTGTTCTAGGCGCTGGAGGGCTAATTTTGTTAACTCAAATGACGTCAGTTACACAAGCTTCCGTACTTTTCGGACACAAGAGGTCATCTAAATTCTTCGTGTTTATCAAAGTATGTGAATTGTGTTTTGTTTTTCTTTCTAAATGACAAGGCATCTAGATATGGCTAAATGTAAATTAGGTCAATCGGAAATTGATAGACAAGTTTTAGAGGTGAATGTATCTGCAAAATCTGTGGTGTAGTATTTCGGAAGACAATTTATTTATAATAATGACTGAAATTTCTTCTTTTTTTTCATCTCAGCTGTCCTCTAAAAATTGTTGTTCATGTCTTCACTGGTTTGCGAAAAATGTTTTCTATTTTCACCGGTCCGCGTGCGTAAAAAGGTTGGGAAACACTGCACTAGAGCAAAGTAGACCCGCAGCCTGTTAGGCGCCATATATGCTGCTCTACACAAACCACCTAACCATGGCCGGTGTTATGCCATGTCACACAGTTAGTCGCCTCTTACGACATGCTCTCTGTGGGGAAGTGGTGCTATTCTTGTCCTTGTCATACACAAAGACCCCGGAATACCACTAAATACATTGCGAGAAATGTTTGCTTCCCAAACAAACTAAATATAAACTGACCTGGTTTTGGCCGATAAACCCGCAACCTACATTGTAACTGTATTCTGGGAAAACACCCGTGGGAAAATCCCGTTACTATAAATGATGCAGTGTTTTCTGGTCGGGTGGAGCGAATAGTGTCATAACTAGGAGTGGAGCGAATAGTGTAATAACTATGAGGGGAATTGGTAGTAAAATCTTAATGGTGTGGATATACTGGTCTAGTCATGTTAGGGTTCAGGGCAACGAAAGAGACGACATTCTCGCTTAGCAAGCATTCATTATTGCTATGCTAGATATGGGTTGTTATGTTATGGCCTTTTTTCGTCTTGACAGACAGTCAGTAAGCTAGTCTGTTGTAGAGATGGTGGTGGCAGCATCTGTCCTGCAGGGACATCGACTTTCGTGGTTAATTTTGCCGATTCTCGATTGACGGGGACGACAGCAGTGGAAACAGAAAAAGTTGGATTGGTGTGGTGTATTCTCCTTTCTTGTGCGTCGCTTGTCTTCCATCTTTGTCATCAGAACTAGCTCTGGTGCCTCGATGCCCGTTCCCAAGGTAGCTCTATCCTCTGCAATCTTCTCCTAGATATTTGGATTGATCGTAAAATCGTTCATGGATCTTTAGCAAATGTCCTTGTATCTTAATTTAGGCATTCCTTGTGATCTGGTACCCGATATGAGTTCACCCAGGAGTAACTGCTTCAGAATGTGGGTGTTTGACATTCGTATCACGTGACCCAACCATATCAAGCATGCATGCTTGGTACACTGATATACGGAGCGGAAACATGGACAACACATTCAAGACACGAGAAGAGGTTCAACAGTTTTCATATGCGACGTCTTCGCAGTATAATGAACATTAAGTGGCAGGACAAGGTGACCAACTCGGAAATTCTGAAACGCGCAAAGATACCTTCCCTCTTCTCGACTCTGAGCAACAAGAGACTGAGATATGGATTACCAAATAAGATACTCAAATACATAGTCCATGGCAAGAGATAAAGAGGCCGTGGTGGACATATGATGTTCGAAAGTAAACGTGCACAAACCTTGAAAGATACAAAGTTAAGGAGTTGGACAGACAGAAGTGGCGACAGATGGTTTATGAAGCAGTAGCGAGAAATGATGGCCTTACGATCTCCCAGGGTTACGTGTAAAGACGAAACGAGACTACGAGATGTGGATGGGAGTGATACTTTGAAGTCGTATCAATGACCACTTGTTGGATAATGACGCTAAAATAGATCTGCTTCTTATTCGTTCTCAATCTCCCGCTGCCAAGTCATGAAAAGGGCTTTGTAAGTAGCAGGATGTTGTCTGGAGAACGGAATGTGTTGTGTCGTAGTTTACAGCTTGACTGCGATGTTTAAACCTTTGGTCCGACACATTCGACTTCAGTAGGCATTTGTGTGTACCGGGTTAGCCTTCATTCTTCAATTCTTTCTCCTTAGCCAGTCTGCTCTGATGCAGCATGTTATCCAGGATCACTACATGGAGGTGAAGGATCTGTTCAGCTCTGGTTCGCTGGCCCTGACGCTAGCAGTCAGCTTTGGGTTGCAGACCACTACAGCTCATGCACTGCTCAGCATGTTGATCCCACACAATAGACGAATCAGCAATTCACAAACCCTAGAGTTTTGAAATCGAACGAGGTTTAAGTGGGGTGAGACGCAAGAGAGAGGGTAGAAGGAGTGTATACACCCAACGAGCTGGACCAATCAACATCCTTGGCCATTTACTGAGATAGACCGAGCAGCTATGGGTGTGCCCGGAGAGTAGTGAGGTCGATTGTTATGAACAGAACAGACCAGGGTTATAAGAAAAGGGACAAAGAAAAAGTTCATCAGAACCGACATCATTGCAATCCAGGCCAAGCCTAAGGTGTTTTACCTTGTTAGCAAATAAGGAAGTATGTCTAGTGCTGATGGTTCCTTTAGCTGACTGATTACTGTTGTTCTCCGAGATTGTACATCCAGAGTTCGCCACTTTTCAAGATCTTCCTCTGACTAGCTGGTCACAGTGGTTCTTCTTATGTCGTGAGGTGTACTGAAGAAAGTGGGCATAGCTGTGGTGCAATGTTATGCTTCTCAGTAGATTCATCCCGATACGGATTACAATGCCGATCCACACCTCGCTGGTCATGCTGCTGTTGTTGCTAATGTAACTCCTACTTAAGTTAGGTACTCTTGACGAATTTCTTTGAGGACGGGTTACTGTGGTTCTCCTAACATCATCAGGTGTGCTTGATAAAGTGGACTGGGATCCTTCTGGCTGTAGTGCAATACAATTATTCTCAGTAAGGCAAGATCATAGTGTCGATCCCCATCTCGTTAATCAGACTGCCATGAATCAGCCTGTTGCCAGGGAAGGGAGAACTGCACGGAAGTGAGCTGGGGCGGGGGGAGGGGGGAAATCTTGATCAGTATGTTTCACCTGGCAAGGCCTAACATTGTGTGATCAGTATGTATCGTCTGACTAGACCTTAGTTCTTCTCCCCAGGTCAGGCTGCTGTAAAGCAGACGATGATGTTTCATCTGACTGACATGAGCGACTTGCAAACTAAATGTCGAAATATATGCTGATGGTTTCCTGCAGCCTGCCACTTATACACACTCGTGGTCCGTCTGCAATGTCGTTGTTCCATAGTCGTCCTAAAGCTGATTGCATACTCCTGTAGCTGGTGGTTCAATCCGTACAGCAACATCCCCTTATGATCCCACTTTCATAACGTAAGCTAGATCTGCAGGCAGCCTTTTGCAAGTCGAGGGGGATCCCAGAGTTTATGTCTAATCTTTGCACTCCCAGGCCAGGTTTGACATTTTAGGCGGTATCTAGGTGGTTCTGATGGATCTGTTTCTAAGAATCGACGTTACTGCACTCCACTCATCCCCGTAGGTGCTCAGTCTCTCTCATCAAATGACGTAGAGTATGGATGCTGATGGTCCGTGTAGCTCGCTGGTTGTACTCTCCTGACCATCCTCTCATGCACCATACTCTGCTCGAATCTCGTTTAATGTCGAAACTTTGCAGCCGTGGATTTTGCTTCATCTATTGCGGTGTCCGCATCTAACAGGCGGTCATTGATTGATTTCAAAATGTCCCTCCTGAAATATCACCTGTGTGAATATCAAGGAACAAAGAATAGGATGACTGTAGCCTTCCAGGCATGTCGTAAATGGTGACTACAGAGGGTTGGGCAACATCATTATGTAACACATTAGGGGACGGCTAGGCTTAGTGGTTAGGTTACACGGCACAATCCGAAGGTGCTGGGTTCACTCCTCAATCACAGCACCGGCCGTTACCCCGGAGAAGCAAACCCTTAGAAAATGCATTAGGAAGCAGACCCTTAAATAAAATGAATGCCGAAGTCGGATGCACTGGGCCGACAGGCGCAAAATAAAAACAGTGCAACGTACACCGCCTTGAGGAATAAGGAAACACGCGAACACAAAGAAAACAAACAAACATTATGTAATACGAATAAAGACAACGTATCCACGAGCGTATTAAACTTCAGTCTGGTTTCTCGTTGCCCAACTTTGCGTATTTCCTGACAGGGTTGATATGACGCGCGGTTTCTTAGTCCAGTGAGCAAATAACACTTCCGTGTTCAAGTATCTACTTGTTCCTCCCTAACTACGGGGGACAGAACAGGCCAACTACATCCAAATATTCAAAGGCGTCATTTAACTAAGGTGCGCATTGGTATGCTAGCCTCATAAATTGAGGAAGCTCTCAGGCCAATAAATATGAGAGGGCTAGGGAGTCAGAGAATAACCTTAATATTTTCATAGTAACATTTATGTTAAAGGTAACGTTTATTTTATGAGCAATATTTATTTTAAAAGTAATATATTTTTTAAGAGTAATTATTTATTTTAAGGGTAATATTTAATTTGACAGTAATATTTATTTTATGTCACATTTATGTTAATAGTAATGTTTATTTCAGCAGTAATATTTAATATTTATTTTAACAGTAATATCTAACCAGGCTCCACCTCATAAAAAAACCGAAACCTAGGACAGCACTTCATCTTTGACAACATGGTCTAATATGAGAGTACATTCCCCATTACCTATGCAGTGCTGCAGCCATTCAGGACTCAATATTGTATTCAATGTGAGTCTCGGACAAGTCAATTGATCCAGACATTACCACTGCAATCCTTGCCAGAGCTAACCCAAGGCTCACTACCACACTATCAAGATCTTACTCGCGACACTATATAACCAAAACGACTCCGCCCGTGGTTTCTTCTTCTTCTTCATCGTACGCAGTCAGACAGTAACCATTATTTTTTCGAAAAAAGCGGCCGTCATCCTGAGGCAATCGACACTGCCATAGAGCTTGTCTTGTGGTTCCACTGGTGATGGCCACATCTGCTCTCTCTGATCCTCGTATGTCGGGCAGTTCTGCAGCAGATGCTCAGCGGTCATTTTCCCGGTACCACACGGGCATTCGTCGGTACCACCTATCTTCAATTTGTTGAATAGGTGGTACCAGTCTATTGTGGCCAGTGCGAAGTCTGAAGACAACGACCTGCTCTCTTCGGTTCAACTGGTAATAGGCATCGCTTTTGGTGTAACTAGTATGTTCGGTTTCCCATTTGGTCATGTATCTGGCTTTGATAAGCCGTTTTGACTCTTCGTACGTCATACTAGTATCTGTTTGTGGTAGTCTTGCACCTTCTTTTGCCAGTCTGTCTGCCTCCTCGTTGCCTTGGATGTTGCAGTGTGATGGGACCCACTGTACCACTACCCTTTTTGGTGCGGACTGCTGGTACAGTTTGCAGAGTGCTGCTCTTAAGTCATTAAGCTCAGTGTTTTTCTGGCTTTTTAGCGCTGTGACTACGGCGAGAGCATCTGTAAGCAGGACTATATGGCTTTCATTTTCTTTATGTGTCACCATTTCTTCCACTGCCGCCCTCAGTGCCTCTGCCTCCGCTCTGAAATTGCTTGTGTACTTACCAGTAGCGAATGACAGTGTTATTTTTCTGCCATTTGGTAGGTTCAGGAATGCTCCTGCCCCTCCGTTCTGTGTAGTGTTTGTTACAGAACCGTCGGTGTATGCATGGGTCCAGTCCATGCTTGGGTAGTTTGTCGATATAAAGCTTAGGGTAGTATATCTCCTTTCTTTTTCAGTCTGGCAGTTTTTGTTTCCAATACCTGGTATATTTTCTACCACCTCTGGAAATATATCCTGCCTCCAGGTAGGTTTTCGTACAGTATTGATGGGTTTTGGTGTTGTTAGTGCGTTTATGGGATCTTCGTGCATCTTTGCTTTGGCTGTTTCTGCAAAGTTTCTCCGCTTTAGTTTCCCATTTCCCAAATTGTTTAGTCTCTGGTGCATTGGATGGTCGGTCAGTCTTCGGAGTTTCTCTGACTGCAGCTGGGCTCTGCAGTCTTTTCTATCGGTCATGGATTGCAGTTTTGTAATCTTTTCAAGTTCTACAATTGGCGTTGACTTCATGTCTCCTGTTATAACTCTCATGGCTTGGTTTTGAAGTTTGCTAACTTTATCGAAGTTCGCCTTTGCTGCTGTTGTCCATGCCGCAATGCCATACTCGAGAACTGGCCTCACTCTTCCAGTGTACAGTTTCTTTAGTATGCTTTCGTCTGCTCCCCAGCTTGTGCCAGCAAGTTTCCTCATGATTGCCATTCTTTCTCTGTCTCTCATTCGGTTTCTCTCGATCTGACTTTTCCATGTCATGCGCCCAGATAGTTTGGGTTGTCGTTTGGCTGCAGGAATTTGCAATTTAAACTTAATTTGGTATTTTGGGGTTTGATTGAAAGCGAGAATATTGTGCATGTGGTTTTCTCCTCGTTTATTTTGACCAGCCATGAGTTCGCCCACTCTTCCAGCGATGTTAGGGCCTGCTGCATCCGATTTCTTGCTATGGTGAGATTCTTTTCAAAGGTCCACATAGCCAGATCGTCTGCAAACATTGAGCTATGGACTCTTCTTGGTATATTCTCTGTAATGTCGTTTATATACACCAGGAAGAGTGTGGGTGACAGTACTCCCCCTTGGGGTACTCCCTGCTCGAGTGTCACCTTTCTGCTCATCTGCCCTTGTACTTGGACTCTGGCCGTTCTGTTTTTGAGGTAGTGGTTGATCCACTTGTACATTTTCCCACAGACATCACTTCTTCTTAGCTTGACTCTAAGTCCATCTTTCCAGAGCCCGTGGTTTAAATAGCTATGCTTCGCCAAAATCAAGCAAACATATCGAATTAATGCAACTTATTTTAAATATAACTGGCAAACGAAGTTACGGCACTTGTTCAGGACTGTAAGACACAAATTAGCAACATTTGGACGAACTGGACAGATATTTTTTTTTTTTTTTTTTTTTTTTGTGCGTTCGCCCCATTTCTCTAATCTCCAAGGCGGTGTGCGTTGCACTGTGGTTTTTATTTTGCGCATGTCGTCCCAGTGCATCCGACTTCAGCATTCATTTTACGCAAGGGCCTGCTTCCTCCTGCATTTTCTAAGGGTTTGCTTCACCGGGGTAACGGCGGGTGCTGTGTTGGGGATCGAACCCAGCACCTTCTGGTTGTGAGCCGTGCCACTTAACCACTAGGCCACGCCGTCCCCTGACTGGACAGATTTAACAGCCAACAACACTACTACTGTAAAAGCGTATGTCTTTAAGCAACTAACAACATCACTACTACCGATACTGTAAAAGCATTTGTTTTTTGCGCAAATAACAGCAACATTACTACTATAAAGGGGAGGACTACTAAAGTCAGGTCAGGTAAAACATACTGATCAGGCTATGTTAGTTAGGGTCAGGTAAAACATATACTACCCAACACCCTCAATTGGACTTTCCTATAGTCCTCTCTGGAAACGAACAGTTTGCATGGCAGCCTGGCTAACGAGGTGAGGAATCGACGTGATCCCCACAGTAGTGAGCGACACGCAGATAAAGCCAAACATAGCACAACCACCCCGTAGACCTCGGTCCACCTTCATCAGCACGGTTGGCTTGTGAGGAAAGCTACAACAAACCGGTAAGTTCACCACTATGGAATCGCAGTGCTCATTCCCCACATCGTTAACTAACCTGTCATGATACAGCCTGTTTTCAGGGAGAACTGCTTGAAACTGAGGTGAGGTCTTGATCAATATGTTTCACCTGACCCTAACTAACATAGCCTGATCAGTATGTTTCACCTGACCCTAACTAATATAGCCTGATCAGTATGTTTCACCTGACCCTGACTAACACAGCCTGATCAGTATGTTTCACCTGACCCTGACTAATACAGCCTGATCAGTATGTTTCATCTGACCCTGACTAACACAGCTTGATCAGTATGTTTCACCTAACTCTGACTAACACAGCTTGATCAGTATGTTTCACCTAACTCTGACTAACACAGCTTGATCAGTATGTTTCACCTGACCTTGACTAACACAGCTTAATCAGTATGTTTCACCTGACCTTGACTAACACAGCTTGATCAGTATGTTTCACCTGACCTTGACTAACACAGCTTGATCAGTATGTTTCACCTGACCCTGACTAACACAGCTTGATCAGTATGTTTCACCTGACCTTGACTAACACAGCTTGATCAGTATGTTTCACCTGACCAGACATTAGTATCATCTCCCCCAATGATAACGATAATAGTGTCTAGAGGACAAGCGCGTTCTTATCAATGGACACAGAATAATGTTGTAATGTTGTACTCCCCTAACTAGAGCTGCTTCTTCTGTGTTTATCCTGAACAAGAAGTTGTGTCACAGTTTACAGACAGGCTGCAACAACTGCACCGTTCGGCCTGACACATCCGGTTTCAACTGGATTTTTTTATTACTGGTTTGTACTCAATCTCTGTGATCCAAATTCTCTTAGCCAGTCTCCACTAGTGCAGCCTGCTTACAGGGTCGCCACTTGGAGTGCCTGAATTACCCCCAGTTGTCTTAACGTATGTCTTGCCATTGGTCCAAGGTAGCTCGGGACCAGTGAGTGAGGTTGATGACCAGCGCAGCTGCTTCTCACTATGATCAAAATACAGCGGAAGTTACATTCAATAAACTGAAGATAGGTGGCACTGGCGAATGCATCTGTTGTACAGGGAAAAGGACCGCTGAACATCTGCTGCAAAATTGCCCGACATACGAGGACCAGAGAAAGCACATATGGCCATCACCAGTGCCAACACTAGACAAGCTCTATGGCAGTGTCGACAGCCTCAGGCTGACCGCTGCTTTCTTCGAACAAATTCAAGTTGACGTCTGACAGCGTACGAAGAAGAAGAAGAAGACAAAAACTGTGTGATGATGCCACCATCATCGGTTGCGATGGACAACTAACAACTTATATGCAGAATAGGGTCTTAGTCGGTTCTGGTTCACTGACCCTGATGCAGGCAGTTAGCTATGAGTCGCTGGGTGCTATCAGCTCCTTCATTGCGCTGACTCTTGGAGCCCATCCCCCCCCCCCTCTTTCTCTCACCCATTAGTGCGAAGAGTGACATCCGGGTTGGGTGAAACATAAAACATTTAGATCAAGATCTCACCTCACGTCCATCACTCCAGGCTCCCTGGAAACAGGCTATGTCACATACAGCCGGCCAACGAGGTAGGGATCGACACTCTAATCGCCAAACGGTGAGCTTACTGAGGAGCCTCGTATTGAACTTCAGCCAGGAGAACCCAGGTCCACCTTCTCAAATACGCCTAGGGATGTAAGAAGAGCCCCTATAACCCGCTACGAAAGAAACGTCATCAAGAGTGAAAGTTCAGTACGAGTAGATTAGCAAACAATAAACAACACACTCCACTCTCTTTGTGTGTTGTCAGTTTTGAGACGACATGACACGAAGGAAGTGAAGCAGGAAGTAGGGTGACTGTGTGATAAGTCCAGACGTGATTGGCGTGTCTCAAGGTCTTTGTCTGGTTAGCAAGGATCGTTAAATATCTCCTCGGAAATTACCTGCAAATGAACGTTGCGAAACAGGAAACCAAAACAAAATGCAATTAATCGAAACCTTCCCCCAAAAATTGGACAAAAACAAACAAGCGGAATGTGGCGTAAATATGTGGGTCTGGGGAGGGATGTGTTTACAGGGCCACAGAACGCAAACTGAAAGGATATATTGCCTATGCGAAAACTGGTACACTCTTCATTATACTTCATATACCTAGGTGCTACGAAACGAGTTGCTGCCCTCAATACGTGTACCCCGCCCCATGTATAAGCTTATTTTGCAGAGATTGGAGAGCTTGCGTGCTACAATGATACCGGGAGCTATGCCGGCGGAAGTATTACTCCTGGTAGGGTCATCTAAACCGGACAGGTGTTTGCTTGGAATGCATTGCCAGGGGAGGTAGTGGAGGCAGGGACAGTTAATGCATTTAAGAATAAACTGGATGCGCATAGCTTTTAGAGCAAGGTGATGTAAATGTAACTGGTTGTATACAGACTCTGCAGGGTCTTCTAAACCAGTATGAAAACGTTAAGTTAAGGTCTTGGGGAGGGGTCAGCATATGGGGTTGAGGAGCATCTGGCGCAATATAGACGTAGCTGCAGAACCACCAGCGAGTGGTATATGGCCTGGGCTGCACCAATCCACCACCACTCCATGGGTTAAATGCACTTCTGTCTGTCTGTCCTCTATAATGGGATGACATACGGACATTGTACCTCTGTGACGATCTCTCATGTGGCGGTGGAGGCTAGTCATGCCGTCACTACAGATGAGATGACATGACTTAGTGAGAATCATGAGGTGGCCAATTCGCATGTGTGTGCTACGTCCCTGTAAGGGCGTGACGATCCCGGTGCACCGACACCTTCGGGGATACTCAAAAGGTGCTTCCAAACCCACCTCTTCAATATCATGATGCCTCTAAGACAAGTCTTTATATGAGCTCCAACTGAAGAAGAATGTGCTTTTGCCCATGAGGCATTAGGTGGACAAGAGCTACCAGATCACAGATAAAGGGATGATATCATCAGCATCATCTGTGTATCAAGTGGACCTACTTTTCAATACATTGGAAGATGTACAAAATGTCGTACATAACACTAGAAGTATTAATGCGAGTTCACAACGAATGAACGTGTCATATCTATATGTATTTTGTCTCGTTTGCTTTGCTTTCTAAAACAGCATGTGCTGTACTGTGTTTTGCG
This sequence comes from Ariolimax columbianus, assembly GCA_036924085.1. NCBI lineage: Eukaryota > Metazoa > Mollusca > Gastropoda > Stylommatophora > Arionidae > Ariolimax > Ariolimax columbianus. Next base: position 74,241,162 of record JAVGWX010000013.1, read on the forward strand.
CCTTATGCCTCAATGAATTCGATTTCAGCACAAGAACTTCCCATAGGGGTATGTCCTTGCTTATTCATGAATCCGAACAAAGGCAAGTTTGGTTTATAAGCCGTGCCACTAACTTCACTAAGCAGCTTTCTGGTACGTGTTCTGAAAGTAATTGCATCCATAATAAGCCGGTTCTGTCAATAAAATTACGTGCCTAGAAAAGTGCATTTTTTTCCAATATATGTATGGCAGACTTTCGTACCACAGAGTTGAACAACTTCTGACAGAGAGTAGAAAAATTAGATAATCGTTCTATGTTTTTCTGGACCCTGGAAATGAATGATATTGCGTTATATTCTATTTTTTGTAATGGTCTATATATCATCTTATTTCTACGTTATGGTGTGGGAATCACCCTATTTCTATAGTATGGTGTGGGCATCACCCTATTTCTATGTTATGGTGTGGGCATCACCCTATTTCTATGTTATGGTGTGGGCATCACCTTATTTTTATGTTATGGTGTGGGCATCACCTTATTTTTATGTTATGCTGTGGGCATCACCTTATTTTTATGTTATGGTGTGGGCATCACCCTATTTTTATTTTATGGTGTGGGCATCACCCTATTTTTATTTTATGGTGTGGGCATCACCTTACTCCTATGTTATTGTGTGGGCATCACCTTATTTCTATGTTATGGTATGGGCATTACCTTATTTTTATGTTGTTGTGTGGGCATCACCTTATTTCTATGTTATATGTGTTTTATCCTATTTCTATGCCATTGTGTGTGTTTCACCATATTTCTATATTATGGTGTGTGCATCCTCCTATTTCTATATCCTGTGTATTTTACCCTTTTTCTATGTTATTGTGTGTTTTCCCTATTTCTATGTCTTGTGTGTTTTGCTCTATTTATATGTTGTGTGTGTTGACCCAATTTCTATGTTATTATGTGTTTTACCTTATTTCTATGTTTATTGTGTGTTTTACCCTATTTCTATGGCATTGTGTGTATATCACCCTATTTCTATATTATGGCATGTTCATCGCCTTATTTCTATGTTATTGTGCATCACCCTATTTATATGCATCACCCTATTTCTACTATATGCTCTTTGTACCACCCTATATCTATATTTTGGTCTATGTATCACTCTATTTGTATATACTATGGTCTATGCATCACCCTATTTCTATGTTATTATATGTGTATGACTGTTTCGATATAATGTACTATATTACAATAGAGAAACAGAAAACAGGTAAAGATAGCAATAGTCTCAAATCAGACATTGCCATAAGGGATGAAGTGTAATATTCTTTTCTGTTCTAGGTTTCTATTTTATCTGAGGTGTGGGCTATTAGTTTCCTAACTCGCTGCCATTTTTCAACTAGATATGCTGAATCGTACTGCTCCCGCAGATAGAAAACAAAGCAGCTTTGCTGTGGAAAGTGAGCACCCTAACCACTCTGCTATCTACATTCACCAGGGCCAAGACCAAGACTTAGTCGCTTCTCTTCTACCCTTTGGTGTAGAGGTCTTGTTTTCTTTCTCTTGTAGCTGATATTTTCTACAGGATTGGGTAGCCGGCCCTATGCCCTATCCTCATATGACATGCCAGACAGGTTACTATTCTTTACTCCCTTTTTGGACCCAGATTACACCAGTGTAAACCAGGACACAAGATATAATTTAACTAACTTAACTTAATGTCTTTATACTGGTTTAGAAGACCCTGCAGAGTCTGTATACAACCAGTTACATTTACATCACATTGCTCTAAAGGCTATGCGCATCCAGTTTATTCTTAAATGCATTAACTGTCCCTGCCTCCACTGCCTCACCTGGCAATGCATTCCAAGCAGACACCACTCTCTGACTAAAAAAATATTTCCTAATATCTAACCTGGACCTCTCTTTAGTCAGCTTGTAGCTATGCCCTCGTGTTATTGTAGGTGGCTGTATTTTAAAAAACTTGTTATAGTCTAATTTATCCATTCCTCTGATCATCTTATAAACCTGCATTAAGTCACCACGAATTCTTCTCTCTTCGAGACACTGTAGGCCGGTTTTTCTGAGTCGTTCCTCATAACTGTAATTCTGGAATCCCACTATCATCTTTGTCGCTCTTTTTTGTATTCTTTCCAGCATGTTTATATCCTCTCTATGATAAGGACTCCACACCTGTACACAGTACTCCAATCTAGGTCTAACTAAAGCTTTATACAGTTTGACGATCACTTCCTTGCTCCTATGTTTAATATTTCTTTTTATCATACCTAACATTGCATTTGCCTTTTTCACTGCTACCTTAACTTGCTCACTCACCTTTCCTGTATGATCTATTATAACCCATAGGTCCCTTTGCTTATCTATCTTTCTAATATTGTTTTCTCCCATTCTGTAATTATGTTCCATATTGGATCTACCCATGTGGATGACTGTACATTTATCTACATTAAACTCCATTTGCCAGCTTTTATTTTATTTTATCTAAATCCGACATCAATATATCCACTTCCGCTTTAGATGAGACACTACTGCATAGTTTTGTGTCATCTGCAAATTTTGCAATCATGGATCCCATATCATTGTCCAAATCATTTATATATATCAAGAACAAAAATTGGTCCCAAAACCGAGCACTGTGGCACACCACTTTTCACTTCACACCACTCAGAGTACTCCTTATTTATGCCCACCCTCTGCCTTCTTCCCGTTAACCAATTTTCAATCTATTTGGCAACTTCCCCACTTATTCCATGTGATTTTAACTTTCGAAATAATCTTTGATGAGGTACTCTATCAAAGGCCTTTGCAAAGTCTAGATAAATAACGTACACTGGCTCCCCTTTATCTATGATTTTAGTAACCTCCTCCATGAATTCTAATAGATTTGTTAAGCATGATCTCCCTCTAGTAAACCCATGCTGACTATTTCTAATTAGATTAAATTTGTCTAAATGCATTACAATGTTTTCTTTGATTATTGACTCTAACAATTTACAGACTATGCTCGTTAAACTCACCGGTCAATAATTTGCTGGATCTGATTTTTTGCCTTTTTTGAATAAGGGGATCACTCCTGCATCTTTCCAATCCCGTGGAACAATCCCTTTTGTAAGTGATTGAGAACATAATATAGCCAATGGTTTTGCTAGTTGGTCTCTAATTTCATACAGCAATTTTGGATGAATACCATCTTGACCTGGACATTTATTCACTTTCAACCCCTCCAATTTTTAAAAAACCATTTCCTCTGTAATACAGATTGATCTTAATCCTGCTGTATACATGCCTCTTTGAAAAAATATCTATAGGCTCTGGGATCTTGGAGCAGTCCTCTAATGTGTAGACTGTGCCAAATTACTGATTGAGCAGATTAGCTGCCTCCCTATTCTCACTTATTATTTTCCCTGTACTGTCTATTAGAGGGCCTACTTTGTCTTTATATATATATATATACCAGCTTTTCAACACTGTCATCAAGCAGGAAATGTGCATATTTTTTAGCTAGTTCTCTTTAACACATAAGGACATCATTATTAATGTGGTATTTTTATTGGTGCCACACTTAAAAGTTGAAGTGCTGTGGCGAGATAACGTCCAGGATCTGTTGTGCCCTTTCTTAAGTTATATATTAGTCATTATTAAGTGCATGAAGTATGTGGCTAGAGTAGATGGTATTGGAAAAATACTTTTGTATGTTGTGAGAACATATAAAGAGTTGAGTAAATGGAATAGGAAAAATGTTGTTGTTGTTTGCGAAAGCCCATGATGAGTAGGTTACTCTTTTGTACGCCCTGAAAAGGACGTTAAGTGGCAGGTTGCTGTAGCTTTCCTCACATCCCAAGCATGCCGATGAAGGTGGACCGGGGTCCTCCAGACGGTTGTGCTATGCTTGGCTTCATCTCCATGTCACTCACTACTATGGGGATTATGTCGATCTCTCACCCTGTTAGCCAGGCTGCCATGAAAACAGCCCATTTCCAGGAAGGGGTACTAGGAAGCCGAGATGAAGGGTCTTGGCCAGTATGTTTTGCCTGACCCTGACTAACATGTCTGACCAGTATGTTTTGCCTGACCCTGACTAACATGTCTGACCAGTATGTTTTGCCTGACCCTGACTAACATGTCTGACCAGTATGTTTTGCCTGACCCTGACTAACATGTCTGACCAGTATGTTTTGCCTGACCCTGACTAACATGTCTGACCAGTATGTTTTGCCTGACCCTGACTAACATGTCTGACCAGTATGTTTTGCCTGACCCTGAGTAACATGTCTGACCAGTATGTTTTGCCTGACCCTGACTAACATGTCTGATTATTATATTTTCTGACCAGATGTTAGTCTTCCTCCCCTTGGAATACTGTTAATATTTGTATTTGTTGTGAGGACATGTTCAGAGTTGGGTACATTATAAACGCTAGTACTTTTGGATGTTGTAAGGACATGTCAGGAGTCTGGCTTGTAACGTTATATCTAATCAGAGTTTAGTGAATGAGTCTAAAGCAGCCAGCGACTCATAGCTTGCTGCTTGCATCAGGATCAGCGACCCATAGCTATTCTACCTCCTAGAAGAGGTCCTAGAAGCAGGTTGCAGTGTGACTAAGATAATCGGGGTAAAAGAGGGATACAAACTGGGTCTTAACAAATGCTAAGCTGAAACTGGGTGTATTACACAGAAATGCGCAGATATCACAACCATGCTGCAAAATACTACACATCTTTTTCATGATGAAGAGGAAGAAGAGTTTTAGTTGACCTGTACTTCTACAGGGATAGATTCCCCTGTGCAGCTCCCAGTTCTGATGTTAGCTGGATGGAGCCGAGAGGAGGATTTTCTGATTAGCGGGCTAGGCTCGAGTAGCTTATTGCTCCGCTGTGTTGTGACAAGTGCAGCAGAGGGTGGTTAACTTAAACACTAGAGCAAAATCGGCCCATAGAGGCGCCGTCAATGATGCTCTTAACAAACCACCTAGCCGAGTTCCATCCCACTGCAACATCCAAGGCAACGAGGAGGCAGACAGACTGGCAAAAGAAGGTGCAAGACTACCACAACCAGATACTAGTGTGACATACGAAGAGTCAAAAAGGCTTATTAAAGCTAGATACATGACCAAATGGGAAACAGAACATACTGGCTACACAAAAAACGATGCCTATTACCAGTTGAACAGAAGAGAGCAGGTCGTGGTCTTCAGACTTCGCACTGGCCACAATAGACTGAGGTACCACCTATTCAACAAATTGAAGATAGGTGGCACTGACGAATGCTCGTGTGGTACCGGGAAAATGACCGCTGAACATCTTCTGCAAAACTGCCCGACATACGAGGATCAGAGAAAGCAGATGTGGCCATCACCAGTGGCAACACTAGACAAGCTCTATGGCAGTGTCGACAGCCTCAGGATGACGGCTGCTTTTTGCGAAAAAATACAGGTTGACGTCTGATGGCGTACGACGAAGAAGAAGAAGAAACCACCTAGCCATGGTCAGTGTTATGCCATGTCACACAATTAGTCGCCTCTTACGGCATGCTTTCTGTGGGGCAGCGGTGCTATTTTTGTCCTTGTCATACACAAAGACCCAGTCGAACCACTCGGGATAGCAAAAGAGCATTTCAGTTTAACTGTTATTGTTATTCAAAGCTACAAACACTGAGTTAAATTTTGATGTTTCTTTGGTAGTAGGTTACAGTGACTCTTCTTACATGCTGAAGCATACTAGAGGAAGGTGGACTAGGGTCATCTTAGCTGTAGTGCAATGTGAGACTTATCCGTAAGCTCACCACTATTGGGACTGCTGCGTCAATCCCCCGTTTCATTGGTCATACTGTTGGGGCACAGCCTGTTTACAGAAGCACAAACAAGGATATGAGCTGGAAATCTTGACCAGCATGTTTCACCTGACTCTGATTACTCATCTCTCCTTAGTTGCAATAGAAGAGATAGAACAAGAAGTTTTTGCATTCGCCTTTATTTCTTTATTCCTCAAGCCGGTGTGCGTTGCACTACGGTTTTTATTTTGCTCCCATCGGCCCAGTGCATTCGACTTAAATATGCATGTTATGTAAGGGTCTGCTTCTTCCTGCATTTTCTAAGGGTTTGCTTCCTCGGGGTAACGTCCGATGCTGTGATGGGGAATGAACCCAGTACCTTCAAATTGTGAGCGTGTCACTTAACCACTAGCCCACTCCATCCCTGAACAAGAAGTGAAGAAATAGCAATGACTGTTGTATATTGACAGATGGAGAATTAAATGTTGTGGATATTGTTTGACTATAACAAGTTTTTCAAAATAAAACCACCTACAAGAACAAGAAGGCATGGCTTCAAATTATCTAAAGAAAGGTCCATATTATTTATTAGGAAATATTTTTTTTAGTCAGAGAGTGAATGGTGAATGTTTGGAATGCATTCGCACAGGAAGTAGTAGAGGCAAGGACAATTAATGCATTCAAGAATAGATTGGATGCGCATAGCTTTTAGAGCAATGAAATGTAAATTAAACTGGTTGTATACAGACTCTGCAGAGTCTTCTAAACCAGTATAAAGATGTTAAGTTATAACTATATATATATATTGACTCCTTCTTCACTCTTAATACACAATGATACAACAAAGGATACATAAATAAGGTTCTGCTTGTATCGAACTTTGAGGTTTGTGTTGATTCCGTTCTCATCAATGTTGCTAATATGGATCATGTCTCTCACTCCATCTGTAGGCATGAAGCCTGTGGACACACAAAACAGCACAGATGAAAATTGTATTGTTCAAATACTTTGTTGCATTGTCTGCTCTGACTAAATGATTTTGAAGGAGTTAAAATTAATTTTGTTTAGTATATTTCACATTTATAAATGATTTTTTTGTTGTTGAAAATATCAATGTTTATTCCCACTTGGATAATTTATAAGTCTGAGTAATAAAGACTTTGTCATGTTGTTTACGGGCTACGGTCCTAATAGAAAAAATATGTCATACCGAAGCATTGAATTCACATGCATGATATCATAATTGCTATATTACTGTCTCCTTATAAGCTTCCTTTATTAATACTATAACAAAAGTGACCGTTTCAAATTGTTCTGTGATTTACATGTTATTTGTCATTAATGTTATCTGCAGATGTGATATTTTTATGCTATAGGCATTCACTGATATTTTGTTGAATACTTCTGGTATACTATTCTATGTTGTGATATTGTTGGTCAATTAATGAGTGGTGACAGGTGAGAAAAAAACAGCAACTTGTCAGTCATGTTAAAAAAGGTAACTTAGAAAGGTTGGGCATGGAAACGAAAGTAATCAGGGTCAGGTGAAATATATTGATCAAGGTGGGAGACAAGAGTAATCAGGATCAGGTGAAACATACTAATCAAGGTGGGAGAAGAGTAATCAGGGTCAGGTGAAATATACTGATGAAGGTGGGAGACAATAGTAATCAGGGTCAGGTGGAACATACTGATCAAGGTGGGAGACAAGAGTAATCAGGGGCAGGTGAAACATACTGAACAAAGTGTTAGACAAGAGTAATCAGGGTCAGGTGAAACATACTAATCAAGGTGGGAGACAAGAGTAATCAGGGGCAGGTGAAACATACTGATCAAGGTAGGAGATAGGAGTAATTAGGGTCAAGTGAAACATACTGATTAAGATGGAAGTGAAAAGTAATCAGGGTCAGGTCAAACATACTGATCAGGGTGGGAGAGAAGAGTAATCAGGGTCAGGTGAAACATACTGATCAAGGTAGGAGAGACGAGTAATTAGGGTCAAGTGAAACATACTGATTAGGGTGGAAGTGAAGAGTAATCAGGGTCAGGTGAAACATACTGATCAAGGTGGGAGAGAAGAGTAATCAGGGTCAGGTGAAACATACTGATCAAGGTGGGAGAGAAGAGTAAACAGGGTTAGCACATACTAATCTAGAAGCAAAGGAACGTCAATTTAACGCATCACAAGTAGCTTCAAACAACAACAGAGTTGGGCATAGGGCCAGTTACTAAATCTTGTTGAAACTATAAGCAACAAAATTAATTGAAGAAGATATCTATAATATCTAGTTTAAGAAAAGCGGTGAACGGCATAATTGTCAATCACACTTGGGCACTACCATACACCTTTTGAATAATGTCTCAATGTAAAACAAAAGTGGTCAATTTGCAATAAGATTGCTGTTCTTTAAATAAAGAATGTTTGTACAAGTATTTTCTTTGTATCTGCACTCGAGTAACGTGCATAAAGAAAAATATAAAAGAAAAAGTAATGGGCTGCCCTGAATTAGAACACCGAACCTCCAGATGATGGAAGCGCCTTGCCAGAAGCGTGAAATGAGTTAACGCACTAGACCAGAGATATAATAAAGCAAAATACAGCAGAAAAAAATATGTATATAAATTTGTCTGCATCGAACTCGAACTATATTCTACAGTCACAAGTGTTGAATAATGAAAGACTACCCCAGTTGTGCCAGACTGCTTCACTTTATTTTATTTGGTTCGTTGTGAATATTACTTGAATGCAGATAAATGCGTGTCTCTGTTTACAACCATGGCCTAATGGTTCGATACCTGCCTGACAACAAGAAGGGCAGGGGATCGAATCCCTGGTAAGACATGTGTTTGTTGTTTTTTCTGTTGGTTGTGAAATAAATAAACATAGCCATCACACGATGTGGCGACAGCAATGGCGAAGCGGCCTGCAGTCCTCAGCTGCCTAAAAACCCTTCAACTACCCCACAACAATCCAATGCGAACAAAGTCGTACGGACAGTAAAAACAAGTCACTTCCCGTCTTTAGAATAAACAATCAATATAATATATAAATATAAACAAAGGAATATGTGCAGTGAATTGTATCATAACATTTGATTGATCAGATTCTTTTAAAAAATGTAATACTATTTTATTTTATAGTTTAACGATTTTGGATTTTCCCGTATCATTTATGAAATACGGTGTATCACATACGAAACCATAGCAACCTGTATCAAATAACGGCGGTGCCCTACCATTTGACAGTGACAGGTACTCATAATGGTGTCATAAGTATACATATGTATAACTGTGTGTGATAAAAGTAAGTAGCATGTCCTTTGCAGAACGTCGCTTCTTACAACAGCCAACCTATTTGACGGGCATAAGTTTCTTGGCAAGCGTGCAGTACGGTAGGTTGCCATTACTTTCCGTGGGTAGAGGAGCGAAATAAAACCCATGTCTGCCAAACTGGACACGAGTGAGATTCGAACTGGGTGCGTTGGGATTGTGAAACGAACACTTCACTTTTATGCCACGCAGCCTCCATCTCTGTGATACATGAGTAAAAATGCAAGTTCAATCCTTTTCCACATCACACAAACGTAGTTATATTATATTAAGTGTGTGTTTTGTTCTACTGTGCACTTTTATCTTCTGCTAGAATATGTATTTTCTGCACTGCCTTCAACTACTACTAGATACCATTTAAAATTACAGTAAATAATAATAATATGTACAATATACAATTAATAGGCATCCTAACAGAAAATTTCAAGCAGACGCAACGTAGATAGTTATAAGTGTGAACTATCAGCTGATCTGTTCTCTCTTACAGTATCCAGTAAAGATATGTGAAGAGCATTAGTAGGTGGACATAACATAAACAACTTGTGATTCGCTGATGATCGAATAGGTCAAAATGATCTACATGAAATTGACGACTTTGTAGTCATGTTTTATTTATGTTTTTAATATGGCATCAGCCTAATAACAAGAGGGGGGGAGGCGGAAATGGATTAGTGGACGATAAGATACTCTAACTTATAGTGAGCAATAAGATACTATAACTTATAGTGAGCAATAAGATACTATAACTTATAGTGAGCAATAAGATACTATAACTTATAGTGGATGATAAGATACTATAAGTTATAGTTTGGTATCGCTAAGAAAAATAATTCTCTAGAAAGCAGTATTAAATTGAAATTGTCTACTGTTCTCTATTGTGACTTAGTGCCAATTCTGTTATTTAGAAGCCAACTATGGACTTTCGGTCAACAAATAAAAAGATTACTGGACGTCACAATGATGTGCTTTCACAGAATTATGTTACAAAAATCACACTTGACATGGACAGCTAAACAAAATTTAAGGTTTACTGGGGAAAGGCAATACACAAAGGGCACATTATACACAGCAGAATGTAGCTGTCATCTGGGTGTGTTTGTTTATTTCGTTTCAAGGGATGGGGTATAGGATCGAAGCACTTTGTTACAAAAGGAAAAATGTATGGAAATAAAGACGGTGAATGGAAATAAAGGATATCTTGGACAGTTCCACATCGTGACATAAATATCTACCTACAGAAAGTAGATAGCCTACAGATTTTGATTTAAACAACATGTAGCAGTAGATTGTGAAGCCCCATTACCGCCTATGCCATTTTAAGCAAAATAATAATCGTCATCAAATGAGAACGATAAAGATTAGGCCTTTAACAGATACTCAGTTACTTTTCTGTTAATTATAAAGATTAGCCCTTTAACAGATACTCAGTTACTTTTCTGTTAATTATAAAGATTAGCCCTTTAACAGATACTCAGTTACTCTTCTGTTAAAAAGATTAGCCCTTTAACAGATACTCAGTTACTTTTCTGTTAATTATAAAGATTAGCCCTTTAACAGATACTCAGTTACTCTTCTGTTAAAAAGATTAGCCCTTTAACAGATACTCAGTTACTCTTCTGTTAAAAAGATTAGCCCTTTAACAGATACTCAGTTACTCTTCTCTTACTGCAGCTGTAACGCATCAATAATGAGAAGCCTTCATTGTTTCATTGTAGGAGGTATCTGATTGTATGAGTTGTGGACGATAAAGTCACTGGCAGTTCTATAGCAGACGCCATCGGAATATATGAGATGTTGGAGATGAGAGTGTCTGTAAGAAGAGGTCTTAGCTTTTGTGAAATGTGTACCGACTTGTTGTTACCGCTACCAGCCGGCTAACCAGTTCCATTATTCCAGATCCTTCGCTGCTTCAACATAATACTCGTAGTTAGTTAGGCATCCATTTACAGCACGATGGACTAGAACGTGGAACAACTAGGCCGTATAAGCTGTTAATTTTATAGCGACGCTTCGCTGTCGTGCAAGTTTCCAAACGAAATCATATCAACAATCGCCAACCAGACATTGTTCCAACACGGGACGAAAACACAGCAGACGCCAACTTGATCAAAACTCAACCTTTGTTTACTTCAAATTCAAACCAAGATTTACACATATAAAACTACATAATCACTTACCTTGAGATGCCAATTCTGGTTTTATTAAAACTGAAGACATCTTGGCTGACTTTTGCTAAATTAATCCTAGCGTATAATGAAAGTAATTAACAGCATCACAACTCACTCCACGCTGCTTTACTCAGCGACGGCTGACTCACTCAATGAAACGAAACATTGCAGCCGGTGTCCATACTAAGGAAAACAGAAAGTATGGTGCTCTGTTTAGGCTTGATTTCCAATTTTGTTCCTTGTCTCGGTTCTTTGTTTGGAGGTGTGCCCTCTTGTTGGGTGAAGCAAGCACTTTTCAACGACGTAGTATTTTTGTTTGTTTGTATCAGTTTGTGTTGACCTTCTTGATTGCGCAGTAGCCCGTTTGGTTTTTTAACCCTGTTGAGTGTTGCACTCTCCCTATCATCATGGTTTTTGTCTTATTAATTCTTTTGATTCATTCATTGCTTTGTTGTATATTTTGTCAAAGTTGTCAAATTTTATTTTCGTTACGCATTGAGTCTAACTTTTTCTTTTTGTTTAGTTAGTCATAAAGGCCTTAATGACCAAAAATGTTGGTCAGCGTCAATTTTTTTTTCTTTTGTAAAACTTTTGAATTTTTCAATGACCATTGGTGTCCAGTTTTACTGCAGTCCTTATTAATATTAAAATTTAGTTGTTCTGTCAAGTATAACCATTCCTATGGCTAAGCTATCATAAGAGCATTCAATCACTGGGAGGATTCTTGCTTATATATAGATGCAGCAACATATTTTGTTTAAAATAGTCGACCAAAGATAGGCTTCTGGACAGTGATACTCTATATAAGCCCTACAACGTGAAACGAATTCCAATCCTAGAAAACCACGAACAAGTGAGTGACAATGTTTACTCTGTTTAGTGTTGACTCTGTTGAATGAAGTGTTCCTCACGGTTTCGTCTAATCGGCGTCTGGTATTCGTTATCTTTGAGGAGCCTGGTTGTTTTTTGTTTTTTGTTTTTGTTTTTTTGTTTTAGTTTTTATGTTTAAATAGTGTGTGGCTGGCATATTCGACAAACACAGTAGCCTTCTCTTCTTCTATGAGATCGTTAGAGCATCACATCACATTGTTTCACGAATCAACTGTTTCCACTTCTGCTTGTCTGCCAATAGTGTTTCTAAATTTGTAAATATATTTCTTGTCTATTTCAGAGAATCAAAGGTCATTCCAGCGCATCTTGGAAATTCCTACCTATTCCGTTCATGGAATGGTTCCCTTGACTATATTGTCGAGTAGCACTTTTGATCGTGACACTTGACCGTACTATTAAAGTTTGTGTGTTTTTATACTTGTCAGTGGATGTTTGTATGGCTCAATGTCTTGTGGAAGCGTATTTTGTGTGTGGATATATGGTCATTGTGTAGCCATGACAAACTGTACGGAAGTATACAGAGCCCCTAATTGCCTGCTGCCTATATTAGAGTCATTGAAGTCAGTATTCTTCTTCTGCTTCTTCGTTCATCCTCAGATCAAGATCCTGATTTCTCTCATAAAGGACAACGTTGTTTGTAAACCTATTTCATCTCCATACAGCTTTTGTCTCATATCTAATATATATATATATATATATATACATATATATATATATATATATATATATATATATATATATGTATGTATATATATAACCTCTACGTGGACATCTGCCCTGTCATCATTCCCAATTCTAATTTTGTCGTAAAAATGACTCTTGAGTCGGCTATGGCCAGTTCTCAGATTCAAGATGGCGACTTGCTTTTCTCTAGTTAAATTATAGTAGATGTATTCTTTTCGGAAGTCGGGGTTGAAGGGAAGGGGGAGGGGGGGGGGGGTGTTGATAAGCCCATTTTCTCTTAAAGTTGGCTTTAACTATGGTATTTGCCTCATTATACGGGACGATGAGGCTAACGTCTGGTCAGGCAAAACACACTGATCAGAGAATGTTAGCCAGGGTCAGGAGAAATATAATGGGGTCAAGACCCTCACCTGACTTCCTCGTTGGTCGTCCTGGAAGCGGGCTGTTGTCGAGGACAACAGTATGGCTAACAAATTCAGGTTCAACGTGATCTTCGTAATAGTGAGCGACATGCAGATGAAGCCAAGCATAGCACAACCGCCTGGGGGACCCCCGGTCCACCTTCATCAGCATCTCAGGAGGTGAAGAAAGCTACTGCAACCCGTCACTTAACGCCCATTTCAGGCCGCACATAAGAGTAACCTACTCATTGTCGGCATTGGATACAAGAACCTCATTATACGTGTTTTGGGGGATCCACCTCCACACTTTACTAGTTTGTCTGTTTGTGGGGATACTCCTCCACACTTTACTAGTTTGTCTGTTTATGGGGATACTCCTACACACTTTACTAGTTTGTCTGTTTGTGGAGATGCTCCTCCACACTTTACTAGTTTGTCTGTTTGTGAAGATGCTCCTCCACACTTTACTAGTTTGTCTGTTTGTGGGGATGGTCTTCCACACTTTACTAGTTTGTCTGTTTGTGGGGATGGTCCTCCACACTTTACTAGTTTGTATGTTTGTGGGGATGGTCCTCCGCACTTTACTAGTTTGTCTGTTTGTGGGGATGGTCCTCCACACTTTACTAGTTTGTCTGTTTGTGGGGATCGTCCTCCACACTTTACTAGTTTGTCTGTTTATGGGGATAGTCCTCCACACTTTACTAGTTTGTCTGTTTGTAGGGATGGTGCTCCACACTTTACTAGTTTGTCTGTTTGTGAGGATGGTCCTCCACGCTTTACTAGTTTGTCTGTTTGTGGAGATGCTCCTCCACACTTTACTAGTTTGTCTGTTTGTGGAGATGCTCCTCCACACTTTACTAGTTTGTCTGTTTGTGGGGATGGTCTTCCACACTTTACTAGTTTGTCTGAGTTTGTATGTTTGTGGGGATGGTCCTCCGCACTTTACTAGTTTGTCTGTTTGTGGGGATGGTCCTCCACACTTTACTAGTTTGTCTGTTTGTGGGGATCGTCCTCCACACTTTACTAGTTTGTCTATTTGTGGGGATGCTCCTCCACACTTTACTAGTTTGCCTGCAGCCTCATTGCCTTCGATATGCAGTGGGATGGGATCCACTGTATGACCAGCTTTGGCTGTTCTGCTGAGAGCTGTGTCAGGGAGAACATACATTGCTCGTGATCTTCACCTTTGTGTTGCTTTAATGTTGCCAATACTGACGAGGTACCTGCCAGGAATACTATGTTTACTTGCTGGACATTTTCATCTTGAATTACAAGCTCAGCAGCGGAAATTATTGGATTATGTTCCCATTGTTAGTACAAGAATCGTTTTCTTCTCCGTCCCTTAGTCTG